>JAAGEH010000307.1:16408175-16460485 GCA_011751065.1 Lasiurus cinereus | reverse complement strand
ACACACACACACATATATATACATATATATACACACACACATATATTTATATTTATATATTTATATTATTTATATTTATATTTATATTTATCTGGCAGAGAGTGGAAAGGGGAGAGAAACATCCATCAGCTGCTCTTACACGCCTCCTACTGTGTATCGAGCCCAAAGCCCGCAGGCATGTGCCCTGACCTGTTTGGAAATCACACCAGCAGCCTTTCAGGGCACAGGACCACTGACGGAGCCAGGGCTCCTGCAGCCACTTTCTGACTTTGGACTCACTGCTTGGCCCTGTCGTCCGTGTTCCACAGGCTCATGAGTAGTCATTTCATGAGCTCCCATCACTCCCCTGCATAAAACCCTCCAACAGTGGCGATTTCCCATGTTCCCTTGGCATAAAATCCAAGGGCTTGTGTACCCTGCACACGCCTTCATCCCATGTCCCTGTTCACTTCCCTTCTCCTCTAGTCTCCAGCCACTCAGGTGTCTCCTGGCCCGTGGAGTTAGTTTCACGGAACTTGGCCTGTCTCAGGGCGAGCTCTTCAGCGGTTTCTTCTGCCCCCAATACCCTTCCTCCTGATCTTCCAGAGCTTCCTTCTTTTCATCATTCGGATCTGAATGCCTTCTCTCCAGAGGCATTTTCGGACCACCTTAGGCAAGCAGCTCCCTCTCTGCCACCCCCATCATTCTCAAGCTTGGCTGCATGGTAGAATCACTTGAGAGGTTTTAAAAAAACCAGTGGTGGCTCTAGTCCTTCTCAGACCAGTCAAATGGAATAGGCTCTGTGGGACTGAGGAACACTGGTTTAATGCATTCCACATCATATATATATATATATATATATATATATATATATATATATATATATGAAAAGAAAGTGGCTACAGTAGGCTGGACTGGAGTTGTAGCAGGAGCGACATAAATAAGAAAGGTCAAATCCAGGATACGTTTTCTAGATAGAGCTGGGGGGTGGGCTTGTCCTGGAAGTTGTTAAAGCCCAGGGGCAGAAAATTCCGGTGCCAGCTGGGGACCCTGGGTGGCCGGTGGCTGCAGCGGCCATGGCAGCCAGAATCAGAGACAGACTCTAAGGCCCTGAGGTTCCTGCAGATAGGAGCCCTACTATTCAAGCAGATGATGATGGAGCTCATAAATAAAGATTTTATGTCATATGCTCGTTGATGGTCAGTGAGCAAACAATCTAAGCTTCACAGCCCCAATATGTAAATTTAACAGTGACAATGCATTACCACCAATTTTATATTCTAAAAACCGTCAGTAACACGGGGAAAGACACCTGAGTCCTAGTGCTCCCTTTGCCTGACTGACCTTGCCATGCAAGTTGGAGGCCTTCTTTCCTGACCTATGAAAGGTGCTGTCTCCCATGCCTTTCACTCTGCAATCCCCTTCTCTTCCACTTTCAGTTACAGGGAGCCTCCCGTGCCACTCTGGCTCTGGCATGGCCTTGGCTCTCCCGGGAGTGCATCTGTTCGGAGGCCAGCTGGGCTTCAGCTCGACCGCTCACTCGGGTTCAAATCTCACTGCAGCGTTTGCCAAGGGCCTATTTAAATTCATTGGCTCCAATGAAACCTGGCAGATTGAATAGCGTTCAAACAAGTAGGTTACTACTGCCTGGCTTTAAAAACCTATTAAAGATTTTATTAGAGACTTTACTGTACTGTTATCATGAATTTAGCCTATAAATATAGCCTCTGCACATATCACTGCCTCCATATTGCCAAAAAAAAAAAGATAAATATATAGGCCCTCGTACTTGTGAGCTTAACGCAGTAAGTGATACACCCACACTTCCAGATGTACGATGTACCTGTCTGTCCGCTGCCTTGTATTTCACTCCATATAGCATTGGAGCTGCCCAAGGCTGACTGGGCCAACGGGTGGGATTTAGGGAGGGAGTTCTTATACCACCTACATTTTCTCCCTTACCAGAGGGATCACACATCTTTATCAGGAGGGTTCCATCCCTTCTACTTCACTGCTGCTAATAGTTCATTCAATTACACCCTGGAACACGTCTTTCACCTACACATCTTCTAATCCCCAATCCTGCTTCTCCTCTCTGTTAAATAATGCTGCCAGGCAACCTCCGGAGAACGCATTCCCTTGTCTTGCCACGCACCTCACAATAACCCATCTTTTGAGCTTTCAGTCATAAAGACCCTCTAACCGTGGCCAATTCCCACAAGAATGATACTGCATCAAGGAGAAGAATCACCAAGCTTTTTAAAATGAGAGACAAATCATACTCTTAATCTCCGTAAGATTCTAGATAGATACCCTATTTCTTAAATAATAATAGACATCTTTTTTTTTTTTCAACACATTCCATTGATTTTCCAGAGAGGAAGGGAGAGGGACAGAGAGTCAGAAACATTGACCAGAGAGAGACATTGATCAGCCGCCTCCCACACACCTCCCACCGGAGATGTGCCCGCAACCAGGACACATGCCCTTGATCGGAATCGAACCCAGGACCCTCCAGTCCGCAGACCGACGCTCTATCCACTGAGCCAAACCGGTTTCGGCTAGACATCTTTTTTAAAAATCCTCATCCGGCCGGAACTAGTTTGGCTCAGTGGATAGAGTGTCGGCCTACAGACTGAAAGGTCCCAGGTTCGATTCCGATCGGGGTCATGTACCTAGGTTATGGGCACCCCTGGGTTGTGGGCACATCTCCAGTGTGGGGCATGCAGGAGGCAGCTGATCGATGTCTTTCTCTCATCGATGTTTCTGACTTTCTATCCCTCTCCCTTCCTCTCCATAAAAAATCAATAAGATATATTAAAAAAAAAATCCTCATCCGAGGATATGTTTACTAATTTTAGAGAGAGAAGAAGGGAGAAAGAGAGAGGGGAAGAGAGAGAAATATCGATAGGTATGCACCCTAACTGGGGATTGAAACTGCAACCTATGTATGTGTCCCGAACAGGAATCAAACCCTCAACCTTTTTGGTATCTGGGACAATTCTCCAACCAACTGTGCCACGAGGTTAGGACCACTAACAGAGATTATTTAAAAACTACCTCATCATATTATATTATTACTATTTTATAAAATTACCAATATTGAGAGCACAATTTAAGGTGCATCAAAAATATTCTGTATTTTGCTTACATCAAGGGTTAAATAATATTTGGAGATCTACCCACAAACTTGGTGTATTTTTAAAGGAAAAATGTACTAAGCTAAAACACACACACACACACACACACACACGCACGCACCATTTTTAATTGGGGATTGCCTTTAAAGGGGGAAAGAAAGACCATTGGCATAAAGAGAAAAAGTAGTTGTAAACCATACTGGAAAATCAATTAGGCAAGCAAAGTAGATTTTTCTTTAAAAAATCTAGGTTTTCTACATCTTCCCAATTCTTTTAATTAAGGTTGGATGACGAGGCTATGACTTTATTGAAATGGCAAATGAAGAACAATAATGGGGAGATACACCACAGATAAGAAATCAGTAACTGAAAGCCAGCAGGCATACCAATTTATTAACTAGCATTTTTTTAAGTGACCACTGTGTACTGGCCAACATTTTAAAAAGTAGCAGGTTACTTGTTCAATTGCCACTGAGTGGCCAGTTGCTTCAAATGCTCCCCATAGAGCAGGCACTGCCAACCCCTTTGTTTACCTGACTTTGGTCTCCAGCTTGTTGTTCCCTTGGTTTAGAGTTGAAAAGCAGCACAAAAAGTACCCTCCACCCAAGAGACTCTGGGTGCCTAAGGCACAGAGGACAGCCTGAGGGACAGAACTTCCTCATGCATACTTTTATGTCCATATTACCTATGTGTGTTCTTTGCTCAAATAACACCTTAAAAGAAACAAGAAAAGATTGGGTTAAATGATTTTTTAAACTAGAACATAATGCCTTTCTCAAAGTGTTTTTCTTAATTGTTTATGCAAGGAAATGATGAGTAAAACAAGATTTGTAAACAAAAGGCATCTAAGCATGGACACAAAAGTGAGGAGCTGAAGTGCCACTTTCAGTTTTTAAAAACTATCTGACATCAGTTTTACTGATTCCTCTTTGAGAAACATTATCAATTACCCAGGAACACTTTAACATGTTCTTCCGTTCAGCCACAAATCCTACGTTTTGGACCCACACAGAAACCTTTTTTGATGTAATTGTAACATAAGCTACTGGCAAAGCAAACATGAAGTGACTGAAGCAGCTTTTTATCATGTTCTTTAAAAAATAAAATTATTCATGGTGTGGGCAAGAAGAAATAGAAGTACACAGGCTTGAGCCAGAATATCACACATGCACACAACAGCCAACATTAATATCTGCTGCGCCAGCTGAATTCAAATTAACCCAATTTTACATGTTAATTAAACCAGCTATTTTCTTCTTATTGTATTTTTCCTTCTTAAATAGTAGAGTCTACAAGTGATTCCCAACAGACTTGTTCCAACAACAATGACATATTCATTTACTTCTATTATGACCATACAATACAGTAACTGAGCAGTAATTTTTCACAGTCAATTACGTGTGTGGTTCTTTATGCTTAAAGATGCTGAAATAATGTGTACTACAGAGCCATATGCCCGAATCTCCAAGTCTGCCTGCCGCAGTTGCCGGGGTAACACATTTTCTCTCCGGTTTAGCATAACCCTTCATTGAATATCATTAGCTGTCATTAAATAGCAAACATTAACATGAACTTCAATACACTACTTAGATAGAGTCATTTTACCCATATAAACAAGTGCTCCATCATTTAAAAGAAGCTTAAAATTGATTATGCTTTTCTGTATTTAAAACCATGAAAAAGAAAAGACTAAAAAAAAAAAAGAAAAGAAAAGTGCCCACATGTTGATTCCAAATTGAATTTGCAGACATTTCAGTTACCAAAAGAGAACTCAGACCTAGTTTCAGGGGTAACAATTCTCATCAACGGGGTCATAATAGTCAAGGTAAGCATAGGAAGATCAAGTTTTTAAAATTTATCCAAATTTTAAACCAAAGGCTGTTTCGCCCTCCTCCTTCTTGAAGGTGGGAGAGGCACTTGAGTTCAGTAACAATAAATTTGTTGACTAAGGCATTTAAAAACCAACACGCATAGTGATACAGAGAAAGCACAGGATACACTGCGCATTACTTAAAGTATCTTAAATACTAAAAATGTAATGGAGTGTCCTCCAGTTGAGATATGGTAATACATGGTTTACACAGGCTGTTCTGGAGCAATGCCAGCATTAGGAGTAGCAGCCATTCCCAATAATTTCCATCAGCCCCTCATCCCATGCCACCCGGAAAAAGCATCTGTGTGTAGCAAAAACCATGTGCTTGCTTTACAAACAGTCTCAGCCCTATAAGAGCTCTCCCTTTCCAAACGACATTACCACTTTTAAACCCTGAAATCATAATTTTCCTGAGACACATCATAATTTCATGTAAAGCCACTGCCACTTGTGCTCTATCATCTGCATTACAAAGGGCCTCCAACTTTTCGTTATTAAAGGACACACACAAAAGCAAAATGAATCATCAAAAGGCAAAGCTACCTCGAATACATTTTCTCACCTTTCTCTCTACAGGAGAAAGGCAGGCTCCAAAATCCTAGAAGTGGGTTGGGGGCAGAAGAACTCGTTAAGGTTCAGGAGGCAGCCCCCAAACTCTCCATAGTCAACTTAAGAATAACTAAAAGAGAAATCTCTACCCAGAATAAATGAGGTCTTGGTAATGGGGATTGAGATCCCAGATACTACAATTATGGCGATGAACCGGGATCTTTTTCTTCTTCCAACATCTGTTTCCTAATCCCAAGTAAGAAGAAATGGCCACAGGAAAGGGAGTGGCTTAGCCTTGGGTAGCGGTATGTTCTTACCTCCCGCTGATCCACAATTATTCACACAGCTGTTTGCAAAGGTGAATGGAACCTCAATCACCATGTTCAGTGCAGGGGTGGAGATGTGGTTAGCAAAGAAAAAATTATGTGACAGTAAATGTATATTCCATTTTGGTTTCAGCACTCTGCTCTGAAATGAGGTTGATCATGAGGAACAAATTGATACCAACAATAAATTTTAAGGAAAATGTTTTCAAGATATATTGGAATTAGTATAGATTCAGTTACTTCTCTGATGCTTCCATCACAATTTGTGTTCTGAATGATTATCTAAGACGCTGTAGGATTTCAAATAAAACTTTAAAACTAAATTGTAAAACTATCATTACTTGGAAAAGTAGCCTAGTAACTCAAGAAATATTATTAATGAGAACTGAAATAAACAGTGATTTCTGCTTACACTATTCTGATTAAGTCATCTTTCTGGCTTTTACCCCAAATTCAAAATAAACAGAATGCTATTTCCATTCCTATTCCCAATATAGATTAATTAAAAATTAACTACATGAGCAAAATCTGCTTGTCTAAGCACTTGCCAAGATCTAGTAAAGAAAAAAAACATAAACTTTTCATATTTAACTATGTTTCACAATAGTAATGATCATGAACAATGAGTTCACCTATTAACACAGGCCACCCATGAATGTGGATTCTTATGAAAATAACGAAAACTATTTATTATAACTGTCTGAGCCTGGTCTACCTGGGTAAATTTTATTTTACTGCCTGGAAGTACCTATATAAATGAGGAAAAACAGGTAAGAAAAGAAAAAATTTCTGTCCCAATTGATCCAACTATGGTTTCCAATCCTATTCCACACAAGCTCTGCACCCATTAGCAAGCACTGTTTCTAAGGGTCTCATACAACACCAAACTTTTTTTAAAGCAGGCAATTACAACACAGAACAGCAGTAGTAAAGAACAGTCAAAGTTAGAAAGTGGTGGGAGTACTTTATATTTTTGCAAAAACAAATTAAGCTACAAGACTTGCGAGGCTCTCTGGATATTTCTAGGTACAATTTTTGCTTATTGTGGAAAAGCAACATCAGAGTTTAATGCTTTTTCCTTCAGTAGATGGGTGACTGTTTTGCTTCCTGACTTTCGAAACCAGAGAGCAAGGATCAGAAAACCATAAAGCGACAGAAAGAGGGTTTCCATATGAGGTCAACATGGCCAGTCAATTCTCAAAGACTTTCAAGGGGCGTCTTCTCCAAATGGAAATGCAACTCCTTTAGTGAATTTTAAACATTCTATTATATTCTAAAGTAATAATGAGAAGGACAAGGTGAATTAAAACTTCGTAGGAGAGAAGAGACAGGGATGCATTTATTTAATTCCGCAGCAGAAGGCTGTAACTCCCCAGACCACAAGCCTCAGCAAACACCTTGGCCTTCCTTCCCAGGGAGCTGAAGGGGAAAGACAGGCCTCTCAAACAAGATCTAGAACCTACTCCTATGAATGCTTTCTTGGTACAAAGAATGGATTCTATAAAAATGAGAATAACTCTAGACTATGTGGTACAGCCTATTGGGTGAGGATGAAAGTGAAGACAGGAGGAGAAAAAAAGATTTGCTAAAGGTTGTAGCACCTGTTCCAGAGACAGACTGTGTGAAATGTTAGTGTTCCTGAGGGATGGCGGTGGGGAATGACTACCAGGGACCTGAACAGGCTGCATTTCAATATGGAACAGGAAGATAGCCTGAGAATCCCATCCTCGGATCATCTTGATAACAATACTTCACACACTCATGACACGATATGCATGCATCCATTCAAATTCACTCAAAAGCACTGATGGGGGGCAGCTATCTGCCAGCCACACTGTTCGAGGGCCTGCAGACTCAGCAGTGAACAAAAGAGGCACAATCCCTACCTTCCCGAAGCTTCCAGTCAAGTGTGTGAGAAGGTCCAGGGGGAGACAACAATCAAACATTAAGGTCTTTGTTACAAGAGACTTACTATGAGAAACACTATAGTAAAAGGGTGAGTGTTGGAGTTCAACCTAAAACAGTGTGTTTAGGGAAAGCCTCCCTGAGATGCCATCAGAACAGACCTTAAGGAGGTGACTGTCTTAGGGGAAGAGAAGTGCAAAGGCCCTTGGAATGGGACTTACACCATCGACTCCCCTGGTTCTCAGGCTCTTGAATTCAGACTGAACTGTACCACTGACTTTGCTCCATAATCTCATGAGCCAATTTCTATACCTCTCCCTCCCACCCTCGGTCACTATATTGAGATCCCTTACTAATACATATGCACATATGCATATACATATACTCTCTCATAGGAAAATATAACATAATCTATATATAAAAAAGCCTAAGTGACTATCTGACCTTTCAACCATCTGACTGGTAGCTATAATGCTCACTGACCACCAGGAGGCAGATGCTCAATGCAGAAGCTGCTGAGCTTCGGTTATCTGGCAGCTGTAATACTTGGGTGACACACTGAGAACGAGAGAGGAGGGAGCCTGATTCCAGAGTGCATCACTTGAGAACCTCCCTCTTGCAATCCAGGACCCCTCAGGGATGTTTGAGAGCCAATTTTGGCCCAATCCCTGCAGGCCAGGCCGAGGGACCCCACCAGTGCAGGAATCTGTGCACCAACCTGGTTTTGGCCTGACCCCCACAGGCCAGGCCAAGGGACCCATCAGTGCACAAATCCATGCACTGGGCCTCTAGTATATGCATGTAAGATCTTTGGTTAATCTCTTCCCGCCCTCTTCCCTCTGAGATTTATCAGTCTGTTTCATGTTTCCATGCCTGTGCATTGAGCATCTGTCCCCTGGTGGTCAGTGGGAGTCATTAGTTATTGGTTGAATGTTCCAATTAGGCTTTTATATAGATAGATAGATAGATAGATAGATAGATAGATAGATAACCTTAGAACACAGTCTTTTCACTGTATGTATTTAGTGGGATACATTCTAAGCACAAATAGAGCTGAAAAGACATCTTAAACGTCATTCACTAATTAACTTTTAGTAGCAATACTGGTGTTATTTTAAATATATCCTATATCTTGTATATATATGTAAGTATGTAAATGCTGCTGATAACCAAGACTTTCAATGAAAGAATAAAGATATAAGTAATAATGAAAAATATTTTGAATTTAATTTTGTCAATTGTTTAACTTTCAAATCAATATACCATAATGAACTGAACACTTTTTCCCCCACTAGCCAGTGAAAAGACCCAAAAGCAATGACAGCCCAAAAGTAAGAAGCACAGATAGTTGCCAGATGGTGGTTTCTAAAAACCCTCCTTTCCTTTCGTAGATAGCTGCCTCCCTATCATGCAAATCTACTGGTGTACATTGTCTATTTGCTACAGAATTATGTGCCACTAAATACCTGTTAAATTGTTGATGGCAAGAACAGCACCAAGGGCTAGCCAGTGGTGTCAGACCAATCCTGGGTTCAGCAACCTTGGTACCTGAGTTCTGACTAGGAAAGAATTCAGAGGCAAGGCTCAAACTACAAGAGAAAGCTTACTGAGAAAGTCACACAGGTAGAAGACATCAGTGGTAGAAGAAATGGGCTCAGGAAACATTACAGAGGCAAAAGAAGGGCCCCTGGGGAGAAAGAAAGAGGCAAGGAAGGGCCTAGGGGGACGGGGCTGGGAAAGGTGCTGGTGTGCTCCATAGCAAGCAGTGCTGAGTCCTGGTCTTCAGGGGATCCCAGCAGAATAGGCATCAGCTTTCCAGGCATGTCCTTCCAGGGTCATGGTCTCTGCTGATGGGTGGGAGCTGGAGGAGGGGGTCATTAGTCAATGCAGCTGGTCCAGATGTCTGCTACGGCATAGCTATGGGTCAGAACCTCTTTGTCCTGGGAGCTTAAGGCTTAAAAGGGCTATTCTCTGGCCTCCTTGTTTGTTCCCACACATAACTAGCAACATGCCAGGGGAGGAAAGGCCAGGGAAGGGTCCCAACCGCATGACCAGCGAAATGAAAGGTCAGGGGTTCCGAACCACATGATAGGTGAGATGCTAGAGGAGTAAAGGTTACCCTGGGGGGGGGGGGGGAGGCCCCTGTTTTCCTAGTTTTGCCTGATGCCAGGCACCTGAGGCTTTCCGCCCTGGTGACCTTCTGTACCTGGTCCATCGTCCTTGCTCTGCTCATGTCTAACTGCCTACTACAAAATGAATTAATAATATGAAATTAACCTAGGTTTTTCTAATACTAAAGTTCTCTCAATTTGTAACACAAAACCACGTTACCTTACCCTACAACTTTTATTTCAGCTACTAAGTTATTCTACAATATCTGTGAAAGTTAAAAACCTTCATTAAATTTGATCTGAGATTCTCACTCTATTTAGTAGGAAGTGACTCACTGACAATTATGCCACAATCAATGGGGAAGTAATAGGCACTAACTCTCCTCACATTTCACTTAAGGAACACCTCACAGCTTAGCACAAGACTTTTAATTTAAGCAACAGCCACAACCCGTGTCTTTGACACTGCCTGGAATAATACAGAAGGGTTGGGCCAGTAATGATTAAGTATTCTGAGAATATGTGTGCAATGGTACCTCTCAAGGTTAAGTCTAAGAATATTAAAAGGGAAAGTATCCCAAAAACAAATCCTAGGTTTAAAATATTTGTGAGGAATATGGCAACAGTTTTTCCTAAGTCTGTGGGTGTGATGAGTTGGGGTAGTACTTTCACAGTGGCCAAATAATTAATCTTAGAGGCTAAGAAACTTGCAAAGTGCATCACAACTTGTAAGCAAAGACAGATGCAAATTTCTCATGCAAAGATCTATGTTTTAAATATATATCTTTATTGATTTCAGAGAAGAAGGGAGAGGGAGAGAGAGAGAGAAACATCAGTAATGACAATCAATGATTCGCTGACTGATTAGGAATCAAACTGTGACCTCCTGGTTCACAGTTCCATGCTCAACCACAGAGCCACACTGGCTGAGCCAAAGCTCTATATTTAATATTCTTCTCTCTACACAGAAAGCTCATGGTAGAGCAGATTGGGCACTAATATTTTTAAAAAGTAGGTCCAAATTCTAGGTCACTAGCTATACAACTTGGAGCAAGTTATTTAAACTCTCTACCTCCCTCTGGCAGTGACAGGTGAAAGTACCTACCTTAAGGATTTATGAGGATTAAATTAAAAAATGGGTGGCAATCGTTAGCACCAGATCTGGAATCTTCTATGTGGTCAGTAACTATTTGCTTCCTTCATCCTTTAGTCTAATCATCTAGGAAGAAAACATCAGCAGAACTCCAATTCCACAGAATATTTTTAGGTACAAGTTCTTCAAGGAACACAATTGCTCCTCCCCAGGCTTCCTTGCCTCTCTGCAGACCCTCATCTCCCAGAGCACACAATCTGAAGCCCACCAGGACTAAGTCCTTTGCGTCCTTTATCCTGGGCATGTTGACTTCACTAGCAACCCAAGACCCCCTGGCTTCCCTTTATCACCCGCACCTAATCCCCACGGGGTTCTGCACTTCTCCTATTCTGTCACCATCCCCCAGAACCCCTTCCACTGTGCCCTCGAGATTTCATAAATCCCGATAAGCAAAATCCCATGCTCAACCCGTTTGCTGAAGGAAATCCCTTTCAGAGGAATCCTCTACATAACCCTCCTCATTCCTGCTCTAACCAGTACCTGCTTTTCCTTGAGGACAACACTTCCTCTGCAGCCCCCTTTTAAGCAGAGAGGGACTTTGCTCTGCAGGCCTGGTGGCACCAGGTTTGAGCAGAGTAGGCCCTTCCTTCCTTTTCTCATTGCCTCTTTCAGAGCATCCCCCAACCCTTCTGTCTTCACCACAGTGTAAATACATCATCTGCCTCTATCACTCAGCACCCCTCTTTGTTTCTGTCACCTAAGAACTCATGATTTGTATCCCCACTATGTTTTAATTCCTAGCTAGCTGACACTCTCCAGACCTACTACTATCTTAATTCTTAATATTTTCAGTACACCTATCCTTCAAACATCTCAGCCTTCCAATTACTTGAATTCCTCTCTTCCAATGATTTTACCAAATAACTTCAATATCTCCTTATTTTCAAATTCTTGCATCTCACTTTTTGGCCACGATCTTCTAGTCTTCCTGCTCACTCCTCTTATACCCCAACTTCAACAATCTTCAACCACTCTGGAACCTACAATTCAATAAGCTTCCCACCTTCTCACTGCCTCCTACTCCAAGGTCCCCTCTTTGTCCCTTATCAGGATTAAATCTATAGTCAATCATTACAAGCACCTACCTCCCCCTCCAGCCTCCGCACTTCTCCCACATGGGATTATTATTCATTGGTTACATCAAGCACTTCCAGGAGCTAAGCAAATGAACTGGCTGGAAAGCTCAGAGCTGCCCTAAAATGTCATGACCACAAACCCTCGGGTGAGCCCTCAAGTGGGTCCTACCCAGCAACCAAGTCCACTCCTCTGCCTATTTACTCTCCCACTTCTAAATGACTAGTTGGTATATTCTTCTCTCTCCTCAAACTGCCAACACTTCAACCCGCATCCTCCCTCTCATCTATTTTCCATAGAAAAACCAAGGAAATCATAAGAAAACTTCCTCTAAATCCCACTACTACAACTGTACATCTCTACCCTATACTTCAACGTGCTTCCACTTTTCTTTTTAATCTATTCTTTATTGATTTCTGAGAAGGAAAGTGAGATATAAACATCAATGATGAGAGAGAATCATTGATCAGCTGCCTCCTGCATGCCCCCTACTGGATATCAAGCCCCAAACCCAGGGATGTGCCCTTGACTGAAATCAAACCTGGAACCTTTCAGTCCACAGGACAACACTCTAGCCACTGAGCCAAATGGCTAGGGCTGCTCTTCCACTTTTCTTGTTCAGCATGTCTCAAACTTTTGCGGGTTTTTTTTGTTGTTGTTGTGTTTTTTGTTAATCCTCACTTGAGGATATTTTGCTTTTCAGACAGAGTGGAAGGGAGCGGGTAAGGAGAGAGAAACATCGATGTGAGAGAGTCACATGGACTGATTGCCTCCCCCAAACACAAGGTGACTGGGGGTCAGGAATCGAACCCACACCCCTTGGGTCAACAGGCCAACGCTCTAACCACTGAGCAACTGTCAGGATGCATTTCTCAAACTTTTGGATTTCAGGGCCCCTTTACATGCTTATGAATTACTGAGGATCCCTAAGAGCTTTTATTTATGTGGGCCATAGCTATCATATATAAGAACTTAGAGCTGAAAAATTTAAAAGATATTTATTAATTCATTAAAAAGTGAACAAACCTTTTATATGGCAATATAAGTAACATACTTGTTTGAAAATAACTCTTTTCACCCCGGTCAGGTAACTCAGGTGGTTGGAGCATTGTCCCCATATGCCAAGGAAGGGGGCTTGCTCCCTGCTCAGGGCACACATAAGAATCAACCAATGAATGCATGAATAAGTGAGACAACAAACTGCTGTTTTTCTTTCTCTCTCCCTTCCTCTCTCTAAAATCAACAGAAATATTTTTTTTAAGAAAAAATAACTATTTTCTAAAACATGTAGTGAGAGGGAAAAAAGCAGTTTTATGTCTTTGCAAATCTCTCAAATGTCTGACTTCACGGAAGGCAGCTGCATTCAATCTGCTGTAAAATGTTGGGTTGGATGAAGGATACAGAGGAGCTCAGCCTTCCACAGACCATAGTGAGACAGTGTCCTTCCATGGCCGTTTCAGACCATTGTGGGTATTCTTCCATAATCCAACACCAAATCCCCCAAAGTGGCAGTTTCTTCAAGATCTGTTGCAATGTGGAATCTGAAACTGTGCCAGTGAACTTTTCCCATCCCGTTCTATTAAAATCCAATGGTCTAGCCTGCACTCTGAATAGACTTTTTACCCCATGCATAACACCATGTCTTGTCAATTGGAAAATATGTTTTTCCCTAAGTTATGTAGATCTTCCAAATGTTGGCAGATTTCATTACACTATATTAAAAAATCACATCATTAATATCAAAATTAATCATATCAAAAAAGTCTTTAAGTATTGGGAAGCTGTCACATCCAAATTTTAATTCTTTCAAATAAAAAGGATGTTCCATGATATGGAAAATGACTAACTCAGCTAGCAATGCAAAACAACTGTCCAAGTTCACTTCCTCAGACAACGGTCACAGGACAGTGAGAATTCTAAAATGACGTGTACTCGAGAATTCTAAAATCTATGATTTTTACTGCTCCTTTAGAAACATTCTGAAGCGGAATCAGCATCCTCACTGTCACGACCGCGGTCACTGTGAATGTGTGCTGTGGGTGAATATAGTGATGCTCAGACTGGCTTCCTGGCACTGTGTGGTTGATGTTTGGGCACCAGCAGTTTTACCCACCAGTGCTTTTAGGACCGTCCTTTCAAGAACGCACAGTGACTAAGGCAGATCACAACTTAACAGTATCATAAACTGTTCGGATCTCAGGACTCCCGGAAAAGGTCTCAGAAACTGCCGGGTGCTACTCCCCACACTTTGAGAACGGCTTTTTTTGTATGGCCTCTCCGTGTTCTCACAGGAGGCCACCCCCTCACAGACAATACACTGAGAGTACTTCCTTTTCTCTTCTACAGAGTCAGCTCCATTAGCATATATAACATTCATCTAGCCATCTTTAAAGGACCCTTCCTTCACCTTCCTCCCCTCCGGCTAGGGCCCCATTTCTCACCTTCCCTTGACAGCAAAACTCTCTCAAAAGGACCTGGCTTGCATGCAGAAGCAGGAGCAGGAGGAGGAAGAGGAGGGCTGTCCTACATATGAATGAGAAGTGAAATCAGCACCTCGTCATTAATCAACCCTTGCTGGAATTAAAGAGAAAAATAAACCCAGGCACCTGACATCCCGAAAGGTTATCTAATATACCAGCGACACAATACAAACCTTTTTAAGGATTCTTTTTTAATTTACTCCTTGCAGACAGTGTCTAGCCACCACATTGCACGCACCCCCCTATGATTTCAGACATCAAATATTAACACAAAGTGAGTAATGCAAAAAGAAAGGGGGTTAATCAGACACCTTGAGAGAAAGAAAAGAAAAAAAAATAACACTGATTCAATGAGAGCTGCTAATGAGGCTTTTTGTTTTGGGAGATTAATTTGGGAGTCTGATGACTAAGAAGAAAATTTAAGCTTTGCAGGTGACTGCTGGTGATTATGATCGAGTTCTTTTTTAGAAAAAATAAAATAAAATAAAGAGATGCCTTTGCTTAATTCTAAAGTTTATGAATGTCGTGTGTTTATCCGAAATCTATGTCCACCCTAGAAGTGCAGAAAACGTGCCTTGTCAGCAGCATGAAAGAACTCCTCGTGTGGATTCTGGACTGTATTGGACAGAGGATGCGTACTTCAGACTGTGCACTGCTGATGTTTCAATACATTCCCCTAATACTCTTTAAGCACTGCCGCTGTAAACCTCATTAGCTCTCAGCATGCGGCCAGGCCTAGATTTCATCGCCACGGCCTCCCAAAGTGCAAACAGGTACATAAAGATGATTTTATCATCATCAACATTATATGATCCTCCACCTTGTGAAGTATTTAAAAGGCCGTGTGTTGTTGTTTTTTTTCCTCAGAAGGATAAATAGCAAACCTGGAAAAGGCAGACAGCACACTTTATTGATACAGCCATACATGTTGAAACCCTAGATTTCTTTTTCATCTATCTTTTCTTCTTTGACACCTTTATTCCCCCTGCCTTAAAATGGGATTTGTCCCAGGTCTGAGTCTCTATACTGAGAGTAGAAAGGAATTACTTGTGCATGCTGACTCCATTACTACCATTCTGATTCAACAAAATGGGTGCTGACAAGGTAATTAAGATGGACATGTCAGCTTGTCATTAAGAAAACAGAATTCCTGTCCTAGCCAGTTTGGCTCAGTGAATAAAGTGTCGGACTATGGACCTGTGGACTGAAAGGTCACAGGTTCAATTCCAGTCAAGGGCACGTACCTTGGCTGCAGGCTCCCCTGCCTTCCCCACCACCAACCACCCCAGCCGGGTAACCTGGTCAGGCGTGTTCAGGAGGCAACCAATCGATGTTTCTCTCACATCAATATTTCTCTCTGTCTTTCCCTCTCCCATCGTCTCTAAAAAAAATCAATGGAAAAATATCCTCAGGTAAGGTATTAGAAGAAAGAAAGGGAGGGACAGAAGGAAGGAAGAAGGGGAAAAGGGAGGAATGGAAAGAGGGAGGGAGGGACCAGAATTCCTGACATCCCCTTTTGCAGAGAAAAGCCAACTTTTGTTTCACCGTGGAGTGCAAAGATAGAAATAGGCCTTGTGCCCCATGCATAATACTTGAGATAGAGAACGTTTTTGTGGTCCATTTGTACGTGACCCTAGCACGCCGGGGGGTAGATGCCGGAGCCATCCAGTGCCCACTCCACACACACAGGAACTGGACCTGTGGCAGGCAGTGAGCACCCTGAGCCCAGGAGGCCAGACACCCAACACCTCCGGATTATTCAGGCCCCATTTCATCTTTCCCCGTGAGGACAGCAGTGGAAACAGCCTTTGAGCGCAAGACCTCTCTAATAAGCCTCAGTTAATACCAAAAACAAACCACAAATAGAAACAAGTTTGCTTGAACAAAGGGACATGCTCACAACCTTTATTCTTACCTTGCTCTTAGGAGGTAGCTGTGTGAACAATGTATAAAAATTACACTTAGATGCTAAACAAAGAAAGCTTCATCCCTATTTTAAACAAAGACATTTGGATAACTACATTTAAAAGACATCAAAACCACACTAACAAACCCAACATTGGAGATCCTTCCTTCTTTCCTCCTTCCTCCTTCCTTCCTCCCTCCTCCATCCTCCCACCTCCCGCCTCTCTCCTCCTCCTCCGCCCCCCGCCCCTGACAAGCCCCCCTGGCTGGGGAACCCCACCAAACAAAAGGTTTCCAAGCCTGGGCATTCAAAATTTCCTCTCATTTCCCTCAAGTTGCTTCACAAAATGAGCATAGCCATCATTCAATCTATTAAAACAGTGGAATTCGGGGAAATCGACACACAACAGGCCATTAAAAGGGAGGGAGGGGTGAGGACCAGTGAAATCAAAGAACATTAACAGAGAGTGCTGCAGCAAAGGCAAATCGTGCCGATCCCGGCTCAAATTCTGCTCTGAAGGCTCTCCACCGCTCAGAGACACCACCTCCTTCATATGATGTACAAGTTCCCGCACGGTCCTGCCCGGCCTTGTCCTCCCACCACGGTGTCCTGTGGCTTCCACGCGGGGGCCACGCCAGCCTGTGCATTTCTGAAGGCGACCAGGGCCTTGGAAATTGCCCGTCCCCGTCTGCAACGCTCAGTCTTCTGACGTCACCCCCTGAACTCCTATAGTTCAAATGTCACTCAGCCTCGGGAAGTCGTTCCTGACCTCCCAGCCAGCATCAAGCCCCTTGAACTGTCTCTCCCACCACGTCTCTCCTTCACAACACTTATCACAACCTCCATTCACGTTTCTGCGCGGTTCTCGGATGAACAGCTGTCTGCTCCAGGAAATAAGGAGGTCCAAGGGGACGCCACGGTGCTCCCACTGACCATTGCTCCTCGACCCCAGCCCAGAGCAGGCACAGAGAGGAGGTTCTCAAGCAGCTGCCAAAGACAGGCAGAGCACTCTGCAAGAAGC
The DNA here is from genome assembly GCA_011751065.1 of Lasiurus cinereus. Taxonomy (NCBI): domain Eukaryota; kingdom Metazoa; phylum Chordata; class Mammalia; order Chiroptera; family Vespertilionidae; genus Lasiurus; species Lasiurus cinereus. The sequence goes on along the minus strand of JAAGEH010000307.1, from coordinate 16,442,968 downwards.
TCACAGCATGCAAGGCTGACCAAGTCCCAACCGCATGAAACATGAAATTAGAACCAAGAACGCCCCAGATAAACAGGACCCCTTTACTGGAAGTCACAGGTGTTTACCTTCCATGCAGAGTTCAGCCAACCCTACACATGGGTGAAGCTTTCAGGAGCAGCCGTGCTCTCACGGGAGACGTTGTGCAACAGAGTGCAGGGGTCTCTGCCTAGACCTAGCCGAAAGCTACCACACCACTAGGAAGAAAGCTGTTTGGGAGGGAATCAGGCTGGTTGGTCTCTGTCCCCAATAAATTCTTTGCAACCACGGGCTTTCTCATCACCCAGAGAAAACCGCTATGTGAGAGTATTCATTTCCTAGGATTGCTACAACACAGTGCCACAAATGGGGTGGCTTCACAAACCAGAAATTCATCCTGTCACAGTTCTGGGGAGCAGAAGTCTGAAATCAAGGTGCCAGCAGGCTAACCATCCCCACAAAGGGAGATGCTTCAAGGGAGAATCCTTTCTTGCCCCTTTGAGCTTCAGGTGTCCCTGGCTTGTGGTCACATCACGCCAATCTCTGCAGTCACAATGACTCAAGGAACAGTGGTTGATTAGGGACGATGATTTGAGACTTGTGAACTTGACAAAGGCTGTGCATCCAAAGGGGAAAGGAAGGCACTGCAGTTTTCCACTGAGAACAGATGTGTGGTTATCCCCACCTGTGAAATAAACACTGAGGCATGGTGGGTCAGGGGCAGGGTTAGGGAAAATGGTACATGAACGCCTGATGGGCCTTGGGCAGGCCTAGCCTCGAACATGGCCCGACTAGCTCAGTAAGCTTAAATAACTTGGATAAGCTCTTCAATTTGCTTAATCCCCTGGGCAAGACTTATCATAATATATATAGTGAGCTATAAAATAGTTCTATCCTTACACCCAGGAATCTTTCCCTTCGAATTTCTTCCTAAGGAAGTAGTTAAATGAAGGGGCTACAGGGACAGGGGAGAGGCGTGGAATATTCACTCCAATATTATCTATTTCAGAAAACTAGAAATTGAAATAACTCAGTAAGGGCAGAATTTCATAAAGCAGTGTACATTAACTTGATAGAAAATGCTGAAGCTATTTAGCACTGCTCATATGAGCAGCATACGGAAATATAAAAATTAACTGACACAGTCTAAAACATTACAAAAGAGAGTTACAATTAATGTGGATTCAAATTATAAAAAACATTGATGCACGTTAACAAATCATGGAAGATACTAAAACATTCCAAATATCTGTGTCAAGATAAGATTACCGGCGGTTGTCTTGTATTCCCCTTTGAAACTGTTTTTGCAACTGGGAGAAGAAAGTTAGCCAAGGGCAACAAATTGAGGCCGCCATCAGAGATGGTCTGTGTCACAGTGAAACCCTGGGATTTAAGATAACACGGAATCTGAAAGGAAATGTCAGGTTAAAGAGGGTTGTAAGATTATGAAGGAAGAGGCCGCTGGGAACATTGGAAAGGTCAAGGTCTTTGCAGTCAGATAAGCCTGGACACCTTTTGGCAGAAAACTGCCCGGATCGCTGAGCTCCTCAGCTACCTTATCTGCGAAACCAGGAAAACAAAGCCGACATTTCAGATGCTTTATAAACTCTTGGAAAAACGTTATTTTTAGTATGTTATGTTACATTCTATAGGTAAAATGTATGTCACGTTGTTACATCTAATGAACTTAAGGCTACATTTTCTGAAGGTATACATGTAAAAAGAAACAGAAAAATTGAATGAGGGTGAGGATGGAAAAGAAGGCAAAGTACATTAGAAGGTATTACAATTACGTAAATTAATGCCCATAAATACATTAATTAGAAAGCAAAATTCTCACCGAAAGAGAGAAATAGAAAATAAAAGACAGAAAAATCCTACTATGCTAAGTTTAAATAGGAAACGTCACTATGAACTTTTGACTTTTTTAAAGTGTATTTCCCAGCACTTCCCACTGAAAAGGAAGAGATGCAGTAACACCCTGGTAACAATAAGCCTGTGCTCCATTTCTGCCTCTAACCACCACTCCGATTTAGAAAGAATCAGGGCTTCTTAGAGAAAATAGCGATTTCCAGGTCCAAGGGAGGAAGAACCCACGGTGGGCCTAGAGCAAAGAGCACTCAGAGCCCAAGGGAACAGGAGCCAGCCCGAAGGGACACCCACCGACCATGCTGGGACAATTTTAGCATCTAAGGCAGTGGTTTTCGTTGCAACGAAAATAATTTTATGGTTGGGGGTCACCACAACACGAGGAACTGCATTAAAGGGACGTGGCATTAGGAAGGTTGAGAACCACTGATAAGGGAATAACAGCAATAGATTATAATAAATTGCATTAAAAATAAACAAATCCATGAATTTGTACTGATATAAAAAGTGAAGAGAGAAAGAAAAGGTAATGGAGGTAAGAAAGCTTCTCTTTACCAGAGAATGGCAAACAATAAAGATGGGATTTTTTTTTTTTAAATCACCATTTTTCAAACCCCAGTGTAATAACTGATTCAGAAAAGAATTGTCATGGATGCTGAAACTATCAGCACATTCTCAAAGTATTCTATATACTAATTACAAAACAAAAACGGCCTCAGACAATGGAAATACCTAGTGGATACCACCATTAGCAAATGATCAAACTTAGAATCATCAATGCTGCGACAGTATGCCTCCTCAGAAGATACAGCAGGGAGTAGAGTCTGTCCTAATCTGTACCCCAAAGCTTACCAGGCAGGTGTGAAGAAAGAATCAGACAAGTCCAGAATGTGGGACCTTCATAAAAATCACTGGGCCAGGATTTTAAAAGTTAATGTCATGAAAAAACATTTAGAGGCAAGGATCTGTTTTAGATTAATACAGCTCTGGCCAGTGTGACTCAATGGTAGAGGACTGGACCACACGCCGAAGGGTCAAGGGTTTGATTTCCTGTCAAGAACACATACATTCTGAGCCCCGGTAAGGAGGCAAACAATCGATGTATCTCTCTCACACTGATGTTTCTCTCTCTCTCTTTCTCTCTCTCCTCATCCCTTCCTTCCATTCTATCAACAACAACAAAAATAGATGGAAAAATCCTCTAGTGGGAATAACAAAAAAGAGAGAGAGAGAACAACTAAATGTAATATAAAAACTTTAAGTGGATCTGGATTTTAGAAAAAGGAAATGAGGCATTTGAGAGAGGAGGTGGACAAAGAGATCTGGCATATTTGAAAATGGACTGCATATCAAATGTTATTTGGCATGATTATTAATTCTCCTAGGTATGATCACAGTGTGGTGGTTGTGCAGGAGAATGTTCTTAGTTTTAGAAGATAAATGCTCAAGTCTCATGATGGCTGCAATTTACAATTTAATAGTCCAGCCAAAAAAAGGGAAGTATGTGTGTGCACGTTTGTGTGCAGAAATTATGAATGTGAAAGCAGAGGACAAAGGCGGAAAACTGTTAACAGTCAATCAGTCCAGATGAAAGGCATCTTTGGGTGGTTCATTGCATTCTTCCACTTTTTGTGTTATTAAAAAAATGTTAAACTATCAAGTAAGGAGAAGAAAAAGATCTTAATCACTGAGTCAGATAATTTATGTTGCATAAGTTGGTCACCCTTTGTCTGAATTATTCACACAGAAAGTATGGAGGCAACCAAATGTTCTCCAAAAAAAAAAAAAGTTTGCTACATTAATTCTAAGTCTTATCTAGCTTTTGGTTTCATAGACTAGTGTGAAATATATTTCAGCCTCTCCCTGTACCACCTAGCAATGACCTCACCTTGGGGTGGAGATAGAACACTGAAGTAACCCCAATAACTTGCTACTGGATCAGAGAGAGAAGGCATAACCCAGCCATCCTCCAGGATACAACAGCAAGTGTAACTGCCGATGTCCACCCCACTCCGTGCCACTCTGCAAGACCTTCATTTTAGAACAGGTGATTTCCATGAGTGATGGGACAACCGACAGATCACTAAGAAAAGGTTTGTGCTGGTAAGAACAGAGAGCACTCACAGTACATCAAGAGATTTCATGTTGGCTGTATCTCAAACCGATGCATGTGGGATTATCAGACTAGTGACAGATAAAGGCACGAGCTAGAAAAAGCTACCCCAGAATGGCAGGTAACTGTACTCTATCAAAGAGGTAGGTGCTGGTAAGCAGCAAGAGTGGAAGGCTGGGAGGCCCACCACAGTTTATACAGAGAGGCTGGTTCCCGCAGGTTTATTTGGCTATGAGGGGACGCTGGTGTTCCTATCAGTAAGGGTGCGGAGTCCAAACTTCTGCACTTTGTGATAAAAGCCGACTGCAATCTTAGACGGCTTAGGCAAGAATCCTGTTTAAAATGTAAACCGAGAGGGCTGGCAGGAAAAACAATCCCAAGGCATTTTGCCAAGTGTCCTACTGAATTTTAGATGGTTTGGTCTTTCTTTTCCAGCTTGTTTAGCACGCTTTTCATGGGGATATGGAATCAGATTACTCAGTCCGTTACTAGTAGCATTGAATCACATGTTAGACTTAAAAAGTTATTGGAGCAGAGGGAAATATTAGAGAAAAGTTATATTCTTAGAGCTATGTTTTATATTTACTCACAATTTTACAGTTCCTTTGAAAAATATCAACATAAATACAAACACTCTGGGATATCTTCATACCACTTACCAACTACAACAGTCCCATGAAACTATAAGTAGTGCTTTAAACTGTATAAAAAAACACACACACACGCAAAATTCCCATCTGTGACACAAATGCGGAAGGAAATATTAAAATTATTATTTCTAAAATAATGTATTACTTGTAATAGGTAGAGAAAAATGCTCTTAAGAGATGGGAAGTGTATGCAGACTTCCTAATCGGTAAAGCAACAGAAAGCTGTTTCAAACAAAAAATATTAAATGAGATAATAAGAAATAAACCTACCCATCTTTGGTTTGATCCACCACACCGCTTAAAAGTTCCACAATCTTTGGATTAGGCTGGCTTTCTCCAAAAATGTTCAAATAGCGAGTGACAAAATCATTGGGAGACATGAAAAATTCACCATTTTTCTCAATGCTTGCATACTGTTTTTAAAAGAGAGAGAGAAGAGATATTTTATTCTTGAAAGTACACTACTGTAAGATTAGTATGTTGGAAAGCTGAAATATTCAAAGGATAACATATCAGACAGGATAATATATTCTCTTCACAAAGAGTCATTTTCCATCACTTCAAAGAAAAAGCAAAAACATAAGTGCACCAAGGTTCATGGGGGCAGCTTAGCCTGATCGACAGCTTGCGAATGTCAATGGCCCCTAGTAGCTGAGCACAACCAGCGAGGAGGCACCCTGTCTGCGTGTTAACCTGCCTTTCTGGGGGTGGAGTTCTCCAGCTCTGAGCTTCCTCTGCTTTCAGTATTTCCCTCCACAGGAGACATCTGGCAGTGTCTGATGACAATTCTGATTGTCATAACTCGGGGAGAGGGATGCTACTACACCTAGAGGACAGGAGTTCTGCTGAATGTGGTACAGTGCACAGGACGACCCCCTGCAACAGAGTGTGCAGCCCACAATATCAACAGTGCTAAGGTTGAGAAACTCTGGATTACAATCTATGTCTTGTTCTTTAGCAAGGATATAGGGCTTTTATTAAAAGTGGGATTAATTATGAAACCATAGATGAATATAATCTAATTCTTTTGCCCATTTCTGCTTCAAGGACATCAACGATGTAAGAAAGGGTGACAAGGCACCCTCTCCTTTCAGAGAGTGCACTCGAATTCCTCCCTTCCTCCTCTTCTTCCCTCCCTCTCCCCCCACCCCAAGCAAGCATCTTCTAACCTCTAAGAGACTCAGGAGACTTGCAACCAGGGGAGCAATGGGCAGAGGCAGCTCATCCGGGCTCACCCCCAAATTTGTCTCCAAGGCCCCATTTTCTTTTAACTTTCCAGTGAGCTAAAGCAGCCCCACGTAAGGTCCCCTGTTGCTTCTTCTGTGCTAAGCACTTCCTTGTTTCACTATCCCCCGCTTTACAAATGTATCCTCAAAGTAAAAAACAAACACAGGAAGGATGACAAACAGGCTGAGCTGGAAGAGACTTAGAGGCATGGTGGGTGTAAGCAGGGGGTAGGAAACACTGCTTAGTAGAGTCCTCTTCATTCTAGAGCAGAAACGGTCAGTTAGGAGTAGGTGGCAGGTGATGGTTTTTCACAGCGTTCCCCGGGTCTGGCCTTCAGTGTGTTCCACTCCAGCTCATGGAGTTGGGACCTGCTCATTCCTGCTTTGTGGAGCCCCAGGCACTGTGGGAAATGCTGAGACACGACTTAGGCGTCATGTGTTTTCCTATGGTGCAGAAAAGGGCCCTTTGGTCCTGGAGACACAGCAGTGATGTGGAGAAAGAAGGACAATGAGCTACACAAAGAACAGGGAGAGACGGGTGACAGAAGCCATACTGAAGGCCAAAGAGAAAGGGGCACACACACAGTGAATAGCTTTTACAAGTGACCTCAGCCTTTCTCCTTAACAATTTTGAGACATTTTAATACAATTAAACCTACACTTACGAAACAGGAGGGCTTTTAGGATTCCTTGCACAACCCAATAAGATATAAATGTGATGCTTCATTTTGTGTCAACCTGACTGGCCAGCAGGTGCCCAGATTAAACATCTCTGGGTGTGGCTGTGAAAGTGTTTCTGGATGACATGCACCTGAATCTGTGGACTCAGTAGTGGACTGCCTTTCCCAGGGCTGGACGGGCATCATGCAATCCACCGAAGGCCTGAGAGAACAAAAGTTGGAGGAGGGAAGAATTGGTCTTTTTCCTGCCCCCTTGCTTAAGCTGGGACATACCTTTTCTGGGCCTCAGACTGAGATTTACATCATCAGTTTCCTTGCTTCTCAGGCCTTCAGACTTGAACAAATTACATCACCAGTTTTCCTGGGTCTCCCGCTTGCAGACATCATGGGACTGCTCAGTCTCTATAATGGATGGTGTAGGCCAATTCCTCATAATAAATATGGATGGATGGATGGGTGGATGGGTGGATGGGTGGATGGGTGGATTGATGGATAGGTAGATGGATGGAGAGCTAGAGATGAAGATATCTCCTACTGGGGGGTCCTTATGCTATCTTGAGAAAAATAATTTTCTGAGATTTCCACGGGAGAATGATTTTTATGTGCGTGGCTGAAATGCGTATACTATTTGGCCTTCCCTTTGCTCCATTCCTGTTATTAATAACTAGGTTAATTACAATGGTACCAAATCCACATCTGTTTAAATTAACATGAATCAGCATCAAACGTGTTAGGCAGACAACAAAATTCATGTTAGCAGCAAAACTGATCACACCTAGACTTTAATTTCCACACCCGGCCAAAACATTAGCCAGCACTAGCCAGCAGGTAACCTCAAGAACAGCCTGCATAATGAAGCTCAATGGCCTTAGGGAGAAATGTTTACACCAAGTCCTGCCCTACTTACCATTCCAGTATCATTGCCCAAAACCCTATGCTTTGGGCCACCCCACACTCCTGGTACTTTTCTAGAGCACAAGCTCTCCCTGTGCGTGGAATGTTCTTCCTTTGACCCAGGATCCTCTTCTTCCTTCTCCGTTTGATAAATATACACCTACTCATCTTCAAATGCAGCTCAACCACCACCACCTCCCTATAACTTCAATGACTCTCCCCAGAGGGGTATATAATTAGCCCCTTATCATCTTCCTGCTAATTAATGCTATATAATGGCTTTATCTTTTTATTACAATTTACCTTTCTATTGAAATATTTAAGTGCAGGAACCATGATTTATATACTTTTATATACCTCATATCTCTCACCTTTAGTGAACACCTTCAAAAAAAGAAGAAAAAAAACACTAAAGTAGAAATTATTTTAACTCAAAAACATAAAATAAGCCAGTATTGGGCCCATTTTAGTCCTCCAGGACCCCTCTTTCCTTATCTGCCTTGGTTCCACTGACTCTCTCATCTCCACAGCTGCCAGGTCCCCTGCTACCAGCACCTCTGTCCAAGGGTACAATGATGCTTCTCTCCACATTCCCCAGCTACAGAAGAATCCTCTACCCAGGTTACCATAGAGAAGGCTGGGATATTTATTGAAAGAAAAGTCAGGAAAAAGTCAGAAATTCTGCAAAGTCGTCAGGTTTACAGAATGCTTATGGCTGATCCATAATTAACTATAAAACCCAGCCACAGCGGAGACGTGCCTGGCACAGTCCCCAGGGCGCCTCGCTCCTATTCTTCCTCCACCACAACACCGTCTGCGTCTGCGGTAGATGGTAAACAAGAGATCCTCAGCGTGCTGAGCCAAGGATTTGCATCGGTACCACACTACCCAGGCCTGATGAAGTCACCCGAACCTTTGCCAGATCCACAATTCCTTCCAGAAACTGCTGACCGCTGTTTTCTTCACGGACGGTTCTCCCCACATCATCTCCTCGGACTCGAAGTCTGGCTCAATAGCCAGGTAGTCCTAGCCACCCTCTAGGGAGGACAGACAACACTTCCCTATTTGGTTCCACAGATTCCACCCCAGCCCACAGGCCCACTTACCCAGAAACCCGAGAGCTGGCACTCCAAAACCCCCGCATGGAATTCCTCCCTCCCCAGGGTCTACTTGACCAATCTGATTTGTTTCTAGTATAGACTTTCCTGCTATTGAGAAACCACATCTGGAAAGGACATACCGTCCAAAGTAGGATCTTAACCTAGCCTTGCCAGCTGCTACACGGCTTCAAAAGGTAGACACTGCTTTTACCTGGAGCCTCTCCACTGATTATGCCAAAAGACTAGTGAGGCCCTGACCGGTTTGGCTCAGTGGATAGAGTGTCAGCCTGCAGACTGAAGGGTCCCAGGTTAGATTCCGGTCAAGGGCATGTATCTTGGTTGCAGGCACATTCCCAGTATGGCAGCTGATTGATGTTTCTCTCTCATCGATGTTCCTAACTCTCTATCTCTCTCCCTTCCTCTCTGTAAAAAGAATCAATAAAATATATATTTTTAAATAAAGATTAGTGAGTATATCTAGGTACACCATCTGCTGAGACACTCTGAAAGCTGTTCCCTTTTCCTATCAAAAGGATGTCTGCGACTACTGCTGGTTTAGAAAACAGAAATACATAACAGACAGGTCTTGAGTTCAGAGACAGGTCCTAAGACTTTGCCAGCTCAAGGAAATGAACTTTACTCTTTTCTCTCTAGGCTTTTTGGCAACCCACTCACATGCTCTTCTGCAAGTGGTCTTCCAGAATGACATCATTCGAGTTTTTCAATAAAGACCTTAAATACACATACCACAAATATCTGAGGTTCCCTCGTCTACACCTGATCCCAATCATGGTGGGCTCAAAATGTGTAACAGACACTGGTCTAGGTAAGAGACAAAGCCTTTCTGTTTCCTGGACTGTCAGTATCCAGAATCATTTTCCACTTTAGAATCTCTATACTGTATTGTCCTTTTGGGCCAACAACAAATTTATAAAAGATTTCTGCTTTCTTATATCTAATCCAAGCCTCCCTATAATGTATCCTTTTTTTTTCCTCTGTCGTAACTGCTCATACTTTTAATCATTTTCCTTTGGAGACTGTATCTCCCTGTGTTAGAATTATTTCATTGAAAAACATTTATTGAATCTATATCTAATGTAAATCAGGTGCTGGGTACTTTCACAAAGTTTTTTTCACTGAACCTTTACAATTTTTGGAACTTATTATCAAAATGTTTGAGAATAGTATAATAAACCCAATACTGCATTTCCCAATTTCAAAAATTATCATCATACTACCTGCTCATTTTTCCCTACCCCATTAAAACTGGATTATTTAAAAGCAAATCTCAGATATCATAGTCTCATAATCTCTATAGATACTTTAGTGTGTATCTATAAGAGAAAAAGATTCTTTATGGTTCTCATTTGAATACCATTATTCAGCCTAAACATCAATTAATAACAAAAACTCAATACTGAATAATCCTGTCAGTGTTTAAATTCCCTAAATTGTCTATTTTTTTTTAATGGAACTGCATATTGATGAAGAAAGTGATGCATATAAAATTATTTAATTTTTAAAGACATGTATTCTCAGTACACAGCAGATTATTAAGTTCCTCATTCAAAGCATAGGTCTTCTTAATATACTATAGCACAGTTAGCTTTTGTATGTTTAGAAGAAGGATACATAAATACTTTTAAAATCATCTTTATAAAAGTGGCCTTTTCTTTTTTGAGTACTTTGATTCTAGTTGAATAACATTAAAAGTGGAATCTGAGGTAGACTTTTATCAGAGGATTAATCATTCACTGTGCAATATGGCAAAGTAGGCGAAACTAGAAGAAACTAAGGATATAAACTTGCATGGTGTCTGTTGTGATCTCACATCTAGCATTACTCATAGTGAGGCCTCCCCACCAGGCAGCACAACTGTAATAAAATGATGATAATGACGACAATGATGATGATGGGCTTCTGGATGAAAGAAGGATTACTGAAATGTTTACAAAGCGCTTTAAACTGCTTAGGAGAAAAAGCATTACCATTAAACCGCACAAGTCAATCCTGTAAAGGTAAATGTGTTGGGAGACTAAATTCCCCAGGAACTTCTTTTCAATACCCGACACTATGTGAGATAAGAGAAATGAAAATGTAAACATATCACCAACAAATAACAGCAAGTTTCTGATACATTTTTTAAAAACATAGGTATAATTGTTAAGGATCTCTTTTATGAGTCTCAAGTAAAGATACTTTGGGGAATTCTTAAGAACGACAACAATAAAATAAAGAGCTGCTTAAAAAACAGTCTTTAAAAGTTATGGAACACAAATCGCCCAAGAAACAAAATAGATTCCTTTATACTGACCTTCAAAAATATTGTTCTAAGCTCAACGGGATCCGCTCTCTTGGTTAAAGCCACCTACAAATAAACATAAAAACGTCGGTATTATTAGAACAAAGCTAAGAAATCAAGCTAGAGACTGAAAGAAATAAACTCCAGGTCAAAAATTAGAGGATTACATTTTTGTACTTAAACAGTAAATTCCCCAGTACAAAACCTACTTCCTGAATTTTAAATTAGACTCCATACGCGGCTTCATAAATGCTAACATTCTGGGCAAGCAACCGGTAAAGCTCCAAATATGTAGTATTTTAATGCATACCTTTTTTCTTCTTCTTTTCTTTCTTTTATTTTTTTCAAAAGGAAGAAGTAAAAAGGAAGAAAAGTTGAAACAGATTTTTAATCATCTGGCATTTTAAACCTGTACTCCAGAGTGTTTCCTACCCTTTCATAGGAGAATAGTAAATATTAAAGTACAATCTGTTTGTTAACTGTGCAAGAAAAGATGTTTCTTAAAGAAGTTAGTGAACAAGGCAAATCATATTAACAAGCAGAAAGGGGTTACTTCCCACAATGCCACCATGAGCAGGTGGGAATATCTCAGCTATCTGGGCATAACATGCGAAGTCTCCTCTCCCCGGCTTTTAATTTAAGAAGACAAAGGTCTCCAAAGGTATGGCTATTATTCTCCACATTCTGGAAATACAAGGGGCTATGGTTACCTTCCAGGAGCAAAATGTAACAGATTAGTTCAGAATAGGTGTTGTGCTTAATTCTCCAGCCCACAAAGTCCAAAAACATCACTGGGGAAAAAGCAAGACAAACTTGAACATGGCTGCCCCAGGCCAACACAAAAGAGTCCTTATGTGGAACCAAACAGTGGGCTTATTCAGCGTCCCATCACCCAGTCCTGCTGGCAAAACCGTCATGAGACTGAATTCTCACCAAGCACAGCGTCACCCCATGACAGAGCCAAGAGGGGTTCCTGGAACCACCCCAATACTCGAGCCATGGCGCTATCCACAGGGAGATTTATGCAAATTGTTCTAAATCCCTTCTGTGTGTTTGCAAAGACTCTTCTGAGATCTTTGGACAATGGGTTCTCTGTCTCTAAGTGTGTAACTGCCTGAGTTCCTTTGCCCACCACTGTTGGGAATAATTTTATTAACTAATCACTGGAATGGGAGAGGTACTCTTTGGAAATCAGTGGTTGGTCACCTTCTTTCCCCAAGCAAGACTGATAACTCTTTTAATTTCAGCGGAGCACTTGTAACCACCAGTGCTATTTTTATCCATAAGAATTTGTGATCTTTTAAAAATCCTGAATTAGGTAGTGTTCTTTACTGGTCAATTAAGAAGGGGAGACATAGCCTGCTAACCAACCTAAGACTGATGATAATGCTGACCTAAGGCTGCAGGAGAAGATTCCCCCTCACTCCCTTTGCAGGTCCATATTCTGAGGAAGGTGAGAAAATTAATGCAAATGGGAGGGGATGGAACAGCATGAAAAGGCCTCCACCCTCATCTTTTAAGAGCAGAGACATTTCCTCCGAGTTCCACATAGCAAGACAGTCCATAAGTAACATTTGTCAAAAGGCATATGGTGACCCTGGGCACTTAGTTGGTTTTCCTTTTAAAAGCAAAGGAAAGTTTCCACAAAGTGAACTATTCTTGCTCCCTCTGAATACCACATCCTTTAAAATGTAATTAATTCACTATGTCAAAAAGCCTTCCCTGTGCAGTGCTCTTTCAGAGTGGGTTTCTCCTGACCTGAATTCCCACAGTACTCTTCTCCTTGCTGATCCCAAAATGCACACTCAGGGCTCACCACCAGGACTACTCGCCTCTGAGGGAGAAAGGAACAAAGCACTCCCTTTGTAACTCAGAGAGCCTCGGACGCAGGAGAAAATCCATACAGTGACTCAACATTTGTAAGGCATGTTGCCTAATGTGTATAGAACATTTCATAGTTTTTCAAACCATGACTATCACCTCACTGGAAACTCACAGCAACCCTGAAACTCAGATAGAGCCTATCATTATCCTCATTTTACCAAAGCAAAACTAAGACTCAGAAAGGGTCAAATATTCCCCCCAAAACCAGATTAGCACCAATGTGTACTCGTATTTCTATGTATTTGAAATCAGACCCCACATCTTCCATCTTTGACTGTTAGTCTTTACACTGGTCCACATTACATACAGCGTCAGACTGATGATAATTTGTGTTAACCACTGACATAATATAGTACATGCCTAGAAATCAAGACTCTCCCAATTGCTCCTAACACAACCAGTGTGTCATGTCCCTCCAGTGCTGTGTTTAAGAGCCTGGCTTTAGTGCCAAACCACCCTCAATTGGGGACCAAGCCCAACCTCTAAACTAACTAGCTGTGTGACCTCGAGCTACTTCCCTGACCTCTCAGCCTCACTGTCCTCATCTACAAAGCAGGAACTCCTGGGTGGTTAGAGGGTAATAGGAGACAATCACATAAAGTGCTGAGCATCAATACCCCCCAATAGTTACTCAATAAATGGTTATATTACTTGTATTATTTATCCATAAGTGTTTATATTCTCTCAGGCTTACTCCTATAAAAGTCTAAATGATGACTAACCTGGCTCATAACTTGAGCAGGGAGAAATCAGGAGAAGAGAGGGGAAAGTAACTCATGGTTCTTCAAAAACATTCACCAAAGCTTTAAATGAACAAACTGGCCTTCCTAACTCATCATTCCATCTGCTATCCTAGCTCCATTGCTGGCTACTTCTTGAAAACAGATCCAAAGTCCCATGTACAACACATAGTTAATGATCACTGTGGCATTCCCAAGGCCCACTGAAATGTGTATTGGGACCTGGACACATTCCATTAAAGCACAGATAACTACGGTTCAACAGGAAGTGGGTTCAGGTACACTCCTGAGCCTCACCTCTGCCCTAATCCCATCTATTGCCCCAGTGTTGTGTGGCCATTCAAAATGTCCATTTTTCTCTTCTACCTCCTGTTCTTCTTGTTTTAGTGTAATTTCAGTGGCTTCATAGAAGACAACATAAAAATGCAATCAGAAATGCCAGTGTTATGAAGGTGTGTTGAGATGGATTCTACCTAGTGGTAAAAGCAAAACCCAGATAGTTCTATGAGCTAGAAAGAGGGAACCACAGAAAGATAGCTTCTCTTTTGAACCAACTCAAAATAACTGCTCAGTAGGCACAGTGTGCATCACTTGATAAGTTTTAGTTCACTGGGCTTTGGAAGAGTTAGCAAACTTTAGATTATTTTCAGAACCTTTATTTTCATTGTTATATACCTTTTTTCTCATATACTAACAGCATGTAACTGTTTAAAGCTACAAGTCTTAAAATCTAATTGCCTGATTTTATCATTACGTTTCTTAATTTTGCATTATGAGTAGATTCCATGGCCCGGGCTCATGTGGCTCAGTGGCTGAACATGGACCTATGAACCAGGAGGTCCCACTTCTAGTCTGTAGTCAGGGCACATAGTACCAGACCACCTTCCATTGGGGGTGCAGGCTCCGGGCTGCCAGCTTTAATAACCAATAGGGGGCGTGCAGTAGGCAGCTGATCAATGAGTCTCTCACATCACTGATGTTTCTATCCTCTCTCCCTCTCCCTTCCTCTCTGAAATCAATATTGTTTTAATATATATATATATTAAAGTAGGAATTAAATCTACTTTGGGCAGCCTGACTCACCAGCTCTGATTGCCAAAGCACATGTTCTCATTCCATGAGGAAATTTTCTCCCTGGTTTGATATGACTGGGTCTGAAATCTCAATGGATTTCAAGCTCAATCATAAAGAATATGGGTATATTTTATGTTAAGTCCTTTAGTTAATCCTTGTCCTGTTAAAGTTTAAGAACCACAACCTTAGCTAATGTCCAACTCGGTTTCATCCAAGTCACCTGAGGGGCTTTTAAATTTTGTCAGTACTTAGGTCCTACCAGAGGCCAATCGAACTAGGCTATCTTTAAAGCTTCCCCATGAGAGTATAATGTTTGGCTAGGTTGAGAACCACTGGGTTAGAACCCAAGGTCCTCACCTCAGCTTGCTACTTCACCAACTGCAGAACACAGCCTTCACTTAGCAATACCTCCCCCAATACCCCCCATGCCCCCGCCAAACCTAAAGGTCTGAAAACCAAGACAAGCACAGGCTTACACTGAAAACCCTACTGTCATGAAGCAATAATTTACACCTGAAAAAAATAAAAAACAAAAAACAAACAAACAAACACAGAGGAGATAATTCATCAAAAGCAGGCTACTCTGTGTTGGGGAGGACGAGGGGTGGGGGGGGGGGGAGAAGGATGTGCACATACACACAAGCAGGCATGCAGTGACAAGCAGGAATAGGAGGTGGAGGGAGAAATGTTCCTGCATAGTCTTTTGTATCTGTGGAAGTAGTGTACAGTGGTACCTCGAGATACGAGTGCCCTAACATATGAGATTTTTGAGATATGAGCTGTGGAGCAAGCAATTTTTGCTTTGAAATACGAGCAACATTTGAGATAGGAGTCATCTCGCGGATCGGCCGGCTGCACACGACCCACCAGTTTACCGCGACTCCAGCATCTGATAGTTTCCCACACCTCAAGGTTATGGGACAAATTAAACTCATATCTCGAGGTACCACTATAGTAGGTAGACCAAAATCTCAAAGGAAAGTACTACTGAGTGTGACCTAACAACTTAAAAGCTTCTTCCCATGTACCTTCCTGTACTATAAAGACTAGAAGGCTAAAACTATATTTTCCAGACTCCCTTGCAGCTATGTGGTCTAGGTGCTGTCCAATTAGATGAAGTTGGGTAAGATTTAAAAGCCAGAGATTGGGAAAGCAAAGATGTGGGAGTTAAGGGCCATACTTTGCTATTTCTTAGCAAGCATCATCATACAAAGTGTCTGATTTTCCAGTGGCAATCTCCTACCCATGCCAATGGCAGCATGGTTCTGAAACACTCTCCATTTGTCAGGTGATTTCATGACTGCACAAGAGGCCGCTACTCCCTTGGTGGCCTGCTCTGTGTGATGCTCTTGAAGTCATTCCTGAGAACTCAACCTAAAGTCTGTTTCTTCACCTTCCCAACAAATTCTGGAAGCCATTTAATACCCTGTAATAAAACTCCCTCTGCTTAACCCAGCTAGAGTGGATTCTGTTCTTTGCAAGTGAACCTTGACTGATACAATCAGTAATTACAAAAGAAAGTTTAGAATTCCCCAAAACCACAGTTACCATTAACTTGCAAGGAAGAAAGAGGTGTCTAATAAAATTTAAGAAAAATAATTTTAATTGAATTCACTGAGTCACTCCTCATTCTACAGTTTTTCTAATTTCCAATAAAAAAGTAGGAATTACGAAAAAAGTTACTGAAATATAAATTAGTATACAGATAAGATGCCTTGTTAAGTATTCTTTAAACCACAACATCTTTGTGTAATCCATCCGAAAAGTTCATGTCACTCAGCAGTTGACTTACAAAGCACCAGACATCACAAATGTTAACCCACTGGGTAATTACACAAGCAGGTCATTTCAAGGCTGTGGGAGATGTTTATCAAAGGATCCAGTAGGTTGTGAAATGTGTTGGATTTAACTCTGTGCTATTGTAGACAAATATTAAACAACCATAAAAACAGCACCATAAAATTCTGATATTCACAAAGTAAGAATATCATAGTTAAAAAATGAATGTCAGCATTTTAGCTGAGCCCTGTTAATGCCAAAATAGCTTTAAGCACACTAATTTTAGACTTCACTATTATTGATATTAAGCTAAAGCCAATATTCCAGTAAATGTTCCCAAGAGTAATAATATGACAAGAGACAGTATGAGTCTTTCTGAAATAGGTATTTTTCTGTTTATATTTTTGACTTCTTATGGAGATGATCGAAGGTGCTTGCTCACCTTGACATAAGCAGATATCCCCAGCTTTAGAATAAATATTTGGGTCTCAGTGTGCTTCTAACTTGGACGTTGGACAAGTTAGTTAACATCTCTGAGTTTGACTTTCCTCATCTATGAAATAGGGAAAATGCCAAAATCTACTTATCTATGTCATAAAGTTATCTTAAAGATCAATTAGAAAAAAATAAAAACAGCAACAACCAACTTTGTGAATCCTAAAGTGATAGCTAATGTTGGTAGTGATTATCTGCAACTCTTTAAACACTGTAAGCTAAGAGCACAGCTCCAGGATATTTCTAATCCCAAACAGGAATGGAAGGTGAGGAGGTGCCGAACATATTCAACTTAGAAACAAACAATAAATGATGGGAAAATAGTTTATTAGAATTCTATTGGATAATCACAGCCTTGTTAGGAAGGCTGAAGAATCAGCTTGAGGCTAAGTTTCCACCAGAGAAGCCGGAAACTATCCCAGAATCACCTGCTGAGAAATCTCCCTCCCTCTCACAACAAAAGCAGGTAGGCTAGCTGCCATGGAAACTTCACACACAAGCAGCTTCCTCATGTTGCTTTCTTCCAAATCAAAGCCACGTGTCAGCCTCTAATTGGCAGAGCTAGATCATGTGCTTTTGTTCTGGCTGCAAGGAAAGGTGGGAACTGAGTTCTGACTCATTCATTCTGGCTGGCAGGCAGGCCTGATAATGTGGAGATTTTCTCCAATACAGAAAAGTTAAACAAAAGATGGTGGGCAGACTTTGGGCTTCCAGTCCAGCAGGTGAGGCGCCTAGAAGCTGCTACTTTATCTATCCAACAAGTGAAAAGCAGAAAAGCTGAAAAATCAACAACTCTACCTAATTCCGTCAGAAAGTGAGGTCACCAGGAAAACCACTGCCCAACATTAGAGACACAGCAAGGCAGAACCAGGGAATCACAGCCCATCAGAGCAGAACCCTGTGAACTGAAACCTCCTTGGGAACCAGTGTCTGAGCAGGAAACAACAAACTGCTAGAGGCTTAAGAGTGGACAAGATAAAGGTTTTAAAACTCTAGGGGACCAGGACATCAGAGGTACCCCACATTTGGTGAGTTTTGCCTCCTGGAACTCCACCTGGTCCCCACAGGAAATCATCGGACAGAGAGACACCTTACTCTTCCCGTAGGAGGAGAGGAAAATCATTTGGAAATCCATTGGACCCCTCTGTTCTTTATATCAAGCTCTGTCCTCCAGAGAAATGATCTAATGACAACCTAACCTGCAGGGACTTATCAGAGCCTCACTGACCCAAGCTCCAGACATCTCCAGCCATTCTCTCCGTCTAAGAAGAAGAAAACACGGAGAAACACATGTGAAATATACTATCCAGGGACACAGGCTCTCTAACGGACTGACACCTATTCTCCTTCCTACCACCGCATCACCAAAGGCCTCTTCAGAGCAGTTCCTGCTGCCCAGGATAGCATGTCTGCCTACCAAGGAAGATGATAAAACATCCCAGAAGGCAAAAAACACAATTTGAAGAGACACAACACGCACCAAAATCAGGAATGTTGAAATTACCAGGCCAGGAATACAAAAGAACTATGATTCATGTGCTAAAGGTTTAATCCATAAAGTAGACAGTATGTAAGAACAGATGGGGCAAGGTAAGCAGAAAGATGGTAATTCTAAGAAAGAACCAAAAAGAAATGCTAGAGATCACAAACTACTGAAAGAGTAAAGAAGAATGTTTTGGTGAGCTTATAAGTGGACTGGACGCAGCTGAGGAGAGAATCTGAGACTAAGTGTATTTCAATAGAAATTTCCAAAACTGAAAAGCAACAAGAAAAAAGATCGGGAGGAAACACACACACACACACACACACACACACACACACACCCCAGAACAGATACCTAAGATCTGTGGAACAAAATGGACCATACAGCTAAATGTAAAACTCAAAGCTATATAGAGATCACTGAGCTAAAATGTAAAAAGAAGATATAGTAGCCCTGGCCGTGTAGCTCAGTTGGTTAGAGAGCCGCCCCAATATGCCAAGGCTGTGGGTTCCATCCCCAATCAGGGCACATGCAAGAATCAACCACTGAACGCATAAATAAGTGGAATAACAAATGGATATTTCTCTCTCTCTCTCTGAAATCAATAAATAAATTTAGAAAAGAAGACACAGTAGGAACCTAGATAGCTTTGGATTTGACAAAGACTTTTAAATATAAGACCAAAGGCATGATCCATGAAAGGAAGAATTGATAAACTGCATTTCATTAAAATAGAAATTTCTGCTCTGTGAAAGACATTATCAAGAGAACAAAAAGATAAGTGATTCAATCAAGAGAATGAAAAGACTGGGATAAAGTATTTGCAAAAGAATAGCAAATAAAGGACTGTTATCCAAAATATATAAAGAACTTGTAAAACGTAAAAATAAGGAAACAACCCAATTAAAAAGTGAGCCAGCAGAGACAGGTTTGGCTCAGTGGATAGAGTGCTGGCCTGCGGACTGAGAGGTTCTGGGTTCCATTCTGGTTGGGGTCATGTACCTTGCTTGCATCTCCAGTAGGGGGCGTGCAGGAGGCAGCTGATCGATGTCTCTCTCATCGATGTTTCTGACTTTCTATCCCTCTCCCTTTGTGTCTGTGTGTGATCAATTATGTGTGTGTGTGTGTGTATATATATATATATATATATATATATATATATATATATAAAATGAGCCAAAGGCATTAACAGAAAGCAAAACCAAAGAAAATATAAAGGCGGCAAACAAGCATGTGAAAAGATGCTCCCCATCATATATGCAATCAAGGAATTACAAATCAAACAATGAGATATCACTACACAACTGCGTTAGGGGCCAGAATCTGGTGAGGATGTACAGCAACAGGAAGTCTCATAGATTGCTGGCAGGAATCAAAAACAGCACAGTCACTCTGGAAGACAGATTGAAGTTTCTCACAAAACTGAATATACTCTAACCACACAATCCAGCATTCATACTTCTTTTTTTTATTGATTTCAGAGAAGGAAGGGAAAAGAGTGATAGAAACATCCATGATGAGAGAGAATCACTGATCAGCTTGCCTCCTGCACAAGACCCAAGCATGTGTCTTGACCAGGGAATCTAACTGTAACCTCCTCCTAGTTCATAGCTAGATGCTCAACAACTGGAACATCAGTTGGGCTAGCATTCATACTTCTTAGTATTTACCCACAGGGGTTGAAAACTTATATTTATACAAACACCTGCACACATTTGACGAACAACTTGACAATTAATGCATAAACTATGATACCTCTAGACAATGAAAATTATTGAGTCCTAAAAATAAATGAGCTATCAAGCCATTGAAAGACATGGAGGAAACATAAATGCATATTACTAGGTGAAAGCAGTCAATTTGAGAAGGCTATATTCTGTATGGTTCCAACTGCATGACATTCTGGAAAGGCAAAGAAGA
The DNA here is from genome assembly GCA_011751065.1 of Lasiurus cinereus. NCBI lineage: Eukaryota > Metazoa > Chordata > Mammalia > Chiroptera > Vespertilionidae > Lasiurus > Lasiurus cinereus. The sequence goes on along the minus strand of JAAGEH010000307.1, from coordinate 16,422,741 downwards.
AAAAGATCAGCAGTTGACAGGGTTAGGGTGTAGAGAAAGAGAATAGGCTGAACGCAGAGGACTTTTAGAGCAGCGAAAGTACTCTGTATGGACACATGTCATTATAATGTTTGTTTAAACCCACAGAATGTACATCAAGAGTGAACCCTAATATAAACCATGGGCTTTGGGTAATAATGATGTGTCAATGTTGGTTCATCAATTGTAACAAATGTTATCATTCTGTTGGTGTCTGATGATAATAATGGGGGAGACTAGGAATATGTGTAGGCAGGTAGTATATAGAAAATCTCTGAACCTTCCTTTCAATTTTGCTATGAAACTAAAATAAAGTCTTTTTTTTTTTTTAAATCATGGGTAGCCAGGACCATCAAGATGAACCTGACTAGGCAGTCACTAGACTCACACCCATAGACTCTCCCTTTCTTTCTGAGAATCCTTAAAGCAGACTGGATTATCTTCCTTTATATTGGAAAAAACTTCGGGCCAAACAGGTTGATCTGCTCCAAGCCCATCCCTTTTCCACATTGCTACAGCCAGTCAGGCAGGTTGCTCAACCTTGGACCTACAGACATGTGCGATCAGATTAATGTTTGTTATAGGCAGCTGTCTGGTACCTTGTAGGATGTTAAGCAACATCCCTGGACTTTACTCACTAGGTACCAGTAGTAATTCCCTCCTCCCAGATGTAACATTGCCAAATATCCCAGGGGGCAAAGTTACCCCAGCCCCAACTGAGAACCACAGCCTTAGACGGTGCTGCTCCACTGGCTCATGCATGCTGAGCCTACTGTGTGCTAGGCCCAGTGCCAGGCATTGAAGAGATAATGCCAAATAAACCAGAGACCCTGCCTGCAGAGAGAATGACAGACTTATCAACAAGCGGTTGGTACAAAGGGTGTGGTGATACATGCCATTGTGACAAGGGAGAGTGATTGCAGAACTAAGATCATAATTCTGGTGGAGTCAGGGGTCATGGAGAGAGGCAAAGTCTTTGAAGTTGGGTCATTTATTATTGATTTTAGCAACTAACACTGACCAGCTAACTTTGACTAGGCCCTTAACACTGTGCTAGGCATAATGCTAATGACTTTACATCTGATCTCATTTAAAAATCTCTGAAGGTGTAAGGTGAAGAGTCATTAATATCTCCATTTTTTTCAGATGAGGAAGCTGAGGCATTTAAGACACGTAGTCTTAAATAAGCAATAGTAAATCACAGAACCAAAAATATCCTACAGCCCAGTTTCTGACACTAATTATAATACTTGGAGGATATGCCAATAATCTGGCAAGCAAACACAGAGAGACTTTAAGCAATCCTTATGAATCATGCTACTGGACAACACTGTACCTGAAAGCAATCCTATCTAATAAAAGTAATATACAAATTAACCATCACTCCACTATATCCACTAGCCAATCAGGAGTGAGTATGCAAATTAACCCCAACCAAGTGTCTGTGGCCACAGAGAGAGTAGGAGGAAGGCTTGGGTTTTCCCGGCAATGGAGGAAGCCAAGCTTTCCACACACCCTGGCGGGCCCAGGTCTCCATTTAAGACTACAAAGTTTCAATTGTAGGAAATAAATAAATCCCAACAAAAATGGTGGCAATCACGGAGCTAGAGATAGCAGGAGGCTAGGTTTGCCTCTGGCAATGGAGGAAACCAATCTTCTGCAGCCCTGGCCTGTCTTGGCCTCCACTTAAGCTACAAAGTTTCAATTATAGAAGATAAATAAATAACAGATACCAGGGCCTCCACTTGGGTTGCTGGGAGGCGTGGCCAGCCTGCAAACCACCACAGGCCCCTTGCCCAGGCCACCCCACGCCCACCCTGATCCGGGACACCCTTCAGGGCAAACCCAGCTGGCCCCCACCCATGCACCAGGCCTCTATTCTATCTAATAAAAGTAATATGCAGATTGACCATCACTCCAACACACAAGATGGCTGCCCCCATGGGGTCAAAGATCCTCCCCCCATGTGGACACAAGATGGACACCACAAGATGGCCAGCAGGAGAGGGCAGTTGGCAGGGACCAGGCCTGCAAGGGGAGGGCAGTTGTAGGCGATCAGGCCAGCAGGGGAGAGCAATTGGCAGGGACCAGGCCTGCAAGGGAGGGTAGTTGTGGGGGATCAGGCCAGCAGGGGAGGGCAGTCAGGAGGGACCAGGCTGGCAGAAGAGAGAAGTTGGGGGTGACTGGGCCTGCAGGGAAGAGCAGTTGGGGAGGGGGGCTCAGGCCTGCAGGGGAGAGCAGTTGGGGGGGACCCAAGCCTGCAGGGGAGAGCAGTTGGGGGGGGACCAGGCCTGCAGGGTAGGGCAGTTAGGGGCAAACAGGCTGGCAGAGGAGCAGTTAGGCATCAATCAGGCTGGCAGGGGAGTGGTTAGGGAATGATCAGGCTGGCAGACAGAAGCAGTTAGAGGCTATCAGAAAGGCAGGCAGGCGAACAGTTGGGAGCCAGCAGTCCTGGATTGTGAGAGGGATGTCTGACTGCCCGTTTATGATTGGGCCTAAACAGGCAGTCGGACATTCTTCGAGGAGTCCCAGATTGGAGAGGGTGCAGGTTGGGCTGAAGGACACACCCCTAGTGCACAAATTTTGTGCACCAGGCCTCTATTAATACATGAGTGAGTGCCCAGGGTTCAGCAGGAGGCAGACGTGCCTAATGTAGAATATTGTTCTCCAGTATTATATGCTGAACTCAGTCTCAATTTTTTTTTTAAGCATCAAGGTTACAGTATAATTAGGAACCAGCTGCAATTATAATTACCGCTCCCAACATAATTTGTTACATATTAGCAAGTGTCAAATTACTACTGCTCCTTAAATGAATAAAAACTGATTGTGCTGTTCTGAAGATTGGGATGTGTGTCCCTGATGGGGAACAAAGGAATATAAAAAGTCTATGGCATATTTATAAAGTGCTGAAAGGCTCTACTTAGGAGATCACACAAGTGGCTGGAGCCCAGATACTGCCACAGAAAGTTAAAATGGCTTCGGAGAGCGAACAGCTAACTTAATAAATGCAGGGGGGAAGCAGCTAAGCAAAGACAATGGCCAAGTTGCTTCCACTAAATGGTACCCTACCTGTTCACCATTCTTCCCTATAGCAACATCAGAAACCTGAAGAAGAGCCAAGGACTCTTCAGAGGACATGTAAAGAAAAAGAACAGGAGCCCTCTACACAGCCTGGATTCAGCCCACAGACCCTGCGTGATTTCACTAGAGTGAGCCCCTCCTCCACTCTCCCCCACAGCCCATGGACGGTGACATGACTGACCAGGAATAGAGCCGGCGACCTCCTGGTGCCTGGGAGGAGGTTCAACCACCTGAACCGCACTGGCCAGGCAACGCTGCTCTTCTTTTCTTTCTAAATTTATCTGTATTGTTGCAAGTAAATTTAAAAGGCCCAAGACAAATGCCAGTTCCTCACGGAAGATTTTCCAGATTCTGCAGCCAGATTCCCCTCACAGAAGGCTGTTGGCACCTACTTCGTGGGGTTAACAATTGTACATGTAAGCTCTCACTCCATCGTTAACCATCAATACGACCTCCTGTTTTCTCATCTTGAGAGAGAGAACATGAGGATGAGGACTGAATGAAAGGAGGGTGACTTGGGAGAGAGGCTGGCAGTGCCTGGCTCCCCAGTGATTGGTACCCTTTCCATGTTCACAGAGGCCCGGTGGCTGAGTCAGCAGCAGACAGCAGAAGCCCTCGGGGAAGGCTCTCAGCTTCTGAATGAACCAGATTCCATCTTAAGCACCTGAACCAGCAGAGGGTCTGGGCTGAGCTGGTAGCAGCCACAAGGGCAGATGATGTGGCAGGTGTGACATTTCATGACCTCCTGGGGTTGAAGGACAACTACAAAAATTAAACTGGTCCCCTAACCTTTCATCTCCTATCAAAATAACTGCAGATAATCAGATATAATCTTTAAAAAGAGGGAGAGAGGTTTATAAAGAGTACTAGAAAAACACCAGTGGTTTCTTCTGTAATATCAATGTAGGAAGCGGTGTTTAAACATGACAGACGATCCAAAATTCAGTAAAGGAAAAGATTAATATGTAATATTAAAAAGTTTTTTTTTAAATCAAAAGTGAGAGCGAGCCAGTTAAACATCAATTGAAATAAATAAATAAATAAATAAATAAATAAATAAATAAATAAATGTGTAGCAGGACAGAGGGCCAAGGTTCTTACATTTTTCAAATGTCCTTAGAACAAATCAATGTGAAAAGGCAAACAACCTAATAGAAGATTGGGCAACGGTAAAAACGAGGCTCTTCTCAAAGTGCTGGTGGACACCAAAAATGGACCCACACAAGTCTTCAAATACCGCCATCAAAAAGAGCCAGGGGCTGAGCTTTTGCTTCCAGAACTGAGTGGAAGACAATGGGAGAAAGTGGAATCCTCAGACGCAGTGCGCACTTCACCTGCAATGAAAGAGTGTGTGCATGCTCCACGGGGCAGGAGAATGCTTGCCGGTGGGACCGACAGAGTCAGATAAGAGACCTGACCTATCACCAGCCTTTCCTCGCAAGCCACCTACCTCCACGGCTGGGCTAGCAAGACGTAAAAGACATAGCAACGAAATGCCATGTGTGGACTGTGTCTGAGTCTTGATTAGAACCATCCAACTGTAAAAACTATAAACTTGGAACATGGGTTTTTAACATCCTTACAGGTGCTTCAAGGAATGGGGAAATAAAACTAAGACCCCTTTTCTTAAAATTGAAGGGAAAAATTTAAAAAAAAAAAAGGTAAAATCTACCCTCTAATATAAAGAAATGACCCAAAACATTCCTATCTCTGACAACTCTAAGTTAAACAAGCAGGCTCCTTTTTCCCCACTCCACTGTTGCCATAGCTTTATGGCAAGGAATGTGAACAGGGTTTGGATAGGTCCCATTCACAAACTGCTGTGAAGGACATGACAAGGGAATGACTGTTCGACAACAGCCAAGGCCAAGGAGGCGTTAGCAGGGTAAAGAGATTAAATTGCTTTCGGTATGCAACCTGAATCCACACTGTGTAGCAAGGTAAGTTAAAGAGGGCAATGTGGTACAGCGGTCATGTGCTCCGACTCTGGAGCCAGGTTGCCTATGTTCAAACCACCGCTCTGCCTCGTACAAGCTGGGTGACGCTGGACAAATCACTTAATCTCTCTGTGCCTCAAGAGACTTATTCACACTCTATGCAGATGAGTGTTATATGGAGACAATACAGCACTACATGTCATAGGACTGTTGTGAAGATTAAATTATTTCCTACACAGAGTACCTGGCTTTTATGAGTGTTATAATAGTTTAAGAGGCCACTCTTAAATCTCTCTGTCAAAAAAGGTTACGCCTTCCCTGCTACCTTGTAGTTGATTATGAAGGTCAAATAATGAAACTTGGGTCTTCAGATTATCTGTTTATTTTAATCCCTGTAAACTACTGAGTTCTTGAAAACACACTCCAGCTTAGCATTTGGGGAAGCCCGGCACTTAGTATAGGGAGCTGGCAGATGGCTGGTCCCAGTAACACACTTCAAAGCATTTTTTTAAAAAAAACTGTGAAGATCTATACCCAGGAACACAATACTGCTACTAACGTGACTACAAGAGCCGATCTTAGAAGCTTCTTTTGACTGTTCTGGACAAAATGAAGAGAGAAGTACAGGGAAATGGCCAAAGGCAAGACCAGCTTGTAAGCTATGGCAATGCTGTGGCTACAAAGCAATGGCAACCTGAACATTGATGGAGGAGACAGGACACGCCTCTCAGGGAAGAAGAGGAGGTAACCTAACACATCTCTGCCAACATCCAAATTCTCACCAGTGATGTTTCTCCTGGTACTTAGGCTGACAGTGAGGCACGACCAAGAAGATAAATTCCTTTCTAGGTAAGCGGACTCTGCAATATCTTTGAGACGGGCAAGCTGAGATTTCCAACCAACAGCTGACAATGCATGGCTGGCGGGGGGATAGGATCTTGGGTCAAACCTGAAGAAAACACTAAAGATGCATCAAAACAGACTTATGATGGCATTCTAAACACACTACTCCAGTGGTTCTCAACCTTCCTAATGCCACAACCCTTTAATACAGTTCCTCATGTTGTAGTGACCCCCAACCATAAAATTATTTCCGTTGCTACTTCATAACTATAATTTTGCTACTGTTATGAACTGTAATGTAAATATCTGATATGCAGGGTGTATTTTCGTTGTTACAAATTGAACATAATTAAAGCATAGTGCTTAATCACAAAAACAATATGTAATTATATATTGTGAAATATTTCTTTCTAATTACAAATAAATGAAATTTTGTCTTGAATCGCATGGGCAACAGTCTTCATATGACAACAGTAAACTACATTGCTACACTTTGCTACACGAGGAGCGGTCTGTTGGTTCCTAAGACCATGGGAAATATGTGTTTTCCGATGGTCTTAGGCGACCCCTGTGAAAGGGTCGTTCAACCCCCAAAGGGGTCGAGACCCACAGGTTGAGAACCGCTACACTACTCCAAAATATAGCACCTTGGCATATTGAATGTCTTAAGCTGAAGAAATCTGAAAAAAACAACAACACAGAAATAGGAAGGTCACTGTGACCTCCTACCCAGATGCCAATGCACCCTCCTTCATAAAATTCCCAGGTGAAGGGTGTCCTCCCTGTACCAGGAGGAGGGAAGACATTCTTATCACCAGAATCTGGGGAATTGGGAGCCAAGAAATCTGTACAAACAAACCTTGTTAATCTACCCCTGATCTGCCTGGTTACTTCTTCACCATTTACTAACTCTAACCTAACACCCCTTTTCCTGACAATTCTTCACAAAAGTACTGTTTCTTTGTCTGAAAGGAATAAAAGCTCCTTGCTCTGATCACTTCTTCTGGGGTCTTACTCGCCTGTGAAGGGTCTCAGGTACTTGTAAAACTTCAATATGATTGGTATGCTTTTTCTCCTGTTAATCTGTCTTGGTCAGTTTAGTTTTCAGACCCAGCCACAGATCCAAAGAGAATTGAGGAAAACATTTCCTTCCCCTGCATTTACTTATATTTTCTACTCTTACACTTTTCTTAGAAATTGTACTGCAAACGTCTTATGCAGAGGTATTTTACCATAAAACTGTGTCTTCTGATGTATCCGACTCCTATCAACAGTTTTCCCGGATAACATGTGGAAGCTGTGACTACATGTGGAAAGCAAGACAAAGCAACCAGCCTAATAACCGCCGTGAAATAGAGTGGTTTATTTAGGTTGAATTGTTAAAAGTCTTTCAATGCTGCCCACTTTGCTATGCTATCAGCACCTAAGGTCACAAGGAGCCATTCGGGCCTATTTTCAACCAGCAAATTTCCAAAAGAAATGGTGAGTATGAGTACTCTATCCTCTAAAGCTTTCCAATCAACAGATCAGACCACCATGTCTACAAAATAGCCACTGGGACTAATTCTGAGGGAACAGACCAAAGCCACCATTGGCTGGGTCAGTGTGACCCAACCAGAAGTTCTGGTTAAATTGGCCATTAAAAGAGATGTGTGAGAGAGAGAGAGAAGGGGGGAGAGGGGTTGCTCAGTTGTTAAATATTTTTCTAAGGGAATTACATCCCTGTGACAAGGTACATCCTCCTTACAAGCAAATCAACATGTATCTGCAGATTCACTAATTCCTCTGTTCCAAGACCCCACTAGAGACAACCAAGCACACACATGGCAAGGAGGAGCACAGGAAGGGACCGTGCTCAGCAGGCTTAGTCCTCATGGGCAGTGGAGAACAGAAAGAACCATGCCATGTAAGAACTCGACAGAAGTGGAGGCTGGTCACAGGACCCAAGGTCAAAGATGCAGGAGTCAGACTCCGCCAGCAATCTTAGAAAAGAACTCAATATGAAAAAGACCTGCTCCCTGACTTTCTTACTTTACACCCTGACTTTCAACCCTTCCCAGTCCCCACTTCTGTATTTGCTGGCCACGGCTTATAAGGCCCGGTGACCTAACTGCGGCGCAGGGAGCACACGGAACTAGGTTTGCCAGGGGAAAGGCTGCCAGACCAGTGCTGTTCTTGGCAACGTTTCCCTCCTCGGGCACCCACCACCACCGAGGCTTCGCAGGAGACAAAAGGAGCTTTCAACCACTTTGGTGAGAAAAACCTATATTCTAGGATAATGACAAAAGTGTATCAACTCGATGCCTGAGCACCAAGTTGCTACGGGGCAGAAGGACTGAAATTAAGCAGCCAAGAAAGAAGAGGACTTATAGGGACCCCCCCCCCCGCCCAACACACACACCTTTCTTTTTGAAACACACCAGGGATGTTCATTTAGCCCGTTGCGTTCATTCTTCCTTATCCCAAGAAGGAACCATCAGAGGATCAACTGAAGCAAAGAGCACAAGAACAGCCTTGGGCAGTGGCCTTGGAGTACATCTGATTCACCTGGAGAGCTTTTTTTTTCTTTTTTTAATATTTTATTAATTTTTTACAGAGAGGAAGGGAGAGGGATAGCGAGTTAGAAACATCGATGAGAGAGAGACATCGATCAGCCGTCTCCTGCACGTCCCCTACAGGGGATGTGCTCGCAACCAGGACACAAGCCCTCGACCGGAATCGAACCTGGGACCTTTCAGTCCGCAGGCCGACGCTCTCTCCACTGAGCCAAACCAGTTTGGCTGGAGAACTTTTTAAAAACTTTGAGGCTCAGGCCACACCAAAGTGGTTTATCAGAACCTCTGGGTAGCACCGGGCGCCAGCATTGTTATCCCTGTTCAGATGACTACAATGTGCTGAGAACCCTTGGCTCACAACAGTGCAAAATGGAACAGAACTTCAAGGGAAACTGGACCAATTATAAATTCTTCTGCGACTCTATTTCTTCATCTGGCAAGGGGGACAGAATTGATGAAGGGAAGAGTGTTTTATATACTCCAAGGTTTACCTACCTCCCTCAACTTAAGAAACCTTAAATCCAAACATCAGTGAAACCACAGAAACGCACCATCACCAGAGTAGCATAAAACCAACTCAAGCAGTCCTTCCTGCCTACCATAAACAACTGGTCTGCTTTATGATGATACTATTATACCACCAAATGCCTAGCATTTTTTTACCACACAGAAGAGAAAACCTTCAATCTGCAGAATATCCTTAATAAACTCAATCACACTTTATCATCAATTACAAACCTCTAAAGAGGGTATTATTAAAGATGAGAAACATAAAATGGAGGTTAAATACTGGGTTAAGATTTTTTTATAAAGGTATGTGACAGTGATGATAACTGCCCAACTCTGTGACGATACAAAAAGCCATTCGATTGTACACTGTAAGTGGGTGAATTGAATGGCATATGAATTGTATGGTAAATGGTATATGACAACTCCTGGCCTGTGCAATGTGGTTTAAAAGCCATTTAACAAATGTACACAGTCAGTATATGAATGCAACGTATGATGAGCGCCAAAGCATTCTACAGATACAAATGACTGAACTGGGACCATCAGGAAATATGCATGTTCATAACTGATGGTGTGTGAATCCTCACATGCACCTTTGCAAATGGAACTCCTTTTAAGGCCCGGGAAGAGAAGGGTTAAGAGTGGCGACTCGAATATAGACGAGAAGGGCTCAAACTCAGGCTGTTTAACTTACTCGGTGTACAGCCTGGAGGAAATGACATAACCTCTCTGGACCTCAGTTTTCTCACCTGTAATGTGAGGACAAAATAGAGAGCACCTCCTTTTTGGTATTATGAAAATTAAGTGAGTGATTATTTGTAAAGCACTAGGGAAGATGCCTGGTACATAGTGGGCACTATGTAAGTGGTCCTAAAATAAAAGTTTGGTTTATAGTAAGGTGCCTAATTTCTCCTCCTAAGCCATCTCTCCCTTCTCCCATAAACTCTACTCTGTACCATGCTAAACCATCAGACAGACAATATGGCAGGGTAAAAGCACCACCTCTGGAACCACAATGGCTGGATCTGAACCCCAGCTCCTTACTTCCTGATTATCAGATCACCCCTTGGTATCCCAGTCTTCATCTGTAAACTTGGAACGATAGTATATAACTCATAAGACTGTTAAAGGCATTAAGGGAGTTAATAATGAAAAGCTTTCAAATAAAATCTCTTATTGCGTAAGCACTCAATAACTGTTAACTGCTCCTTGATTTATTTTATAACCGGCCATCCCCTAAATGTGGCATGTGCTCTCACCTCTCTGCCTTTCATTTGCCATTTCCTATCATTGGTACTTTCATTTCTTCCGAAACACCACCCTTGAGACATTTCCTCTCATCCCCACTGAAACGGGCTCCTTCCCTGATGCTCCCACGGCCCTTGTTATGGCACTCACTCTAAATGGAAGGCTCTTCCATGAGAGGACTTAACCTCTAATATGGCTGTGGTTTTCTTCAAGGCCCAAAGAGAGTCCAACTCACTTCCATAACCTCAGCTTAGTCCCATGTGGAATTTAGAAAGAACCCAATGAGTACACAATTTTAAATGGATCTATGATGATAGCAACAACTCATCCAAGAATGGAATACCAATACTAAATGTACTAGTCTTACAGGCCAAATCTCCATTACAACAATTTTATTGTATTTTACTTTATTGTGCTTTACAGATGGGAATTTCTTACAAACCGAAGGAAAGACCCTCCATCAGTAAAAAGATTACGACTCGTGTTACTGCAGTGGTCTAGAACCAAAACTCAGTATCTCCAAGTTATGCCTGTCATATCAGTGCTTTACTTTGTCCCCAAATTTCTTTCTCTTAGTTCTGGGCTAATGTCACCCAAATTATTGGTCCATGTCTAGTTTTACACCTGACACCTCTCATGCCTGAACTCAAGTGAGCATTCCCTGTTAACAGTTTCATCTAGTTTAATTTCATCATTCTGAATGTATAAAGTCAACCAGTGACAAAGAAAAAGTGTTCACTACAACCAAAATGGGCAGAGGGAAAGGAGAAGTTTAAAAAAAACAAACACAAACTAATTTTCATTGTAATACATTTAATTTCATCATTCTGAATGTATAAACTCAACCAGTGAGTGACAAAGAAAAAATGTTTACTACAACCAAAATGGGGCAGGGGGAAAGGAAAAGTTTAAAAACCAACAACTCATTTTTATTGTAATACATACAGGGCAGTGTTTGGAAGTTTTTCAAAGAAACACTCAAAACAACCCCAATAGTACAGGCACATCACTTACCCTTTACCATCTAACAACCCAACATTATTCCTACAAAAGTAGGCAGCAAGCAAATGGAAGCTTTTTGCAGTTCATCTCAAAAAAAAAAAACCACAAAAATAGGAGTTTTAGATCAACGTTACTTCATGAAAAAACAAACATCTCTTACATCATTATTATTCTTCATGCAGAAATCAACACAAAAAGCAAAGACTAAATTCTCAGCCTTCCTATTTAGTAAGAAGGCTACTGAATAATTCATCCCATTTGAATAAGTAAAAGACCAAGGAAACTAAGAATAAATGGTCAAGAGATCAAGACGCTGCTAGTTGTGGCTCGGTGCATCCAGAAAACAACAAATCTGCTTGAAGAGTCAAACAAGTCACCAGAGTGAATGCTAGCATTCCCCTACAATTGTTGAGTCCCAGATTATTGGCCCAATTTCTTTGACCCTCTATTGAAGGGCGCCTCTCTCCTAGTTTTCAGAGGGAATGTCAGTCCTACCCAGGATGAGACTGTTAACCCGATGACTCTGTGTTCCACACAGCAACCTGGAATATCTGCACTTGAGCGAAAAGCCAAGAGGGTGGCCACTAACATGGGCTGCCCTGCACTGAATGTAGCTGGCAGAATCGCCCAAGGTTGTGCCCAAAGGCAACTAAGTAAGGGCCACCCTTGGACTGAAGTACTCCAGCACAGCTCATTTGGGGCATTTTAAGACTACATGTACTGCACTGGCCCTTGAGGTACAATGATGGACATTGTAAGAAACGGCCTTATGGAACCCACATACATGTATTTGTGGTCAGGGGGTAGTTTGCAGTGCAGTTTGCTCACAGCATGTGAAAGGATGTGAGGAAAGACTGCCCTCAGATAGCAATACAAGGAGGCCTCTCTCTCAAATAGCTGACCTCACTGGTCGTTTTCTCTTTGCCTTGGCTGCAAGAAAATTCAGTCATCTCTACTAAGTAGATCCATATTTTTCCATGAACCTTACCCCTGGCTTCATGTTACTTTCCCCTTTTATGCTGTTTTTCTCATCTACTCTGACTTGATTTTGATGTCTTACTGGATTGTAAATACATGTATCTAAGACGTGAGCCATTAGATATCCTGGAAAGAAGCAAGTTTAAATGAATAAAGAAATAAAACACAAGTTCCCAAAGAGTAAAAATGAAATGTTTCATCTTCCCTGACTCTCACTACTTGGCTAACATTCAACTGCACTTATTGATATGATGTGACAGTTTAATAAAAGTACAACCCAAAAAGTTAAACCTGCTTCCACGTCACTGTTTTACTTCATACCAATCAGTCTTATCTTATACTCCAATTATATGCATATTCCTCAATTTAAGTTCCTCAATTACTTTATCCCCAAATTAAGTGAAATGATTTAATTCATCTGCATATGTAAAAAATGAGAGTAGAGTATGGGTATCTACTCCCACCCACTCTCCTGGAAGAACTCACCTAGAGGGGGAACTAATTCATACCAAGCCTTGTACTCTGATTGCATGCAAATGTAATGCAAAGAAGTCTTGAAAGGGTTAACCATAGCTTCCAAAAATGAATCCCAGCGATCCTCGTTGAGTCTACCTAAAACAGCTATCTATACCCATGTGGTCACACAAAATACACAGTACACTCCTTGAAGATGGAACTCGGGGTAATTACTGAAAAGGGAAAGGCCACTGAGGCCCCGGAGTCTAGGAGTATGAAGAAGCCCGCAGATCTGGGGAGCCTGGAGAAACTGAAGTCATTGAACAGCATTTAAATATATTTTGTCTGCTTACAATTTCCATTGCAAATGTGATTAGTATGCTTGAATAAATAGGAATATGATGTGTTGGCCATGTTTTCCTCTTGAGGGTTATCACCAAGTTTTGATTAAGGACAAATGTTTGAAACGTTGGGTATACCTAAGTTCACCGCGCTTAAAAAAATGAGCTAAGAATCTGTACAGGCTTGATTAAAGGGCTGCCTCCCTGAACTTAAAAATGAAAAGCAATAAATGCCAATGATTCAAGTGATTGGGACTAACTAGGGTATTCTGCCAGAAAAGTTGAAATGGAGTCCAAAGAGACCTGAAATGGTGTCCAGGTTTCAAGGAAGGGTGAAAAAAAGGAAAGGTCAGGCTGTCCGAGCTGCCTTTCCTCTCTGGGCGAGGGAGTGATTCACATTCCGCAGAATTCCTTTTAAGTAGAACTTCACAGGACTGACGGGCTCCCCCCGGACCATCGGTCCTGTCATTGCTAAAAAAGAAGCCTCTCAAACGCTCAGGGGCCGGCCTGTAAGTGTTGTCAGATGGGGAGAGAGTGGAGAGAAGGATGAAAAAGGCTGGGGCCAAGGAGTGGGGGGGTGGAGGGTCCTCCGGAGTTGGGGCCAACTCTCTCCCCAGCCATCTCCAAAACGGAAGTCAAGGTGACTTCCCCGCCGGCAGGGGGGCGGGGCCTTGGAACCCTAAAAGGATCCGGCTTCAGCCCGCGCTCCGTCCCCGGGAAGGAGAAGCCCAGGTCCACCCACCCCGGGACCAGGGGCGGGAGGAAAGGGCCGGGGTGGCCCCCAAGGACCCGCTGGCCCCCAGGCCCTCCCCCGCCCCGGGCGGGCGCACCGGCTTCTCCTCGCCGGCCAGACAGCGGAGCCCGCCAGGCGCCCATCAGGCACCGACGCCGCTGCCGGACCCGGTGGGAGGGTCCCCGGCAAAGTTGCCGCGGCGCGATCCGGCCTTTGGAGCGCGCACGGGCCGCCGGGGCTGCGGGGCGGGGCGGGCACCGCGCTCCTCCCGCCGCTGCCAGGTGGACCAGCTGCCCGGCGCTCCCGTCCTTGTGCGTCCCCCGCTGCACCCACCCGGCACGTGCGCGCCCGAGCGGTCGCGCCCCCGGGGCCCGATCCGACCCGCGCGCGGCCCAGCGCCCCCGGCTGGCGCTTACCTTGGCGGCCGCCATGCTTTCCGACGCGCGTGCGGGCGACCTGCGGGACCCCCCTCGCCGGCGCGCTCGCCCTGCGGACCCGGCGGGCAGCTCACTTCCCGTCCGGGAGGCGGTGGAGGCGGCGATAGGGCCCGGCGGCGTGCGCGCCCGGCCTGCCTCCCCACGCCCTCCCGCCCGCGCGGGCCCCGCGGGCGCCGCCAGCCCATTGGCTGGGCCGGCCCGGGCCGCCGCGGCGCGCGTGATCCGGTGGCCTCTGCCCTGCGGCCGGGGCGGGCCAGGGTCCGCAGGCGGTGGACTGCACGCGGGCACGTGACCCCGGCTCCTGTCTGAGGCGAGGGCCCTGGGGCGGTGGCGGGGTGCCAGCCGCTCTCTCTCTCTGGGTCAGGTGGCCCCGCGACGGCTGCCACTGGTACCGGCCTGGAAGGCACAGAACTCCACTGGTACC
>JAAGEH010000307.1:16300312-16408165 GCA_011751065.1 Lasiurus cinereus | reverse complement strand
TCTTCTCCTTGTCAGTTTCCTTCCAAGGGGGCTCCATTCTGCATGGTCAGATGATGGACCCCAAAGCATTGACCATAGCAAAGTGATTTTGCTGGCAAGCCTGCTTTCAGTCAAATCCGGTGAACTTTTATGTGCTAGACATATATATATATAACTTTGCAGAACATATTTATATTTGGAGGGGTACTTTATTTCAGCCCTGCATATTAGGACTGGACCCTACTAGAACAAGTCAAATTTTAATGAAAAAATTAAGTGTATAGTCTCCAGCGGTCTTATTCCTCTTCGTCAGAATGTCATTCATTTGTCTCTGCCATCAAAATTTATAGTTAAGGTAATGGTGGCTTTAAATGGTTTGTGGATTGTGGATATAACCTACCAGTGAAAGTGTTTTTTTAACTAATCGCTTTAATTAATCAACACATGGAGTGCCTACTACTATGCAGGCACCGTGTGTGCTACCTGCTGGGAAACAGCAAGACTTGAGATGGCTCCAGCCCTTAAACAGCTTAGGGTTTAGTGGAAGGCAGACACATTGTTAACTTGGACATAAATCTGTTAAGGCAATGATTTTCCACCTTTATCATCTCATGGCACACACACGCTAATTACTAAAATTCTGCAGCACACCAAAAAAATATATTTCTTGCTGATTTCACAAAAGTGTAGGTATGATTTTGATTCATTCCTACTCTACAGCTGTTGTGTTGGCTATTGTCATTATTTATTTGACAATTTACTGGAAAAGAAGTCAGTGCCCCTGGCTAAATAGTCAGATATTGAATGTTTTAAATATTCTTGCTGCTCACTGGTTGTAAATTGCCGTTAAGGCGATAGCTTGTTGTTCCCAGGACACTATGGAAACATTGAGGATGGGAAAGCTCTTAGAGGAGGGGATGCCAAAGCTAAATGCAGTAAAGGGGCAGTATTTCAGTTCAGTGAGGTGGAAGGGAAGGGTTTTCCAGCCAGGTAAAATGAAGAGAAGAGACTAGACGCCCCGAAATTGAGGGGGAGCCACAGGAAGTTATGAAAATGATTCGTCATGAAAGGTAACTTGAGCTGTGGGACTGGAAGGAGTCTAGACAGGCAGGTAGGGCCCATGTCCTGGAGACTGTTGGTGCCAGGCCAAGTAGAAGGGCGTGCACCCTAACTGAAGGGATTTTAGGCAGAAGGTAGGGTGGCCAAGATTATCAGATACATGGATCTCTCTTGCTAGCCTTGGGGAGGATGAGGCAAGATGGAACTACTGGAATGCCCAGGCAACATTGGCTGCAACTTGAAACTGGAGATGGGAGAGGGCTACTTGAGATAAAATTAGTCAGCCTTGATGACTCATTGTATGTGGGGGTGGGAGAGAGAAAGGAGTCATATTGTCTTGCACATGGGCCCCTGGTGTGGATGTTGGACAGACAGCAGGATCAGTTTTGTTTTGTTTTGTTTTGTTTTGTTTTGTTTTGTTTTATAGAGGGAGAGAGGGAGAGAGAGACAGAAACATCAATGATGGGAGAGAATCCTTGATCAGCTGCTTTCTGCACATCCCACACTGGGGATGGAGGGCACAACTCAATCAACCACCCTGACCTGAAATTGGACTGTGACCTCCTGGTTAGTAGGCTGGTGCTCAACCACTGAGCCAAGCCAGCCAGGCCAGAGATCAGTTTTGAAGTGTGTGTGTCTGTCAGGAGAGTGTGTGTGTGCAATATACAAATCCTCCTATCTAATTAAAGAGTAATATGCAAATTGACCATACCTCTGTTCCACCCACAAACCACACTCATCAGCCAATCAGGAGCAAATATGCAAATTAACCCAACCAAGATGGCTGAGGCCACCGAGCAAACAGGAGGCTTAGGTTTCCCTGGCAATGGAGAAATCCAAGCTTCCTGCTCACCCTGGCGGGCCCTGGACTCCACTCAAGGCTATAAAGTTTCAATTATAGAAGACAAATAAATCCCCCCAAAAAATGGCTGCAGCCACAGAGTGAGCAGGAGGCTTAGGTTTCTCTGGCAATGGAGGAAGCCAAGCTTCCTTCACACCCTGGCCGGCCCAGGCCTTTGCTCAAGGCTACAAAGTTTCGATTATAGAAGATAAATAAATCCCAAATATCAGGGGCAATCAAGCTAGCAGGGGAGCAGTTAAGCATCATTCAAGCTAGCAGGGGAGTGGTTAGGGGGTGATCAGGCTGGCAGACAGAAGCAGTTAGGGGCAATCAGGAAGGCAGGCAGGAGAACAGTTGGAAGCCAGCAGTGGATTGTCAAAAGGATCTCTGACTGCCCATTTAGGCCCAATCCCGGTTAGGACTGGGCCTAAATGGGCAGTTGGACATCCTTTAAGGGGTCCCAGATTGGAGATGGTGCAGGCAAAGGAACACCCACCCTGATCCAGGACACCCTTCAGGGCAAACCAGCTGGCCCCCACCCGTGCGGCAGGCCTCTATCCTATCTAATAAAAGAGTAATATACAGATTGACCATCACTCCAACACACAAGATGGCTGCTCCCATGTGGTCAAAAGGTCCTGCCCCATGTGGACACAAGATGGTCACCACAAGATGGCCAGCAGAGGAAGGCAGTTGGGAGGACCAGGCCTGCAAGGGAGGGCAGTTGGGGTGATCAAGCCTGCAGGGGAGGGCAGTTAGGGGTGACCAGGATGACAGAGGAGGGAAGTTGGGGTGACCAGGCCTGCAGGGAAGGGCAGTTGAAGGGAACTCAGGCCTGCAGGGGAGGGCAGTTAGGGGATGACCAGGCCCACAGGGTAGGGAAGTTAGGGGCAAACAGGCTAGCAGGGGAACAGTGAGGCATCAATCAGGCTGGTAGGAGAGTGGTTAGGGGTGATCAGGCAGGCAGGCAGAAGCAGTTAGGGACAATCAGGAAGGCAGGCAGGTGAGCAGTTGGTTAGGGACAATCAGGAAGCCAGGTAGGATCAGGCCTAAACGGCCAGTCAGATATCCCTCAAGGGGTCCCATATTGGAGAGGCTGTAGGCTGGGCTGAAGGACACCCCCGCTCTCTCCGCCAGGCATGAATTTTGTGCACTGGGCCTCTAGTAATAATATAAAATTGATCTAACCAGTTTTAAGTGTACAGTTCAGTAGTATGGAGCACATTTTCATTGTTCTGAAACCCATTTCCAGCATTCTTTTCATCTTGCAAAACTAAAACTCTATGCCTATTAAACAACCATGCCCATTCTTCTTTTTCCCTAGGCTCTGGCAACCACCATTCTACTTTCTATCACTGTAAATTTGACTCCGCTAGGAACCTCATAAAAGTAGAGGTTCTTTTTGTAACTGGCTTATTTCATTTAGCATAATGTCCTCAAAGTTCACCCATGTTGTGGCATGTGTCAGAATTTTAAGTCTCTTTAAGACTGAATAATATTCCTTTTTCTTTTAAAGGAAAATAAAATGAGTCTGTTAGATTCTTTTCTTAAAACCTTAGGAAATTCAAGAAGTCAGAGTAATGACACAAAAAGTCACTCCTAATCTTCAAATCTTGATGTATTTATATGTGTATGTAGAGTTACATTTTTTAATTTGAATATAAGGAATTATTCCCTGTGTATACATTTTGTATGACTTCTCTAACAAAACCACTCCATATTTGATGATTTACAACCAGAATTTTTTCTCTGATAATTTTAGAGGAGATTAGAATTCCAAAATGAGCCTTTCGGGGCTAAAATCAAGGTGTCAGTAGGGCCATGCTCTCTCCAGAAAAGTTAGGCAAGGACCTGCCTCTGCTTTTTCCAGGGGCTCATGGCCCCTTCCTGCATCTTCAAAGCATCTGCTCTCTGTCTCTGCATCCCTTACCTGACTTGTCTGTGATTTCTCTGTGCCTCCCTCTTGTAACGACACATGAGATGGCATTTAGAGTCCACCCCGATAATCCAGAATAATCTGTACACCTCCAGATCCTTAATTTCATCCCATCTTCAGAGACTCTCCCATAAAAGGTGACATGCATAGGCTCTCAGGATTAGGTGGTGGGCAGCTTTGAGAAGGCCATGAGTCCATCTACCAAACCGACCATACTCTGGATGCAAGTGTGCACACAGATGGATAAAAAGTATATTTTAACTTACATTTGTAGTCAGACTCAGTTACTTCAGCTCCCTCTATTTTTTTTTCTAGAATTCCCACAAACATAACATTTTCACAAAATTAAATTGTCCCGAGCCCTGAATCAGGAAAGGTGTTCCTGGACTTCCACGGGGCCTGTAAACAATAGAGTGACAGGAGACATCATCAGGGAGAATAAAATAGAAGTTGGCTGGGCACCTGCCACTTTGTCTGGTCCTGACAGGTTAGATTCCCTCCTGATAAGTAACTTGTCCCTCCTGTCTGTTCCCAGAGCACCCTCTTCCCTACCATTTCAAAGGAGTCGGCACTGAATTCCGACCAAAGAGGCCCTGTTTGGGTTGAGTTGTGTCCCCCAGAGGTCCTCATCCCCATGACGTCAGAATGTGACTTATTTTGGAAATTGAAGATGTAAT
Organism: Lasiurus cinereus; assembly: GCA_011751065.1. Classification (NCBI taxonomy): domain Eukaryota; kingdom Metazoa; phylum Chordata; class Mammalia; order Chiroptera; family Vespertilionidae; genus Lasiurus; species Lasiurus cinereus. The sequence continues at coordinate 16,403,673 of JAAGEH010000307.1, read as the reverse complement.
TAGTTAAAACGAGATCACACCAGAGTAGGGTGGCCTCTTAACCCACTATGACTGGTGTCCTTATAAGAAAACACGGACATACTGGGAGAGAAAGAAAAGGCAGAGATTAGAAATAAAGCACAGGGACATACTGGGAGAGAAGAAAAAAGCAGAGATTAGAGCGATGGATGCAAGTCAAGGAAGTCCAAGGACCCAGAGCCACCACCAGAGGCTGGGAAGAGGCAAGGAAGGCTTCAAGCAGAGCCTGAGAGGGAGCCCAGCCCCGCTGACAACCTGATTTGGGACAGCTAGCCTCCGGAACTGCGGGAGAATACGTTTCTGTTGTTCAGAGCCACCCAGTCTGTAGTCTTTTTTTAGGACAGGTTGAGGAATCTAATACAGGCCCCAAAGCCACCCATGTCTGACAGCACCAGATGCCAGCCTGGCCTGGTGGGAAAGAGGCTAATACAAACCAGGGGGAAAGCTCCCGGGCGAACAGGCACACAGCCTGCACGTGGGCGCAAGTCCTGGGAGGTCAGAAGAGCGGGCAGCGTGTCCGCCTTCCCCCCACAGCCAGGCCTGTAGATGTTCTTGGCCATGCTTTTAAACTACCCAGTTTTCTGGAGACCCATGAAATACAAACAAGCAGGTACCGGCTCTGCTGCGCCCATCAGCCTGCGCCCAGGTAGATTGCTGGAGAAGATAGCCAGCAGGAATGCTTGCAAAGTACGTCATCTGTAGGAAACTTCAAGCAGGTGAGGACAGAATGCAATAGTGACCCTTTGTGTGGACTGCACTTTGCAAAGGTGCTGCCAGGGCTGGTAAAGGACATGTGTGACAGAGCGCGAGGAGCACCGTGAGATAAGTAAATGACAGCCTCCCAGGTTCTGGCCTTGCAGCTGAGACAGCAACTCCAGGGCACAGAGGGCCCTTCTGTGCAGTCATTTGTATTTTATTATCGTATTAATTTTTTGGGATCCTGCCAAGTGTCAGATGGAGCATGATAAACCTTCTCTGAGAGGGAGCTACAGGTAGGGCAGAAATGAATATGACCTAGCGTCTTAGTGGATCCGAAAGAGAAAGCTATGTCAACATTTGTAGAGTGAAAAGGGAAGGAAGGGGAGGGGGCAAGTGAGCCAGGACAAGGAAACATGAGACACCTCGAGATACACATCCCCGACTAAAAACACATCCCCGGAGCTTTGAGATACGATACTCTGAGAGCAAGGCCTCGAACAGCGCATTTTTGAGAGCAGAGCAGGCACACACAGGCACGTGAACACGACCCTTACCCTCTGCAGAACACAGTGGAGCCTCAGTTTCACCAAATATATAATGCGAGCATTGAAAGTTGTTCAAAGTGCAAGTGGGGTCAGAATAGCAACTACCAGGGGAGGAAAGAATCAACATTATTAACCTTACAATATAATTCACCATAGAATTCTAGACAATAGCCACATAACCCAATTCAGTGATAAATGACTAAATTCATAAACGCTGGAATTATAGAGAACTTTTCCGGAGGCTGTATCTAAAATCAGATACAGCCATTGCCGTTTGGGTGATAAATATACATTTCCAATTTCAATTCAAGTCCCCGGCCTACAATGTTTCCTAGAGAAAGTATCTTAAATTGGAATTGGGGTGATAGTTGGCACATAGTACTCTAAAAAGCTCTAGGCTGAAGGGGTTACGTGGTTGCTGTGTACTCTGAGAGCAGAAAGAACTCAGGTTAGATTGGGCATGTAGCTGATGCTGACCGGTATTCCTGTGGTTATATGCATTCATTGTACTTCCACAGTGTCTGACTATTGCTACCTCTGCCAATTTAGCCTCATATCCTAGTATTAAACACCCTTCCTGCCCTACATTGTAAGGACTAGACATGGGTACTGAAGCAGATGTGAAGAAGACATAATCCTGGCTCTCAGAGAATCAGAGATCTCTCATTCAGGTCTTCATTGAATGTCACCATATCAGAGAAGTCTCTTGCCCTGGCGCCATTCAACTATCCCTTCATGATTTTATCCTACCCTCATCATCACTGCCTGGCATACATTCGTATATTTGCCACCTGCCACTCCCAGTAGAATAGAAGGGATTGCATCTCTGTTGGCCCATTGTCTGTCCAAGTGCCTGCAGCACTGCGAGGTACTCAATAAAAATGTGTTCCATGTATGCACTGAAAACAGGAGCTCCTATGCTTAGGACACCAAGGTCAGTAAAGACTGAGAGGAGTTATCCCACAGGGGCCAAGGAGTAGAAGTTTAAAGCCATTGTGATGACTTGGTTTCACTCACAATGTTAAGCTCTATTCAGAATTTTCTACATGAAGGTGTTGGACCAGAGCAGTTTCCTCCCCCAGAGCCTTATTCTAGCCACCAGTTCCTGAGAAAAATGTCTCTGATTTCTCCTGCAACACTGACAAGAGAGGTGGATGAATAAGAAATAGCAGGACATTTTGGAGGGCTTCTAATGGTAGGACTGCAACAGATGTCCAAATGCTGCTGAAGCAAGTCCATTGCCTTGTATCCTATTCTACACAGGCTGGGAACCCTTGTGTATGAGTTTTCTATTGCTGCTGTAACAAATCACCACAAACTCAGTGTTTCAAACAAGGTAAGTGTATTACCGTATAATTTAATAGTTCAGAAGTCTGAAATGGGTAAAATCACGGCATCTGCAGGGCTGTGTTGCTTTCTGCAGGCTCTTGGAGAGCATCTGTTTCCTTGCTCAATTCAGCTTTGAGCAGCCACCACATTCCTTGGCTCATGGCCCTCCTACTCCATCTTCAAAGCCAGCAACAATGGGTCTAATTGTTCTCATATCGCAAGGCTCTGATCTCCTCTTCTGCCTTACTCTTTCACATTCAGGGACCCCTGTGACTACATCAGGCTCACCCAGATAATCTCGGATAACCTTCCACTGGTAAGGTCAGTTGACCTGTATATTTATTTCCTAGGGCTGGCATAACAATGTACCACAGACTGGGTGGCTTAAACCACAGAAACTTATTTTCTCACAATTCTAGAGACTAAAATAGCAATTTGCAACAGGAGTGCCACAAGAATTTTCAAAACATGCCACACCTGGCTGTGTAGTCAGGAGCACTGACCTCTTTTCCCTTAGGATGTCAAATGAAAAAAAAAAATGACAACAGCCAACACAACAACAGCAGACCAGTGTGAATGCCATGCCTTGAACCATAAACATAGACGTCACATAATAGAGTTGCATCCTATCGGCCACGTTGTATAATAAGGTTGCATCTGATTGGTTACTTTTTGTTACCAGAAATCCTTATGTACAATGATAGTCACCTAATTTTTTAAAAAGTTACTTTGGAGCAAGAAGGATAGATAATTACTATGAGTATCATTATTATTATTTTTTGTAATTCAATCAAAGTTTTACCTGTGTTTTTTTTTTATCATATCAGCAAAACTATATATTTTGGTGTGCTGCAGAATTTTAGTAATCGTTTTAAGTGTGCCATGAGATGAACAAGGTTGAAAATCGCTGGGCTAAAGCCTGAGATCAAGGCATTGACAGGTGAGCTTCCTTTGCTGCCCCTCTGCTTGGTTTGTAGATGGCTGTCTTCTGCCCATATTCTTTCTTGTGTGCATATCTGTGTGGTAATCCTCTTTCCCTTAAAAGACATCAGTCATACTGGATTAGGACCCTCCCCTCTTAATGACCTCATTTTAACTTAATTACTTCTTTAAAAACCCCACATCCAAACACAATCACATTCTGAGGTACTCAGGGTTAATATTTCAACATACGAATTTTGAGGGGGACACAATTCGGCCCATAACAATTAGCAAGTGTCATTCCATCTGCTACCTCAATTCTCCTTTGCCACACAATGTAACACATTCACGGGTTCTGGGGATCAAGACATGAACATCTTTAAGGAGCCATGATTCCGCCTACCACAATGCTCGTTCTGAAAATGTTATCGCTGGAATAGCTAATCTTAGAGAAATAATAGTTCGTAGAGCAGAATGTTTGGTACCTGTAACGATAGTCCCATATGATCCCAGTAAAGCAAAACTGTCTGGTCAGAGGAATTATAGCAAAGGTCTTAAGATTTTGAGCTCAGTTTCTATGGCCCAGAACTAGAGTCTCCATGGCCTTTCACCAAGTCCAAGGATGTTTATGTGCCCGGATGATGGGCCCAGCATTACCACTCAGAGCAGCAGCAAATCAAGCGGAGGCCACCCTGGAGGTGCACTCGGGAGGAACACATCGCAACAGGCAGGTGCTTCACCAGGCCAGGGGCTGACCAGCAAGGAGGAGCAGCAGCAGCCAGTGATGCGGACAGTCAGCTCTGTGGCCCTGGCCAATGAATGTAGCATGGGGCACCTCTTTCTGGGCAGCAGTTTCTTTTGCAAGAAGTCCCCCAAACTCTTGAGAGTTCCATAATGCTTTAAGAAATTAGATGCTCTGTAAAACCATCTTATCCAAACTGGTTTAATGAGATAAAAAAACAGACAGAATAACAATAACAAAAACTCTATTTAGATATTATTTCTCTCTTTTGCACTCTTCTTTATAGCTAACCAAGTTGTAGAAAAAATTGATTGTGTTATTAAATTCTAGCATTGTTCCTTATTACTATTTTCCCATCAATCTGTCTCTCTGTTTGTCTAACCAGCTTCAGATAGCATAGAGAGTTAGAAATCCAACAGACCTTTATTTGAGTCCCAGCTTTGCCACTTAGACTGTGCAACCTTTGGCCAGTTGTTAACCTCTCTGAGCCTCAGTCTCCTGATCTGTAACCATTTTGCAAGGTTACTATGATATTGAGTTTAATGTACATAAATCATTTGGTACATAAGAATGTGTAATAGTAATAATTAATACCACTAGAATGGGAGGTTCAGAGAAGCTGGCCTCTGAGAGTTCTTCGAGCTCTAGTTGTCTATGATTCTATTCTAGAATTATTCCTTCTAGTATTGTCTTCTTCAAAGAAGGCTGGTTATGTAAATTTAGCATCTGAGGACCTTTCAAAGGTAGGATATGTGGGGGATTGGGGAAGAGAGGGAGGTAGATCAATTTAAAAGAATTAGAAAAAATCTATTTTCAAAGCTGGATCTTTAAACTCCAACAAGGCAGAGAATTCAAAAGCACTTGAGTATTTAAAGAATGACCTACTAGTGTTTGCTCTGGGTTTCCAGTCTGAGGACACTGGACCAGACTTCATGCCTGAACTAGTGTATTAGTTGGACACAATCACAATTCCAGCCCCAGGGCCAGCAGCCTTGGCTGTGCTTTATCTTACGTCCTGCTGCTCCTGCCTGAATCCATTAGGGATCCACTGCTAGAAATAGATGCTGGTACGGTTAACCTCCAGGCATTCTTGCTGGGGACAGAGCTAACTCATTGTAGGTCAAAAAGCAGCAAAGATCTTTAAACAGCAAAGTTTAAAATTAAAATGAAATTCTTCACTCCGGGACTCAGTGTCTTCACTTTAATTTTGAAGAGTCTCAATAAAGAATTGTCGTTCTATTTCTTGGCCTGATTCATTTAGACAGCCAGCCAGTCTGCCAGCCAACTAACCTCAGAAGCCATTTACTCTGCTGACGGTAGGAAAGGTGGTATGCATTAAGGACAATGGTGGCCCCTGTACTTAAGTTGCAAACTGCCCTTTAAAAGGGGAGCTGACCTCTACTTTATCCAATCCCCCATTCTGGCAGGATTCATATGTGAGATAGGTGGCTGCTTACTCTATGTGACAAAACAACAGAAGGTACCTGATCTCCCTCAATGTGGGTGTCATGAAGTGTGACAGGCATTTTCCCTCTAACGCCCTGTTAAAAGTAGATGGAACAGAAGTTGTGGAGATAAAAAATCTCTCCACATAGTTCCTTCTAATACTGTAGCCATGAGCCCCATATCACTACTTGAAAGGTGGCTCGTGTGAATTGAGGTGTACTGAAAATATAAAATGCATGCTGGACTGCAAAGAGTTTGGTATGGAAAGCAGATGTAAAATACCTCATTAAGCAATTTTTATATTTATGACATGTTGAAATAGCAATGTTTTAGACATATTGGGTTAAATAAATATTCATAAAATTAAATTCACATGTGTACTTTAACACTTTTTATGTGACTAGTAGAAGATTTTAAATTAGTGGCTCTAAGTATATTGCCATTGATAGCACTGATCTAAAGCTAGGGTCATGTGTACGTATGTACGTGTGTGTGTGTGTGTGTGTGTGTGTGTGTGTGTGTAGGATCCTATGGTGGAGGATTGGATGTAGCAAAGGAGGAGATTGATGATGGAGATGGGAGTGAATCAAGAAGACATTTTGCCTTGTGTTTCCCTATTTCTTACTCAATTGCACCATTAGGTAGAAGCTAAGAAAAATCTGTAATGTCAAAGGACTGGCCAGAGTTTCCAGAAAATTCTAGAAGTCTTCAGGATACATGACTTCACATGAGGCTACAGTATGATAAAATGGGTTAGAGGGGCAAAATGAGGTCGCAGGCTGAGGAATCAGATAAGATTCTACTACTCCACTCTATCCCTCAAAATTATATTGCACAGTGAGTATACTTGCTCATTGGTAAAGAAAGTTAAGAAAAGCTAAAATGAGTCCTATGGTGGGTTGAACCAAAATGAGCTGTCATGTTAATTATTTATCTAGGAATAGAATTTTAATTTTATCTCACCAGGGATCATTTTTTAACATTATGATTAGATTATACAGGATTTGACAATGCAGGCGGCAATAAAGAAGAAAATTAAAAAGTACCCATTATTCCTTTAATACAGTGATAAATATTTTAAAGTAATTTTCTTCTAGTTCTTTTCTCTGTATGCATGAGTGTGTGTTATGTGTTCTGTTACTGGGATAACCCAGTTCTTGTATCTCATGATCTCACTTAACAGTATGTCATAAGCATTTTATCATGTCATTAAAATTATTGAAAAACAATTATGAATGGCTACCTAATAGTATGTTATAAGAATTTGCTAAAATCTCAACCATTCCTTAATGGGCATGCATTTAAGTCATTTATAATTTTTATGTTTAAGTAAAATGTGAAAAATATCTTTATATATCAAATTTATTCTGAGTTTCTAAGGAAAGTAGAAGAAGTTTATAAAAGCCATTATGGAAAAGGCAAAGGAAGTCAATAGGAGTTAGTCCTCAGATGCCTTTTTAGTTTTTTGAGGAGATCAGTTGAATCACTTTATTTTTAAAATTTCTTCATATTCTGAAATTTTATGTGTGACTCTTTAGAAAAACCTTGTTGTATTTCTTTTTAATTTTGGTGTGTTTTTTGTCATTAAAATAGAGACTACTATTTCCTAATGTTCAATACTTTGGATGACTTAGAATATGATTTAACTATGTAGCTTTCCATATCACTTTCAGAAATAGCTTCCTTTTATACTGATCAATTTCAAGTATAGATCAATTTCCTCTGTCCTAAATTTCATTTTAGAAGAAGCAGAAGTCCAAAGGCAAATTTTAAGGTACATTAAAATAACTCATAAAATTAACTCATTAAATATTAGACGTGCTAAAATCTAGTGTTAAAAACTATAAAGGGTCTGAGGTTTTAGTCTCCTTGCAAGCTAACAAGTTGCATGGGTGCTGGCAGAGGGCGTGAAACACCTGGTCTGAGACAGCTTAGCAAAGCCAGAATACCAGATTGATTTCCCAAGCCCCAGTTCCCACAGGACAACACACAGAGGGCCAGGTGACACTACAACGAGTTGAGTTACAGGAGAGAACCCCTGAATTAGAGAGAGAACCTGAATCTTTTACAAAGGGCAGTAAGCATGCTGTTCCATGTCCAGGAGCATCCTAAGCTGTTGTTACACAAATGTCCTAATGAGGTAATTTGGAGCAAATCACCCATCTACCCATAAAATGTGCAAAACTATGAGAGGCCGGTGGAGAATTATCTTTAATATGAGCATGAAAAGGGTATTGAACTAGAGTATGTCTATTTTATTTATAGGATTATTATTTTCTTCAGGACCTACCTGAAGTCTCTCTTTGTCAGGCATCATCTACTTTCTTTCCACATTCCTTAGCCATAGAAGTTAATGTCTGCATGTATAAGCTGCAAAGTGTCCTCCGCAGAGATTTATGGGTAGAACTGTGTGCTCTCATTAGGATACGATAGCTATCATCTCCACTTCCATGAGAACAAACCAACCTGCTCTGCCAGCAATACTGCAGATGTTTGGGGACACTAAGGGGCCCACTCTCTCCCTCTGGGGATAGGAAGGAATGCCACCCCCTCCCCAGAATCCTCAGATGTTCTCTACAAAAACCATGTCCTACTTCCATCAGAAACTGCCACTGATCACCAGAAACAGTCTAAGAAGAGGTCTCGCCAAAAACAAGATTTTGTTCCCCCAGGGAATCGTCTTCATAATGCTGGCATGAATAAGTTATGAAAAGTCTTCACCACTGAAAGAGACATAATCATCATTCATGTAAAACAGATTTGTTTATTCTATAAAGATTCATTTCAGTTGATTAATTATCAGTATCTGCTGATGGTGGGGGTAACAAGGCTGCTCTGATGAGAGAATTATCGAAGTACATGCTTAGAATATTTATCACTGAGCACGTATTGTATAAACTTAGCATATTTATCATGTTCTTTCAGTACAGGCTTTTTCTTCCCCCAAATAAATTAAACAGTACTGCCTATACTATAGGCACTTTCCCCTCCAAGACGGCACTTAACTGTTTGTAGAGAGAGTGACTGTTTTTACATATAATCCCAATAGCCCCTAATGTAAGTAAGTGTGACCCTGTAAGTGGTTCTTGTGTCTTTCTGAGCGTAGGCAGAGCTTCTCCAAAACAGAATGCAAATTGGCATCTCTAGCCACAGAAAGTTTGATCTTTGGCCAAGCAATCCCCAATAGTACAACTATTGTGTAAAGGAGAAGTGACAATTTGTAAAAATTAAAATTAAGCCATTTTCATGAAAACTGAAAGTGAAAGCTGACTGAATTTAAATGGAAATATTAAAATCAATATTCTTAAACATAATCTGTATTAATGATCTTCAAATAAACCTTTTTCTTCTATTTATTGAACATGACAGTAAGAACTACTATTTATTGATGTTCTACTCTGTGTCATACACTAACTTAGATGCTACAGGAGTACTTTCTCATTTCATCTTCAAGACCCTTGAAGCTGATATTATTGTCTCTTTACCATATAGCTGAAGAAGAAAGGCATAAAAAGACTCAGGCACTTGGCCAATATTCCTTAGGCTTCTAGGTGGCCAAGTTGGGATTTACCAATAAATGGCTCTCTGTCTGCTTCCTGAATCAGGCTCTCAACTACCATGCTGGGTTGCTCTCCCTTCTGGTTTTTAGGCAAAATCATTATACTAGGAGTTAGATGACCTCAGTTGTGATCCCAGCTCCTGCAATGCTATCTTTGTAACATTTTTACCTTCTCTGGGCCCAAGTTTTCCTAAAGATTCATCTCATTTCATCTACTCACAAAGCTTCCATGTTTGACTCAAATCTTTACCTCTTTCCTTGTCTCTCCTCCTGAGCTTCAGGCTCACACTAATTACTGGTGTATCTGTCTTCTGGTCATGGATACTATAATATGTCCAAACTGAACACCATCCCAACCAGCCCTTCTCATATTGAGCGCCATCAGTCACTTTGTTGCCCAAACCAAGAACATGGGGGTCATTGTTGATTCCTCTTTTTCCTTGCCTTCCATATCCATTCACTCACTGTAGATCAAATGCTATAGATTCCCCTGTGTAAATGTCTCTTCTCTTCACCACCACCATGGTGGTGGTGCAAGCTTGAGCACCTGTCCTAAGGAATTCTGATGTAATCTCTTAACTGGTCACCCTGCCTCCAGCCTCATTCTCTTCCACACCATTCTCCAACCTGTACCCAAAGTGAATCTTAAAAATTGACACCTCACCAAGCCACTCCTTTACTCAGAATCTTTTACTGGCTCCTCCCCATTGTCCTTAAATAAATCCCTTAACATTGTTTACGGACACCAGCTTCACCTTTCACCACTTCCTTCCTGCAACCTCTGCTTTACTCAGGCTGAACTCATTTCAGTTTCTCCCACTCTCTTGCCTTGGTTCTCCTCAAACTTTGTTCCTGCCACCATGTAGAAGATGTTCCTTTTTTCTACCCTGTCCTTTTCTTCCTAGATGATTGTCTTCTAATGCCACATGGAAAGGAGATAGCAGAGTTTCAGGACCTGGCCCCATCTTGGACCACCCTACGCTGTTTGCTTTTCTATCATGATGGCCATCAATTTGCAGATATTGATAACACCTACTATGCTCAGATAAGTCAAGTCCTTTTATTTCCCCTTGCTTCTGAGCCTCTTAAATATTTTAAAATATAATTGGATTATAACAAACATGGAAAATAGCTCTAAACATTTAAATAAGCAGTTTTCCCACAGGAAAATTGATCTCTGATACATAGGATGACTGATGATATGTGGTTGAGGTGTAGCAAGCTCAACAGTTGCCAGTGGGCCTAAATCACGAAGGATTCATGATATCCGCTGCTATCAGAACCCTGACACCAATGTGTTTATTAAATTGAAAGCTATTATTTGCTTTATTGCTATTAAGCCCAGAAATTTATCATGCTTCTAAAACTTGTCAAAGACTCTCAGAAGCTTGATGTTGCCACATGGAGCTATATGAAACCCCATTGTTTATGGATCACTTTCTCTTCCATTTTCTCCTTCTTGTGACTTTTTTTCCATCATTTTTCAGCATCAAAAAAATGCATTCAAAAGATTATAAACAGCAGTTGGTAATCAGCGCATAACAGCTTTCTGTGTATGATACAATCATTAGGTGCACATTAGACATTTGGCATAATAAGAGTACTGTCACTGTAACAGATGTCTGTCAAAGTACCAATGCCTCTGTGTTGAAAATACACAGATCAATTGTGCATCCCCTGTGAATGGGGAACAGCATTACAGTTGCATGGCATTACTCCATGACAAAGTTCAACTGATTTTGCTTATTAAATTCTGAAGGGAGCTACTATACATGCAAATGTGTTAATAGCAACTTCTCTATTTAACATCCTTTATCCTCTTCCTTATTGAAGCTGTGTTCTTGATGCCTTTAAGATAAATTTGAACATGATTTTGAATAATGTCCATAGCTGATACTAGAGCATTAGTGACATTTTATGTTGCTGAATATTGGGTGTGATTCTCCACCCCATCTACATTTCTTCCCCTTACACACCTAATTTCTGCTCACAGATTGTTTGTCAAAGCTTAGCCTCCTGGTCAAATCTCTCCAGGAAATATAGCCTTTATTATGAGCAACCCCATGCCAGGCTCTTTAATTAGAAAAGAAATTTGTCTTATTTAAAAGTAGAATTTTCACTCTCCATTACATGACACCAAACTTTAATCTAAACCACACAACCTATCAGGGTTGTTGTGAGGAATATTTAAGAAACAATGAAAGCAGATACATAAAATGGACTATATAACAATGACTTGCTGTTCTTTCTAACTTTATCATGCGTTTCTGGATTTACCAGAGTAACAATGTACACAAAGAAGGCATTAAAAACCAGTTATGATGCATTGAACAGAATTTAGAAACCAGAGATAGAAACATTCCAGTCTTCACACACATTTACAGACTTGGCAAAATATATACTACGGTTTATATTTTTTAATGAGGGAGGCTAACACGCATTCACACGCCTTGATGGGAAGATCCCCACTGTTAAACAGCAGAATTCTTTTGCAAGGGCTTGAAATAGGCTTCTGTTACCTCTGAGAGCCCAGGAATTACGTACTGCCTACTGTGCCTGCTGAGGTTTCACATGGGTCACAGCAGGCAAGCCAGGAAGGCAGGCTTCATGTACTATGTTCTCCCAGGGAGGCTGTGCTATGTTAACAGCAGCCCCTGGCCACTGCCCATCATTCATCATAACAGCTCTTCCAGGGATCTATCCTTCCAAGCATGATCCATAGACTACTTGCCTGGAATTTCCCACCTCCCCAAAAGGAAAATGATCCTATCACTGATTCCTGGGTAGCTGCCATTGTAAGTGGGAGAGAGATGCCGTGTTTACTAAGACCCTTCATTCAGTGAGAAGGCCACAGATGATAGCCCCCATTCCACAGTTCTGTCTTCAAGGCTGCTACTTGATGTCCTCCCTTTCCCACCTCCCCGCCCCCGGGGAAACAAAGGAGAGAAGTCATGTCTGCTCCCACATCATTTAAACCCTCGAAGAATTAAGGGTCTTGATCATTCTTAATTATTCACCTCATTAGCTGGTGAGAATTCAGGATAAGAGACTGAGTATTTTGTGTGTCCCATTAAATGCAAGAGGAATGAGACAAAGTATTTTTTGTGTTAATAAAGAGAAAAATATGGCATATGTGTTTAACTTCACAATTTAACCTTTGGGAGGTTGAATCAACTGCCTTTCCAATCAGCCTGGCAGTGAGGTGTTGGAAAGAAAACAGTGAAAGGCATATTGAGAAGGGTCCAGTAGAAAATAAACAATGAGGGATTTTATGCTGACATACAGCATTAAAATAAAATTTAAAAAAGAACACAGGCAAACAGAACTGCCCTCACAAATGTAGCTTATCCATCTTGACCACAAAGAAAGAATCAGTGTCCTTATATTCCTGCCATCTATGGTGCCCCCAACCACATTTGTGTTTTTAGTTGGAGAGGCTCTTCACTAACCTCCAAAACCCTTTTTTTCTGGCGGGGCTCCATCCCTTGAAGGAAAATAGGCAAAGGGAAACCCTAGCTGACAGAATCTGGTTTGGCAGATCATTTCAGCACAAAGCAGAAATTATGGGATTGGGAGTGGGACAAGGAGTGGGAAAATGTGGGAAGCAAAACTCTTCAAAATGAGATAACTCAGCTCCAGAGGTTCCTGGTGAGAGAAGATTAAGAAACCATCTAGTTTTATAAAAATTGCCTCTGAACATTGAGAGATGAATTGGACAGGTTTTAGGGACTTGGATGAAGACATTTTTGGGGAGCCTTTCTTTTTGCCTACCACACCTGGTGAGGACTCCATAGCTTAGATGAATAGGGCAGACATCAACTTGGAGGTGACTATTATTCTTCATTTTGGAACTCAATTATCTAAAAGTCTTCTACCTTTTGTGCTTTTTATTTTCCTGGTTTGGTAAGAGGCAAATACAAATGTTTTGGCCAATAACTGTAACTGGGAAAAGAATGATGAAAAGGTGTAGAATCCTTAAGAATCAGAAACAAAACCAGCAATTCAGTAGATTCCCTTATAAATTTCCCCCACCTCTCTATACATACTCATGTTCATGAAAATAAATAGAATGAATTCTTCATAATCTTTAAAAGGAATGTATATATCATTTCTCTCTCTTCTTCTCAGTCTGGCAAGTGTAGGATCGTAAAACTATTCAGTAGGGAACCCAGAATTGAATTTTGGAAGTGAGGGTCAATAACCTGCATTTCTAACCACTGAGTTGTTTTGTTGTTCTGTATTTCACAGATCCTTTGGACAGCTTCCCTTACTTGTGTGATTTCAATTAATATGTGCATCTAAAGATGATCAGCCTGCAAAAAGGGGGGATAATTACAAAAGGTTTCCATGAGGAAGTGACCCCAGACTCCCATAGATTAACCCCAACAAATGTGCTGTTTAATAACAAAGAGCAAGATAACAGTTATTGAGTGCCTATTGTTTGTTAGGAAGAATGGCGGAGATTTTATTTCCATTATTCTTCATAGCAACAGGAGTGATAGCTAGTATGGCTTCTATCTTACAGTGGGAATCTAGGTTTGAAGGGATCAAATGACTTTTCCAGGTCACACAGTGAATAAATGATGGAGTTGGTCCTCAAATCAATGTTTCCTACTTTCTTCTTCCATCATACTATGGCCTCCAAAATGCTTTTATTCTAGAATAGCTGTTATGGGTTGTTAATCTCTGGAACAAACAATCCTTGAATTTTTCTAAGAAATAATTGGTCTCAAAAATAATCTTTCTCAGGCTGCATTCGACTTACTACTAACTAAATGTTCATTTCCTTTTTCTTGAAACTGGTTTTTCACTTGCTTTCTAGGACATGCTGTCTCTTGGTTCTCTTCATTCTAAGTGGAACCTAGGGGTCTCTGCTCTTATCTTGTCTCACCTGCTCCTCATGGTCCACATCTGGCCTTATGGATTTACATGTGATCCCCATGCTCACAATGCCTAACTATGTCTCTAGCTCAGACCACTCCCTTGAGCTTTCATCCAAATATATCCAAGGGACAAATGAATATTTCTACTTTGATAAAGCATAGGCATTTCAAATCTATCATGTCCAAAAATGAGCTCCTGATTTTGTTTACCTCAACTCTGCTTTTCCCATAGTCTTCTTTATCTTAGAAAATGACTACTCCAGCTTTCTACTTGTTCGGTTGGAAACTTCACTGTTGATTCTTTCTCTTATAACTCTCATTCAATCTGTAAGCAAATCCTGTTGGCCTTACCTTCAAAATATATCCAGAAGCCACTTTCACAACCTCCATTTCTACCATCCTGGTTCCAGCCCCCAAGCCCACTTGCCAAGGTAATGTAATAGTCCCCAATCTGTCCTCCTTGCTTCGCCTCTGTTTGCCTTCCATCTAGTCTTACCCCAGCAGCCAAAGTGATCGATCCTAAATCACAAGTCAGATCATATTCCTGTACTGCCAATGCATCTCCTACTCTCTGTTGCTCCTGGTCTTCCAGACTCTCTGGCTATCTTGCTATCTCTTGAACATGGTAAGCATGTTCCTGTCCCACGACTTTACACTTGCTGCTATTTGTATCTGGATTTCTCTCCCTTCAGAAATCCACCAGGCTAACTACCTCATCCCTTTCAGATCACCCCCGCAAATACCTGTCCAAAATGGCCCCACCTCAAGCACTCTGTTCTTCCTCCCTGCTTTATTTCTTATTATTTCGTATCATTTAACATATTCTAACATCTTGATTTTTTTCTTTTTGTCTGTTTCCCCCTCTAAAATGAAATGTCCATGAAGGCAAAAATGTTTATTTCTTATTCAATGCTGTATATTCAGTGCCTAAATATGCCTGGCACATTGTAGATGTTCAGTAAATATTTGTCAGAAGAATGAATCAATCTCTGAATTCTTTAGTTTACTCACAGATATATATATTTTACTTTAAAAGATGCTCAATTGTCGGGAGAAGTTCCAAGTATCTGCCCATCCAAGTATCCAGTTTAAGAAAGTTTAAATTTCCCCTTGAATAGGTTGGGAGGTATATACAGCTATAGGTGAAGTAGATAACTTCTGATTAGCAAAATAACATTATTATTATAGAAAATATGGAAAATGCAGAAAAAGAAAATACAATTAACTTGTAATCCAACCACCCAGAGACTGGTAACATTTTAGTAAGCGTCTTTCCAGACACATTTAATTTCAATTTCAGTGATGTTTTATTTTAAAGTTTCCTTATCCCCATGACAAGGAATGGAACAAACAAACCGAGGAGCTCAAAGCTGACTGTGGTTTCATGCTTCTAGCAAAATGTCATCCTCACAGTTCACTAACAGCCACAAGCACTTCCATGGAACTTTTGGGCGCTACTATTTTCCTTTTCCAAGAAAGCATGCTATAATTTGGACATTTAGGTTACCCAAACTTCCACTGAAGGATCTTCCTTGTAAAGTGACCTCAGCATTCCCAGAAAACTAAGTATCTGGAATTTGGGAAATTCAGATTGATTAGCATTACGACAACCAGAAGCCTGGGGTAGTAGTTCTAGGTGTACAACTTCCTGACTGTGAGGCTTTGCGAAAGGCACTCTCTTTTGACTATGGGCTCCTTATTTAGAAATGGAGATAAGATCTGCCTCACAATTTACTGTAATGATCAGTTACAATAGTGGAGACATGTTTTCATACCTATAAAAAAAAAACACCACACAAGTATAAGGGATTATAATTGTAATTAACATGTGGTAAATCTTGGGGTAACAATAACATAATGGGACAGACATGCCACTACTCCTAAGCAGTCCTGGGGACAAAGGCTAATCAGTTCTAGCAGGATTTCCCAATTTTGCCCTAGAGCCATTTCTAGTCATGGCTTTGTACTTTTTCCACCAGACTGTGGACTCCTGAGAGAAAGAGAAACTTCCCCCAAACCCCCTTCATTGGGGTAGTCTTATTACTTATCTATCACAGTGATTCTCGACCTAATTTTTTTTTAAATGTCAATGTGAAAAATAATATTCCACTTTACGTGTGTTACAAGTGCTTTTACACACATTAATATAGACACAAGAAAATGTAGTAGAAAGTGCTGGATTTTGTCTGCCAGGAAAACTATTCAGCCTATTGACAACCAAATAAGACAGTGGTCAAGGGAGTTTCTTTATCAGCTGGTGGATGAAAAGATACCTAAGGTCTCTCTGCGCTCCAAATTTCCATGAACTTTAACCCTTGCAACGGTAGATGCAGTCTTTAATGAAACTACTTTTTGAGGAGAGGGATTGAGAAATCATTAGTTTAATCTTTACTTGCTTTGAAAAAACAAGCTTCAGTATTCTGTACTGTGAAATAACGTTTGGAATTTGTTAAATCATTAACAGTCCTTGTTTACTACTTAGAATGTAACAATATTCTTTGATGTTCTCTATTCTTTTAATGTTCTCTAATTATCATGCATGTTTTAAAATGAGTTCTGAAAGCTTCTCTGCTTAATTAAAACTCATTCTAAATTTGTTGAATTTTAAAGAAACATTTGATTTGCAAAAATAAGTCTACATCCAGTAACCTTCAACATTTCACAAAGGGAATTCAAAGAACATATTAAAGAACAATAATATGAATGAGAAATGAGCCTTGAAATAAATACAGGAAATTTTTTTCCCCATAAATTCCTGCTGGTGGTATTTATTCTGTTTCTTGAGGCCCAGTACACGAATTTGTGCATGGGTGGGGTGGCTATTGGTGGCCTGCAGGGATCAGGCTGAAACCCACAGTCCAATGCTGCCTGCAGCTCCTTCCTGCAGCTCCTACCTGCCGCTCCCATTCATCCCAGCCTATTCCTGCTGCAATTGGGAGAGCCTTGTGCTGCCACAGCAGCATTTGCCAGCCATGAGCCCTGTGTCTGGTGCCCTCCCTATGGGAGTGGCCTGTGGGATTGGGCTGAAACTGGGTCTCTGACATCCTCTGAGGGGTCCTGGATTGTGAGAGAGCACAGGCCAGGCTGAGGGACCACACTGGTGCAACGATCAGGCAGGGGAGGACTGTGGGAGGGCTTCAGGGCATGTCCAGCCCATCTGGCTCAGTCCCTGATCCACTGGACCCCAGCAGCAAGCTAACCTACTGGTTGGAGCATCTACTCTGTGGTGGTCAGTGCACATCATAGCAACTGGTTGACTAGTTGACTGTTTTCCCCCTGGTGGTCAGTGCACATCATAGCTAGCAATTAATTAGCATATTATTATTTGATTGGTTGTTCAGCTGTTTGGTCTATTTGCATATTATCCTTTTATTATATAGGATTTTTAATGGCCATTTATTCTTCTATTTTAAAGTCTATGAAATACCTGTAAAACCTCAAAATTAATTAAGTCACTTTGAAATTCATTAGTAAATAATTCTGTGGTAATATCAACTAGTTGATCTCACCAGGAAAAGTGTTGAAAAATATTTGAGGTGTGTTTTCCTACAAGGACAGGGTTCATTCAATATTTATCTTTTCTTGCTAATCAATGAAATATTTTTAGAGTTATTCATTTGGATAATGACACACTCTCCTTTTAGGAATTTTTCTTACAGATATATGTGTGCAAAAAATAGATGCTCATTGTAACATTTTTTATATTAACAAAAGACTAGAAATAACTTCAGTACATATAAAGGGGGAGGTAGGTTAAATTAAGATCCATTCACACAAAAAATATGACATAGATGTTAAGAAGATTATGTACTAGCTAGAAGCCTGGTGCACAAAATTTGTGCATGTAGGAAAGGGGGTTGGTCCCTTAGCCTGGCCTGCACCCTTTCACAATCTGGGACCTCTAGCTCCTAACTGCTTATCTGCTTGCCTGCCTGATTGCTCCTAACCACTCTGCCTGCCTGCCTGATTGCTCCTAACACCTCTGCCTGCCTGTCTGATTGCCCATAACCACTCACCTGCCTGCCTGATCACCCCTTACCACCTCTGGCTGCCTGATGCCCCTAACTGCTTGCCTGCCTGCCTGACCATCCCTAACCACTCTGTCTTGGCCCCTGCCATCATGGCTTCATCTGGAAGGATGTCCGGAATGACATCTGGAAAATCGTTCAGCTGTCTGGCCAGCAGTCCAGTCCAATTAGCATATTATGCTTTTATTATTATAGATAGAAAATGACCCCTAAAATATTTTACCAAGTGAAAAAAAGTGCAAAAGACAGTATGTAGTATGTTCCCATTTGTAAACAAATGGCATTTTCCTATTTGCATACATTTTTTTCTGTAAGAATGTACAAGAAATTGGTAGTAATAGTTGCTATGAGTATGGTTTGCTATTTCAATAAAAAGTAGTTAATTATAAAATTTATCACTCCTCATTACATTATATTATCAATTAGTAATTCTCTTTTAAAGGTTATTACAATATTATTGACTATTTTCTATGCTGTACATTAAATCTTTGTGACTTGTTGATTGTTTTTTTAATGTATTTTATGAGCTAATATTAGTTATAACATTACATGTATTTCAGGTGTGTAGCATTATAAATTAACATCTGTATGTATTATTTTAGGCTCACTGCCAAAAGATTAATTTCCATCTAATACTTTATGATTAAGCCTCTTTATGCATTATACTCTCCCTCTATCTTTCTTCCCTCTGGTAATCATCAATTTGTTGTTTGCCTCTATAAATTTGTTTTTGTTTTTATATTTTATCAATAAGTGAAATCATATGATATTTGTCTTTTTTCATATGACTTATTTCACTTAGTATAATACTGTCATGGTCCATCCATGGTGTTGCAAATGACAGGATACTTCACTCAGTGCTGTGAAAATTTAAAAACCTGGATGAACAAAATGACTTTTATCTAGGAAAATGTAATATGCCAAAACTGTTATCAGAAGACCTAGAAAAATACAAACAAGATTATGTCCTAAGAAGAAACAGAAAAAAAATTTAATAAAAGAAAAGCTTCAGACCCATTTGATTTTATGGAAAATTGTACCAAAACTTTAAAGAAAATACAATACCAATTCTATTTAGATAGCTACAGCATTTTAAAAAGCACTATTCTAAATTATTTTTATGAAATGAATGATACTAATTCCAAAGTCTGAAAGATTAGAAAATAATAACAAAACAAAAAAACAGCCTAAAAATCAATTTCACTTGTAAATATTAATCTGAACTCCAAAATAAGCACTGGCAATAAATTTTAAGATTAAAGCTTCATGAACAAAGGGAGTTTATTTCATGAATCAGTGACACTTCTATAGTAAAAAAAAAAATTAACTGGAAAAACTAATAAGAAGAATCAACCTGGCTGGAGTGGCTCTGTGGTTGAGCATCAACTTATGAACCAGGAGGTAACAGTGCAATCAAATAAGGAAGAGGTAAAATATTCAGCAACACAATAACTGATAAATCTTAGAATATCTGAATACTATACAGTAGTAACAAAATGGATGAATTACTGCTATACATATCTTTATGGCTGGATTTCAAAAACATAATGTTGTAAACAATAATAACAAAAACACAGAAGAATGCATATGGTATGATTGTGTTTATATAAATACCACAACAGACAAAAGTATAGTATCAGGCAGTAAAACCATATAATACAGAAAAGAAATAATGAGCACAAAATTCAGCACAGTGGTTACTTAATTTCAAGGTTCAGTGTGGGGAGGTGATACAGAGAGAAACACATGAAAATATCTTAGTGGTACAGGCAATGTCCTACTTCTTAAGCTGGGTGGCCAATGCATAGGTTTTCACTTACTATTATTTTAGTTCAATATCCACCATATATTTTTTATATATGCTATTTCCACAATAAAACCAAACTTAATTTTTGATACTTTGCTTGTAATTAATATGGAATTTATATTGAATATAGGTATGTTTAGTGTTTTACGATTTTGACATTTCAAAATAGAGAACAAATCAACACATGTGTCCCATAGATTCAGGAAAGACTTATGCTGGCACCAGGCAAGAGAATTTGACCATGAGAATAATGATGGTGATGGCCCTTTCATCAGTACGGAAAAGGAGGATTTAAAAAAAAATTTAGATAAAAATATTTAAGATGAAATAAGCAATAATATACTTTCAGAAATCAACTCCAAGACCAAGTGGACTCCTGCAACAGAGAGGAACTGACAGGTCTGCGTCAAACACGAAGACAAGAGGAGAAACAGTCCAGAGATGGAAGATGCTGACGACGCCTTGCCATGTGAGCAGTTAGCAGCTGTGTGTCGCTACAGGATACCCAGGACCAAACCAGCATTGCCACCATCTGTCCAGTATCCAGATACCATTGATGACATGTACACATGAGGAACTGTCTGACATTGAAACTGGGACTCAAAGCTATTGGACATGGAAATTGAGACTCAATCATTTTTCTTTTGCTCAGGTGGTTTATTTCTAGCCTACAGGGGTAAGATGTTTTTAAAGACAAGAAACAGGGGGTAGAGGGGAGGAAGCAGATGCAGAGGCAAAGAAGCAATGAATGGACTGGGGAGGCAGGGGAGGTTGTGGAGGAGGGGCCTATAGGAGATCAACGGAAGGACTTGTGTGCATGTGTGTGTAGGCATAGCCAGTGGAGAAAGGGCAATGGGGGAAGGCGGGGGTGGGGATGGGGTGGGGGCGGAATGGGTGAGGGCATGTACTGGGGGGTGGGGAGGGTAATAGGGGGAAAAACATAAATAAATAAATAAATAAATAAATAAATAAATAAATAAAATAAAGACACTTAAAATTCAAAAAAATAAAATAAAACAAAAGTACATATTTTAAAAAAATGAATAAAAAAATTCTTGCTGGAGAATAAAAACCAGTGAAGCTATTGGGAATTACAGAATTGATACTTTTATTTATTTTACTTTTTTCCCTTCTAATGTTCTTGGTGCATATTTCAATATATACATATAAAAATTTCTGTTTTAAAAAATAATACTGCTAACATAACTGAAAAATTTACCATAATTCATCCAGTAAATGGTGAAATTTCTAATTGTCTTACAAATATAATGAATGCTTTTTTAAAAAAACCAGTTAAATAAAAACTCAAATAAAATTTTACATATTGCAATTGACTGGTATATCTTTTAAGTCTCTTTTAACCAATAGGTTTCACTTTCATCTTTATTTAAATTGCAATTAATTTATATAAGAGATATACAGTGTTTTTTCCTTTACTTACCCACAGTGGTTTTGTTGCTAGCATCCCCGTGGTATTAAGTGACATATTTCCCTGTTGTTTTTGTAGTTCCTGTAGATTAATATGTGGATCTAGAGAGCTTGTTCCTAAAGGTCGTTCTGGATCTCAGCCTCAGCTTTAATGTGGAACTTGTTAGAAATGCAAACTTTTGAGCCTTACCCCAGGCCTACCAGCTCAGAACCCCGGAGTTTCCGGTTCAGTGATCTGCGGTTTAACTAGCCTCCAGGTAATGCCGATTCTGCTGAAGTTTGAGAACAGCTGACTTAGAGGTGTAGTAAGTTTCAGTTCTGATATTTTTTGTCAAGACCACTTTATAATAGTGGTGTGTTCTTCTTTTTTCAATTCAGTGTATTGGGGGTGATGTTGGTTAATAGGGTCCTATAGGTTTCAGGTGTGGATTTCTATGTTACAAGATCTGTATATTGCACTGTGTAAAGCCACATCTGGTTGTTTTTCCTCTTATGGCCATAATGCTGCATACTTAGATCCATGACTATATTAGAGATTATAAAATGGAGATAGTCTAATTCCATCATTCCTTCTTCATTTGTTATCTGACTTATTTCTAAAGAGTGAAATAACCCGCATCTACCACTTAGTAACCCAGTGCCCTTAAACAATTTCAAATCCACTAAGAAATTGAAAGGATAGTACAGTGAAAGCTCATATACTTATAACCTAGATTCACTGATTATTAATATTTGCAACATTTGTTTTTATTTCTCCCTGTCTACACACACACACACACACACACACGTGTGTATCTATATGTATATTTGAAAGCAACTTGACACGTTACCCCTAAATACTTCAGCATATATTTCCTAAGAATGAAGATGTTTTCCTACAAAACCTAAGAAATTTAATATTGATTCAATAATTTATATATATAAAAGCCTAAGTGACCTTCTGATTGTCCAACCTGTAGCTATGACATGCAATGACCACAAGCAATGTTCAACACAGGAGCTGCCAAGCTACCATGACATGGCAGCTGGGGTTCTTGGGTGACACACCAGGAACCAGAAAGGAGGGAGCCCAATTCGGGGGAGTATCACCCAAGAACTGCCCTCTCACAATCCGGGACCCCTCGGGGGATGTCAGAGAGCTGGTTTCAGCTTGATCGCTGTAGGCCAGGCCAAGGAACCCCAGTGGTGCATAGAGAACCTCTAGTATCAAATAAATAATTCATATTCAAATTTTTTTAATTGTCCACAAAATATCCTTTGTTATAGTTATTTTTATTCAGGATCCCATCAAAAATTACATATTACATATAGTTTCCATGTTTCTGTAGTTTCCTTCCATCGAGAATAGTCCCTTTCTTGCTGACATTTTTGAAGGGTCAGCATCAATTATTTTAGAAAATGTTCCATTATCTAGACTTGCTTGGTTGTTTTCTTGTTATTATATTCAGGTTAAATATTTGGTTATAAAACTACCTAATTTGTGTTACATACTCTGCATAGCATCCCATTAAGAAGTAATGCATGACAATATGTCCCATTCTAAGGGATGATTCTCCATTCAAGATCTCGGTTAAGGTGGTAACTGCCAGGTTTTTCTATTGTGAAAGGAGGGAAGTCCAATTTATAAATTTAACTTAATTAACAGTACACAATGAAAGTGACTTGTTATTAATATAAAGTTTATTTTAAGTCTAGCTTACAACTTTCCAAACAGCATTCGTCTATACAGAACATTCCCTTCTCTATTTTCTAAGCCCATCGTGAGATTCACTCAGGAGAGCTTTTCTTCACCAAAAAAATAAATAAAATAAAATAAAATAAAAAGCCTCAGTTGAAATTCTTGGTTGCTCTTTTATCTCCATTAAACATATGCTCAATAATGTGAATGTTTACAGTCTATTTTCTAAAAAATTTTCAAGAAGATCAAATTATTTCAAGCTCTCAAGGTAAATGTTTAATATATATGCCTGGGTAGATTTTCAGCCTTTGGAGGAAATAACTTCTCTCTTCTTGAATTCTCAATATTCACAACCAAAATTCTTTCCTTCACTCTGTTTAAGTTTCAGGTAATTTTTGTTATGACTAGTAAGGAGGGCCAGTGTTGTGTATATTGTTGTAATCTGTACAGTGAAATGACTTCCTTATTCTACAGGGAGCTTTGGCAAGCGTCCCTGTTCTTGCATTACTTTGATGTCTGAGGGTCATTCTTGGCAACTTTATCAATCACGTCATTTCAAGTGTAAGTTTGTTTTGATTTCCAGTTCTGCCCACTTTTCCCTACTTGTTTTGCCTCACTCACCTTCCTCTTTTCAGGTCTTGTTTGAGTGCCCTGTGTGTGTACACGTGCTAGGGCACACGCGTGCCCAGGCCAGGGAAGAAGAGAAAGACTGCTGGGAATGTTTTGCATTAATTATATGTGACCTGATAACTTTAGTTTCCAACTATTTCTGTGGATATAATTTATGCTATAAAATATCAGACTGTATTTTAACTGGTTTGTAATAATATACACTAAAAACTATTCTTTGGTATAATAAATTTTTTACAGACCCAAGCAGGGATTAAATGTGTAACTAAACTCACCTCACCATTTTGTGCAATAGAAAGGCCTTGACTCATCATTGAAGCTACATCTTCTAATTAGGAACCCTTTTCCCCTAGACTCTTATATAGTTCCTTTTCCTGGCCTTTACCACATAGTAGTCTATACCAACCCATTCTGTGGTCTTTTAAGTTTCTTGCAAATTTGTAGGCCGGCATTTGAAATTACAAGCAAAATTATTATTTTTTTATTTAAGGCTACCAGGGCCCAGTCTTTGCAAATAGAGTGTAATATTTGGCTTGCAATAACTTTTTCATGCGCCGTCACTTTTTTTTTTTTTCTAGATGGTAATGGCAAAGGAATTATAGCAGGAAATGATTTGGGCCAAAACTACCATGGACAGCTGTGGGAGGGCTGAGAAGCAGGTCGCTGGGGCTGCGCACCCAGCGCTATCAGCTGTCTGATAGAAGTAGGCAGGGACCCCCAACTTAATCTCGGGGCCTTGCGGATCTGAGAGTTCATCGTGGCACTGAGTTCATAACAGGCTTCTGATACCCCTGAGACCATCTCATTCTCAGGAACCACTTGGTCAGATTCCACTGGTGGTTCCAGCAGACCTTGCATGGTCTGGAGCTGCACAGAACTCCAGAGTGTTTGCTCAGCTGTGGTGGGTCTACTGGCCCAAGAAATGTAGCCCCACAGAGGAACCACGTGACAGTTTCATCCAATAGGATATTTTGGCTCCTCAGGGCAGCAAACAAATTTGTATTCTGTGAATGTGAATAACATGCTTTTTAAATTTTTTTTTTAATTTTCTGGGTTTTGGTAAATATGTTCAGTTATTAGTTAACTTTCTTTTCCTGACTTCCTATTTATATCTCAGAACTGAATGCTGATGATCTTTTAAGTTGGTTTTTAAAAAGGAACCCGAGACCTTGAAAAAGATTTTATTCTTAGCAGTCTCTCAAATTTCTTCTGTGAAATGTCTTTCACAATGCACTATAAAAATAAAAACAGTCACCACCGATTCCTGGCATATGCCAACACATTGCTGTCTTTTTCTTTTTTCTTTTTGGCCACTTTAAAGTTACTACAAAAGAGGGAGAAAAAGGCTTTATTTTTATTCAGAAGAAAAATCCTGTATCAACAAAAGTGAAACACAAAGGAACTAATTCCTTTGTTTATATTTTGAAGTTTAGTTTTCTCTACAGAAAGGATAGTATGACATAGGTATATTAACATGACTGCAAATAAGATATTTAAAAACACAAGCTTTAATATCAGTCCTTGATTTTTTTAAACAAAAGAACTGTATACACACAAAAATAAGCCTTCAGGTTCATTTATCTGGTCCTCAGTATAGCTAAAAAAGAGAGAATTCTGTATGTTTTACCAAGTTTGCTTACTACACATGATGTGTAAAAATAGTCACCGTGTCATGATTAACAAAAAGGGGGAAAAAAGGGCAAATTTATAGGGTGAAGAGATAAGTCCACTTATTGGTCACATTTTAAATTACAAAGTAATAAAATTACCAGTTTGTGGTTTATATTTAATCTCCTAAATGGAATTTGGGTTGTTACTAAGGGGCAGATATTGAAGATAGTTGAGCCACCACTTAGCCTGGGTTTCTGAATGTTCATCATGCAACAGAATTACCATGGCAATTCTCACTCAGGCTGGTACATGATCAAGAAGTCCATTTGTGCCCTAGTTGGTTTGGCTCAGTGGATAGAGCATCTGCCTGAGGACTGAAGGGTCCCAGGTTTGATTCCTGCCAAGGGCACATGCCCAGGTTGCTGCCTTGATTCCCAGTAGGGGGTGTGCAAGAGGCAGCCAATCAATGATGAGAAGAATCATTGATTGGTTTTTTTTTCTATTTTTTTCTCTCTCTCCCTTCCTTTATAAAATGTATGTAAATATATGTATATATATATATATATATATATATATATATATTCATTTGTTTCTTTAAGACACTAGAATGTATTGGGTGGGTGGATCTCTTTGAATGCAGTAATTTAGCCTGACCTTCATCTACCTAAATGTGTATAAGTGCCTATACTGTGTGGGACAAAAAGCAATTGATTAATAGCATTCCAATCTCATCAGGCTATAGGCATTTTCAATGTGATTAAATAGGAAGTATCATGGTGTCCATGCTTTAGAAAAACTGAAGGAATCTCAAGCAGAAAGTAATTTTTCCACAACAAATGTGAATTTATACCTTTCTTTCTCATTGACAGTGAAGTTGATAATCCTGAAAACACTGAAGACGCAGACAACTCAGATCAGACATCCTGAAACCTACAACAGAACTGTGTGAGCTGTGGTAGGTGGACTGAGGAACCACTCTAGGCATCACAAGATTTTGAAAGTGGAGGAAATAAAAACAGTTATCAGAATGCATTCCATGGCATAGACTGTTAGTTCAATAAGGTTTATGTAGTTCTTTTTTTTTAATTTAATAAATCTTTATTGTTCAGATTATTACAATTGTTCCTCTTTTTTCCCTCCATAGCTCCCCTCCACGTGGCTCCCACCCCTCCCTCTGCCCTTACCTCCCCCTACATTATCCTCATCCATAGATATATGGCTTTTGTCCAGTCTCTCCCCACACCCCTCTTGCCCCTTTCCCCCTGAGAATTGTCGATCCACTCCCTTTCTATGGCGCTGATTCTATTATAATCATCAGTTTATTCTGTTTATCAAATTTTTTATTCACTTGATTTTTAGATTCACTTGTGGATAGATATGTATTTGTTGTTCATAATTTTTATCTTTACCTTTTTCTTCTTTTTCCTCTTCTTAAAGAGAAACTTTCAGCATTTCATATAATACTGGTTTGGTATTGATGAACTTCTTTAGCTTTTTCTTATCTGTGAAGCTCTTTATATGATCTACAATTCTGAACGCTAGCTTTGCTGGGTAAAGTAATCTTGGTTGTAGGTTCTTGCTACTCATCACTTTGAATATTTCTTCTACTCCCATCTGGCCTGCATAGTTTCTGTTGAGAAATCAGCTGAAAGTTGTATGGGTGCTCCCTTATAGGTAACTATTTTTCTCTTATTGCTTTTAATATTCTCTCTCTGCCTTTTGCTCTTGATATTTTAATTATGATGTGTCTTGGTGTGGTGCTCTTTGGATCCTTTTGTTTGGGGTTCTGTGCACTTCCTGGACTTGTAAGCCTATTTCTTTCACCAGATGGGGGAAGTTTACAGTCATTATTTCTTCAAATAGGTTTTCAGTATCTTGCTCTCTCTCTTCTTCTGGCACCTCCATAATTCTGATGTTGGTATGCTTGAAGTTATCCCAGAGGCTCCTTACACCATCTTCACATTTTTGGATTCTTTTTTCTTTTTGCTTTTCCAATTGAGTGTTTTCTGCTTCTTTGTATTTCAAATTTTTGACTTGATTCTTGTGTTCCTCTAGTCTGCTGTTAGGTCTCTGTATAATATTTTTTATTTCAGTCAGTGTATGTTTAATTTCTAGTTGGTCCTTTTTCATCTCCTCTTGGGTCTTGCTAAATTTATCCATCTTTTCTAGGAAATTCTTGAAAAACCTTATAACCATGATTTTGAACTCTATATCCAGTCATTTGTTTTCCTCCATTTCTTTCATTTGTGATCTCTTTCTTGGTCTTCAAGTTTTCACTGCTTCCCTGAGTTGGTAGAGTAGCTTTGTGTGCTAGGTGTCCTATATGGCCCAGTAGTTCTGCCTCCCCAGTTACCTGAGGTAGACTCTCTTAGTGACTCTCTTTGTGTACTGTGTGTACAGCCTTGTTGTAGTCTTGATTGTTGTTGGTATCACTAAGGGGAATTGTCCTCCAAGCCAATTCGTTGTGAGGATCAGCTGTTTCTATACCAGGAGAACTTCTGTGCTGGAGTCAGCCTTATGATACATGACTTGCTAGGCTTGGATGGGGCAGAGTCTCAGGGCTAAGCAGACAGCCTTGGCTTCCTGTCAGCCCTGCCCTACATGGCCCCTGGGTCTCAGTGTCCCTCGGTAATCGCTGCAGCCCTCTCTGTGCGCATTAACACTCACGAGCCTCCAGACCTCTGTCTTTCATGTCTCCCCCGAGTTTCTGTGTGTTCCGGGGACCCATATGAGTCTAGGTCCCCAGGATTTTGCCCGAAACTGGGGTTCAGTGCAGTCAGAAGTGAAGTTCAGCACAGTTGGGAGGTTCGGTCTTCCTCACGCTAGAGAAAGCCAGTGGCACAATCAGCAGTCAGTCCTCTCTGCGCGCCCTGGCATGCGTGTCTCCAGACCTCTGCCTTTCCTGGCTCCCCTGAGTTTTTATGCACTCCTCCTTTTTATGACAGACCCCATATGAGTCTCACCTGGAATGAGGTTCAGTGTAGTCAGGAGTTTCTGTCTCCCGCCTGCTAGAGGAAGACAGCCAGGAACTCTGCTGCCCATCATCTCCATGCATGTGCCTATGTACCTCAGCTTTTTGCAGCTCCTCTGAGTCTCTGTGAGCTCCTCTCTTTCCTTCTAGTTGTAGAATTTCCACTCAGCCAGCTTTTCTGTGGTTCTGGATGATGTCTGTTCTGTCTTTTAGCTGTAGTTTTGAAATTGTTGTGCAAGGCAGCAGTTTAGGTGTTCACCTATGCTGCCATCTTGGTTTCTCCAGTTTATGTAGTTCTTTTTGCAGAATGTGAGTTTGGTAAAAAAAAAACATTTTATATATATATATATATATATATATATATATATATATATATAAAATATTTTGACTCCTATTGTCATTAGAGTGTATTGTCAAGTGAGGGTAAGAAAAATAATTGCCTCTCTTATCAATTTCTCTTTTAAGCTGGTTTATTTCATAAGAAGCATAATACAAATAACCCTAGAATCATTATTCTTTTAGTGCTGGAAGGACTAGATTATCTGGAGTACTGCCCTCCTCCCTTTTCAATTTAAAGATGAAGAAACTAAGGCAGGGTGTGGGTGCCTGAGTCTCCCAGTACCTCCCGGAGAAGAAGTGGCAAAAGAAGCCTGGGCATGTGTTCCCAGGGTTGGATCCACGCACAGACAAAGCAGATGGTTGCCGAAGTGGTATAATGGGAATTGATCTTGAAGAATGAATATTCTGCCACCATTTTGCTAGGACAGCTGAAGTATCCAATGAAAGACACATGCTCCACCCAAGAAAGATATCACATTAAACAGTAACCTGCTGACAATGTGCTCACAAACGCAGAGCTTCTCAGGTTAGCTTTATAAAGCTGTGCAAGAATAGAGCATAGGAAAGAGAAGTTTTGATGGTGGTAAGACAATGTTATATTTTCAGTGTCTCAAGAAAGGATGAAAATATCTTCAAAAAAGTAATAATATCAAATGTATAAGATTCCATGCCCTAGGAATTTGGGGGTCCCTAAATAGGATAGCATTGATAAAAAGAGAGTAAAATGACAGCATTCCAAGTACACAATTTTGCTTAGAGACTAGTTTTTATACAACCAAACACTATTAGAGCTGCTATAAATGTACTTTCTGCTAAACATGAAGGAAGGGTGTGAGATTAACCTTGGTTTATAATGGTTGTGAATCTAATTTATGCACTAATATAGGACTTAGGAGTTTATGTTTTGGCATGTATCTTAAGTAATCCCTTCAACAACCTCCTAAGTAAGCATTGTAATTACCGGAATACTTATTGGTGTTGCCTTGAACTCATTAATGTACTAAATAAACTAATTTTGAACACTGATCATGTGCCAAACTAGAGATATCACCATGAACAAAAGAAACAAATGTATCTGCTCTTTGAGGACCATAGACAGATATGGGGGCATCTTGCTTACAACTTTGGAAGTATTGAGGACATTGGTAAACAGAGCATGGTAGGAATGGATTCCAGCTAGAGGACTATTTGAAGACTGGTAGGGAGCACACAACAATTAAGTAGATCTGGAAAGCTTCACATTTAGAGGAAGTGGATGTGGGAAATGCCAGCGAGGCTGAGGTCTTGAATTCAATTCTGCCCAAACTAAGATTATTATCCTTAAAACAGATTTGTTGCAATATGGTTTAATTCATATGCCAGCACTAATACTCTCTGATAGCCCCCTATTTCTGTTTTATTATTATTACCAAACTTAAGTTACCATTCAGAAGCTAGTGTTACACCATAGAGTCATTCGTAAAGCCAAACTGAAGACCTTAAGACACACGAGACCTAAGAATGTGAAAAGCCAACCCCAGTCTCCTGGAACAAAATAAACCCACAACTGAGCTCAGATTTGCAAAACCCAGCAAGCAGAACAGACAGGCCAAATGGGGAGCTGGCCAAACACATCTCCCAGACCTGCAAAGTAGCCAGCCATCATCTACCAGCAGAGAGAGGCTTTGGTTAAAGGAATGGCAAGAAAAAAAATCAGAAGTTCTTCAGTCCAGCAAGACCTAAACAACAATGAAACCCTGCATCTTTAACTATATAGCTGAAGTTCAAGGGTGACCTACTTACTGAACAAAAATGGTTCCTAGGGCAGCCTGCTTTATAATAGAGTCTAACCCCATCAGGCTTCAGTTTTCACCAAGACTCAGTCACTCCTGGGAGCGGAAATTAGACTTAATGCAGCACCCAAGAGGCCTGGAAGAGTTCATGTCACTGCCTCAGGGACAGGGATTGATGTGTGCTCCCTGGGTACATATTAACATTTTATCAAAGAGGAAAGAAAGATGTATAGTTGTGAGTGCTGGTTTGGAGTAGTCAAATATGTGCCTTTCTTTTCTCCTTCATTTCCTTCATTTGGTTCAAGGGTTCTTGGAGTGTGTGTGTGTGTGTGTGTGTGTGTGTGTGAGAGAGAGAGAGAGAGAGAGAGTGTGTGTGTATGCATATGTTATGCAATCTTATGAAATATATGGAAGACTTTTCAGTATAATCATTCTAAATTCATCAAATAAAGCGGCTTTGCAAAGGTGCCCAACTATGATAAAATACAGTTATCAAAATATTAAAATAATTAAAAATTGATGATATGATATTATACATGCTACCTTATTAAAACGTTGAACAATAAGAAGTAGAGTAAATCTACAAATTACCACAATTTCCAAGTAGTGATAAGCATAGAAGATATTTTGAGATGTAACAAAATATGAAAATATTTGTCATTTTCATGAGTGATAGTTACAGGTACTCCAAATACTACTATGGTATGTTGTTGAAATTCATAAATTAGGAGCTGCCAAATTTCTTTTAGAGGTTAGTAAAAATAGAACATATAATTTATTTTCTATTATTAAATATACAGAGAGATAAGCAGATATATAAAAGATATGTAAATTATATAAATAAAAATAAAGAGATCTATGTTTCTTCATTCAGGTTCATGGACTCCTGAATTCCAGGTGAAAAACTGCTGGTTAATTAGTCAAGTTATTTCTTCACTGTAGACTGCAGGTTGCAAACTAGTCGTCTATGGGCCAAATCTGATCCACAGATGTTAATAGTGTTGACAGTATAAAAGAGTTGACAGTTTAAATTTTTTTATATTTTACATATCAATATCAAGATTTGCAGTTTTGCTTGAAAAAACTGGGATATCTGATAATATGTGCTAAATGTAACATAGCTATTCAGCTGACCTTGTGATGGGAGATTATCCTGGATTATCTGGGTGGGCCCAGCATAATCACAATTTTTAAATGTGGAAGAGGGAGACAAAAGCTAAAGAACCAGACAGATGGCAGTGTGAGAATGACTCTGCCTGACATTGCTGGCTTTGAAGTTGGAGTAATGGGGGCACAAGCCAAGGAATGTGGGCGACTTCCTCTAGAAGCTGGAAAAGGCAATCAAACAGACTTTACCGAGAGCCTCCAAGAGAAATCAGTCTGCCCCATACCTTGCTTTTAGCTTGGTGGGACTCATTTCTAACTTCTGACTCCCAGAACTCAAGGATAATAGGATCATGCTGTTTTAAGCTACTTCGTTTTGGTAATGGGTTACAGCAGTAATTGGAAACTAATACAAGGACCTACTATGTGCAGGCACTGGTATAGCAAACATATTGAAGTTGTCCATTATTCATCACAAGATTGTAAACTTCTTGTGGCCAAGCAGTAGTATTTTTTCAATTGTTAAGTAAGCACCTATAAAATGCCTAGAACAAAAGAAGCAATTAAAAAATACTTCTGGAATTTCACTGAATTAATATTTCTTAAATCCACGGATCATATTGGTCTGCCTGACGATTACTTGGTTTTTGGTGGTTTAACATTATTTGTCCTTTGCTTTCACAGTCAGGCATTCTTAGAGATGAAAGGGACTTCAACTATAGAATATTTTAAAAAATCAAACAAACTACTTCACGCTAGAGTTCTCTCTAAAAGTAACCTCATTTTCAACTATTACTTTGGAGCACTCAC
This sequence comes from Lasiurus cinereus, assembly GCA_011751065.1. Lineage (NCBI taxonomy): Eukaryota > Metazoa > Chordata > Mammalia > Chiroptera > Vespertilionidae > Lasiurus > Lasiurus cinereus. The sequence continues at coordinate 16,371,353 of JAAGEH010000307.1, read as the reverse complement.
TGTTTTATTTGTTGGTCGTTTTATCTGGTAAAGGATTATTTCTTATAGATAGCCCAAATTTGCTTTATTCTTACTTCTTTCAAGGTCCTCATTAAGCTAAATTAAACTTAGCTTAGTTAAGAATAATTTGAATCTTGCTTGTATATGACGTTTTTCAACAAATGAAGGTAGTTATCATGAAGTCTCCCATTATTATTCCCACTCCTGTATAAATTTTGTTTTATAATCTAGGCAAGTAAACCGAATGTCTACATTTTGCTCACAGAAGCCCCTTGCCATTATGCCCATTCTAATCTGGACACAGTCTCTTGATTAGTGATCCTCTTAAAATGCAGTGCCTAGTATGGAACCCTACTTCCAGATGGTTAAATGCCACAACAGCAAACAACAAGCTGTTGTTTCCCTTGATCTGAGCATGCTGCTATGTAGCCTACACTAGTTTTGTAGAGAGAAGAAAATAACCCATTTATTCATACTTGGTTTGTAGTCAACTAAATCCTATTTTTTCTCATGTTAAATTGGGCTTTCTCAATCTGACATTTGTTTTATTGATTATTTGAGCCCAAGAGTGCAAAATTCAACTATCTTTTTTTTTAAATATTATTGTATTAACACTTTTGCTTTTTTCTGCCTAATTAACTAATTTAAAACTGTGGTTGTCATGTAAAGTATCAACAGTTTACTCTCAATTAAGTGCAACAAACACTTGTTGAGCAATTATCTAGTGCCTTCCATTGCACTAGATGCATTGGGTCATCTGCAACATTAATAGCATATGTGGATATCCAAGTGATTATGAATTTAATGAACAGGATGGGGTTAAGACTAGAGCCCTTCCTACAAAATGTCAGTGATTCATTGATCAACCCCTTCTGGGTATTGTCAGATTTGAATGATGCTAACCGCACAAACTTATCCAGTTCCTGCTTCTTCACCTTGTTTCCTCTCCTGAAACTTTGCCAAAACCCTTTTTGAAATCCAGACACACAATATTGCTCTTATTTAATATTTTGTGTCACATGTTTTAACAAGGAAATACCTTTAGGCTTGGAACTTGGATGTTTTCTAGCACCTAGCCCAAGTGACATATTTCTACTCCTTCCTTAGATTTCAAACAAATAAAATAGTAGCAAATGAGGTCGGAAAATATCAGAAAATAAAATCTAATTTGACTGGGAAGCCCAGGTTCCTTTTCAAAGAAGAGAAATTTGGGAGCTGGAGATACTGATCACAGAAATAAAATGACTGATAGAAATGGGTATCTAAGTGGGATTTCTAAGAAAGATAAGTGAAGAGGTAGTTAGTATTGCTGGTTTTTGTTTGTAATTTTCCAAGAAATCCCAAAAGGTTTAGGCTGAGAGCACAGTGGATGGCAGAATGGCATGGAGAGCCTTGTATGGAGTTGTCTTAGTAAAAAAGCCCTTTTGCTGCCCGACTTAGCCAGGCAGGAAAGTGAGAGCAGCTTTGAGGAATGTGCTGAACTTTGCAAGAGGTTGGTTTCCTGCTCTCGGGAAAGTTAAATTAAAATTTCCTCAATGTATGTGATATTCTTATTCCTAAGACTTTTGGCTTAAAAAATTGGCTTGAGCAATGTTTTGACAAACAAGGGGTGGTGAGAGACCTTAATGACATAACCAGGCAGTTCAAACAGAAGAGCTTTCTCTAGTTCTCAAAAGCAAGCCGTAGCTACGATGCTATGACAAGGGCCCACCTTGCTTTGACTGCCGACCTGCAATGGGATGTTGTCTGCCTTCAGTCCATCTACCATGCATCTCTTTCTTCCAGCTGCCAGAGGCATTCTTCTAAAATGAAAGTCTGCTTCTTATTTAAGATGTTTGATGACTTGGATTGTCTTTAGGACAAGAGCTAAACTTCTTCAGGTGCTATATAGGCCTTAGAAGGTAGGGCTGGTCCCTTGCCTCCTTCAGCCCTTCTCTACTTTAGTGTTTCAGAACTACTGACATTTCTTTATTGCACCAAATTCCCTCTTGCCACCTTTTCTGCTGCTCTCTCTGCTTGCAATGCCCTGGCTATACCTCTCTTTTGCCTTCAGATCTCAAAGTCATCATTCACTTCTCCCAGAAACTTCTGAAAAAAATAATACCTGGAAAAAGAAATGAGCTCACAAGTTTATGACATTTTGACCCATTAAATATTAAAAAATGCAAACTTCTCTCATTTCCCCCCTCTTCACATTGTAGGGATAGTGGCCACATTTGGTATTATTTTGTTATAATGATTTTAGAAAATAAAGAAAATTTCTATTTAAATGCCTGGATGAGTTGCACAGGACTCATTACTTTTTAAAAATATGTTTTTATTGATTTGAGAGAGAGAGAGAGAGAGAGAGAGAAAGAGAGAGAGAGAAACATCAATGTGAAGAGAAATATCAATCTGTTGTCTCCTGATGGCCATTCAGTTTCTATCCTGACTTCCAGAGTTCTTTTCCCAGCCTTATAAAGGGTTCAGCATTCTGGAGAAAGGGACTGCCCATAGATAATTAAAGAGTCCAAGGACAAAAGATATTTCTGAAAGGCATTGGGGGTCACAGGATCTTCAGCTGAAGGGAGTTAAAGACTCTCCTTGTCTCAGGGGCCCGTGCTTTTATTAAATACAATTTGTCCCAAGGCAAGGTGGGAATATACACTTCAAAGGGTAAGGTATCAAAGGGTTTACAGAGATAGTCAGTTTTGGGAATAGCCTACAGCTGTTCAGGTGTTTGGCCAACAGGAGGCAATAAAATGCCCCGAGCTGTCTGGCAGTTAACAATCCCATGCGGGTTTGGGGAAAGTGCCATATAGCCATTTCCAACAGGTAAATTACATATGTGGCCCACCCTTGTTGAGCCCCACAAGTCCCATCGACCTTTTGATGGAACTCTTGTAATTATTACATGCTGGAATTGGTTCCTGGCACTGACTGAGGATGGAGACTGCAACCTGGGTATGTCCCCTAACTGGGAATTGAATCAGTGACTTTTTGGAGCACAGGATGCCACTCAACTGAGCCACACTGGCTGGGATTCATGAAATTTCTATCCATCATAGCAATTTATGTGAATGGAAAGTTCAACATACTCTCAGTTCATTAGCTGGGTCAGAGTGCTTCTGTGGTCTTTGCTCTTTTAGTACCTAGGGAGAAAAGGCCACATTCTTGGTGCTGTCCTCTTTCTTCATCTTTGAGAGTTACATATGTGTGTTCACTTTGTGATTCATCATCAACCTGTATATTTACCACTCATGTACTCTTCTATCTATATATTTCAATAATGAAGTTTATTAGAAAAACAAACTCAGTGGAGGGCTGAACGGCATAAAATAAAAACTAACAAGCTAACTTGTGATCTAAAAGATGGGACCAAGTATCCTTACAGAATACAGCACCAAGAATAAATAGATGAGAAGTGTGCCAGAGAAGTGAAGAACTGGATGAGAAACTGCAAGTTCCCAAATCCATTTGCTGATGCATAGTTCCCCTGGGATAAAACAGAGATAAATGAAGGAAATCCTCAACTGAATGACAAAAGTACTAACACCAAAAAAAAAAAAAAAAGAGTTCTCAGATTGAAAGGTAACACTATGTTCCAAACAGAATAACCTCATAAATTCACGCAAAATTCTGATATTTTGGCACATTGAAGATTAATCAATGCAATAGATAGTCTAGAGAATCAAAACAGACAACTCCCAGATTTCTCACCTGCAGTACTGATGAGAGAAGACAATGATGTGAAATATGAAGAAAAAGAACTTTTGAATCTTGAATAAGATTTAGCCATATTTGGTGAGAGTTTCAAACATTTAAAGTACAAGGCACATTCAATAGCCTACTCAAAAGATCATTCTCTCTTGATGGTAAAGCCCTGAGGTATACATTTGTTCTCCATGTGACTCAGAGAGGAAGAAAAAAAAATTCTGTCACACATCCCAGGAATTCTCCCCGGATCCCTTCAGTTAACTGCAACAAGCTGGCTCAGTGAGGAGACCTACTAGGTCTCCAGATGAAGCCGGAGTTGAAAAGAGAACTCCTCCAGGGAACTGCTGTCCTACATCCACATATTCTTCCAGCAAGGCCACTCTCCTGCCTTAAAATTCCGCTTGCTCCAGGATTAGTGGAGTATTCCTGCCCTGCCTTCGTCATACGTGCTAACACAGCACAGCCTCCAGCTCTCTATCACAGGGCACTACCCATGGTGCAACCTGCTTTACCTAGTTCAAACACAACTCTCTGTGGAGACTAAGTGCACTCTGGGAAGTCCTTCCCATAAGTGTTGTCCTATAAACCAGGTGTTATCCACCGTCGCAAGTAGATAGTAGTGTTTTTTTCCACTTTCTGACCTGACAACATCTATGCCAATCTTAGTAATCCCATTCTTCTTGACAATGCTTGGTATGAAAGGTTTGGATGGTTCAGTCCTGGCCAATTAGATGTGAGAAGACTGCTGGGAGGGTTTATGTGAAAGGTCTCCTTTCCTTTCAAGAGATCAAGAGGGAAAGAGGCAGAGTGCTCTTTCATTGGACATTGGCATGTCTGCCATTGCCAAGAAGGGAGTTAACCCCAGAGTGGAACAGGAAGGTACAGATGGCAGAGTGGGGTGATGTGAAGAGCCTCTCCTTCTACGATGTATCTGCCCCATCTCAGGCCTTGTTGGTGAAGTAGGTACCTGAATTCCTTTATTTGTTAAACCACTGAGTAGAGATTTTTGTTATTTTTCAGCCAAAAGTTGCTAAACTGAAACATAGAAAACTCAAGAAATGTACTGCAGGTCCTCTCAGAGATTTTACTCCACAAAGAAGAACCTTGAATTCAAGTAGAAGCAACGAGATAGAATAAGAGTCATGAACAAGGAAAGGAGTGAAATTTAAGGCAAAGCATAAACAAGGATGAATGTGAAACAAACGTTTGTGAGCAGTTAACTATAATATCCGGCAGAATTAAATAAGTGCTAAGCAGGTTTAAAACAATGTGCTGTGGGAGAAATGGAGAAATTATTCGGGAAGTTTAGAGAAAGCTGCAGAGAGGAGGCAGCATGTGAGCTAGGCTTTGAGGTCTGTGGGTGTTAAGGCGGGAAGGGGGCGAAGAGCCATCCAGATTTCAGGACCAGGGTGAGGCGCATGGGGAGCTGGGGCCTCAGGAAGTGGTGAACAGGTAGTCACTGCTGTTCTGAGAAGTCTCCAGTCCAAAGTGCTTTTCTGCCAGCAATGTGCTTCAGAAATAAAACAAAATATTACCACAACTTGGTTACCAAAATGTAAGCCTACGTATTTTTTAGTGTGGCAGTTCCGGTTTTCTGTGTATACAGAAAAATAACAGTGGTGGCCAGGGTCAAAGAAAGGGTACCTTAAACCATCTGAAGGAAAGAGGCACTCGTGGCATATGCTGATAGACAGGAAATGATGGGTTTTCCAACGGTACTGACAAGGAAAGCAAGAGATTTTTGAGAGACGTGCTAAATCTCACAGGAGTATGGAAAGGGTAAATATGACATATTTAATCAAAGAGGTTTTCATTTCAATGGAATTAGTAAACAAATGCCTAAAATACCTATGGAATTAAAAGTAAAAGTATAAAAAAAAACTAAGAAAACCAAAATCTGCGATATTTTCCCAGTTCTGCTATTTATTTGCTGTGTAACTTAGGCCAATCAATAAATGTATCTTGTACCTGGTTGATCTCGGTGATAAGATACCATCTCCCTGATCCGTAGGATTTTTGTGAGGATCTGGGGAATTGAGGGGGGAAAAATGGGTTCTATGGAGGCATAGGAAGAATTTGCTATTTTAGAACATAATTTTCAAATGGGCAAGACTGTGGGACACTAAGATGTTGGAGAGTGGAAAACTCAATTTCCATTGTGACTGTGGCACAGCATGCAGGAAGCCCACAAGTTTGGTTCAGGCAAACGAAGAGAACACTGTAGGCATGGGACCAAGTTGGAGGTGGGATTGGAGGCATATATAGGAAGGAATTATTAGATTTTTTTCAATACTATGGGCGCTTTGCCAAGACTTGCAGCTTTGGTCAGGAGGCTGCAATTAGGGTGAACTGAGAAGGAAAAAATGAAATAGAGGAAAGAACCTGAAACTTTTTTGAAGCTTTAAGGACATAATTTGCATGTTCAGCTCCGAGGTCCACCATGCCACAGTCAACTTGTTTATGTACTTTTCTATGTTTAGGAAGCTTGGCAAAGGTGGTAGATAGAGTGTCCAAATAGACAGGCAAAGAATAAGATCTCAGGCCCCTGCTATGGTCAAGGACATGAGGAAATGATTCAGAAAACCGCATCCACCCAAGCAGCCTCCATGCCTGATTTGTCCCTGGAGCCTCTCTCTCTTCAGAGACCATGCTGGAAATGGGCATGCAAGCATACCTGGGAATTCTAGAGGCACTTAGAATTATCTGCTGGCTCCCAAAAGACTAAGGCCAGTTATACTTTCCCCTCTGTTATTTTTTTTTAATTTTGTCTTTTTTTAATTTATTTTTTAATTACAGTTGACATACAACATTACCATTTCAGATATACAACCTGTTGGTTAGGTAGTTAATACCTTACAAAATAATGGCACCAATAAGTCTAGTACCCATCTGACACCATACAGAGTTATTACAATATTATTGACTATGTTCCCTATGCTGTACTTTACATCATTGTGACTATTTTTGTAATGGCAATTTGTATTTCTTAATCCCTTTTATATTTTTCACTCATTCTCCCAACCCCCTTTCCATCTGGTGAGCATCAATTTATACTCTCTATCTAGAAGTTTGTTTGTTTTTTAGATTCCACATGTAAGTGAAATCATAAGGTATCTGTCTTTCTCTGTCTAACTTACTTCAATTAGCAGAGTACATTCTAGGTCCTTCCATGTTATTCAAATGATAAGATGTCATTCCTTTTTACGGCTAAGTAATAATCTATGGTATATATGTGCTACCTCTTCTTTTTAATCCTTTTTAAAATTAATTAATTGATTAATTTTTAAATTATTTTATTTTTTATTAATGTATTACAGGTGTACATATCTTCCCATTGCCCCCCTCCCATGCATCCCCTAACCTCCCAGTGTCTTTGTGACCATTGGTTATGCTTATATGCATGCATACAAGTCCTTCAGTTGATCTCTTATCTACCCTACCACTCCCTAACCTTCCCACTGTAATTTGACAGTCTGTTTAATGCTTTACTGCCTCTGTATCTATCTTTTTGTTCATCAGTTTATAATGTTCTTTATTATTCATAAATGAGTGAGATCATGTGGTATTTTTCTTTCATTGACTGGCTTATTTCACTTAGCACAATGCTCTCCAGTTCCATCCAGGTTGCTGCAAATGGTAAAAATTCCTTCTTTTTTATGGCAGCATAATATTCCATTGTGTAGATGTACCATAGTTTTTTTTGATCCACTCATCTGCTGATGGTCACCTAGGCTATTTCCAAATCTTAGCTATTGTAAATTGTGATGCTATGAACAGAGGGGTCCTTATATTCTTTCTGATTGGTCTTTCTAGTTTCTTAGGATATATTCCTAGGAGTAGGATTTCTGGGTCAAATGGGAGTTCTATTTTTACCTTTTTGAGGGAACTCCATCCTGTTCTCCACAGTACCTGCACCAGTCTGCATTCCCACCAACAGTGCACAAGGGTTCCTTTTTCTCCGCATCTTCACCAACACTTGTCGTTTGTTGATGTGTTGATGATTGCCATTCTGACAGATGGGAGATGGTATCACATTGTCATTTTGATTTGCATCACTCAGATAATTAGTGACTTTGAGCATGTTTTCATGTGTCTCTTGGCCTTCCTTCTGTCTTTTTTTGAAAAGATTATATTTAAATCTGAGGCTCATTTTTTTATTGGATCATTTATCTTTTATTAAGTTGTATAAGTTGCCTGTAGATGTTAGAAATTAAACCTTTATCAGTGATAACATTTGCAAATATGTTCTCCCACATAGTGGTCTTTCTAGTTGTTTTGTTGATGGTTTCTTTTGCTGTGAAAAAGCTTTTTATTTTGATGTAGTCCCATTTGTTTATTTCCTCTTTAGCTTCCATTGCCTTAGGAGCAGTATCAGTAAAACTTCCATTAGCATATGTCTGAGATTTTGCTGCCTGTGGATTCCTCTAGTATTTTTATGGTTTCCTGTCTTATGTTTAAGTCCTGTATCCATTTTGAGTTTATTTTTGGGTATGGTGTAAGTTGGTAGTCTAGTTTCATTCTTTTGCATGTATCTGACCAATTTCCCCAACACTGTTTATTAAAGAGACTGTCTTGACTCCATTGTAGTTCATGCCTCATTTTGTTGAATATTAATTGGGCATAGTGGTTTGGGTTGATTTCTGGGTTCTCTATTTTATTCCATTGGTCTATATGTCTGTTCTTATGTCAGTACCAGGCTGTTTTGAGAACAGTGGCTTTGTAATACAGCCTGAAATCTGGTATTGAGATCCCACCTACTTTATTCTTCTTTCACAGGATTGCTGTGGCTATTCAGGGTCCTTTTTTGTTCCAGATAAATCTTTGGAAGAGTTCTTTCTAGATCGGTGAAATATGCCATTGGTATTTTAATGGGTAGTGCATTGAATCTATAGATTGGTTTGGGTAGTATGACCATTTTAATGATGTTGATTCTCCCAATTCATGAGCATGGTATACTCTTCCATTTGTTTACGTCTTTATCACTTTTTTCAGTGTTCTGTAGTTTTCTGTGTATAGGTCTTTTACTACCTTACTTAAGTTTATTCCTAAGTGTCTTAATTTTTTTTGTGCGATGGTAAATGGGATTGCCTTTTTAGTCTCTCTTTCTGTAAGTTCACTATTAGTGTATAGAAATGCCATAGATTTCTTGGCATTAATTTTGTATCCTGCTACATTGCCGAACTCATTTATTAAGTCCATTAGTTTTTTGATGGAGTCTTTTGGGTTTTTTATGTACAGTATCATGTCATCTGCAAATAAGCACAGCTTTACTTCTTTTCCAATTTGGATGCCTTTTATTTCTTCTTCTTATCTAATTGCAATGGCTAATACTTCCATTACTATGTTGAACAGGAGTGGTGAGAGTGGGTATCCCTGTCTTGTTCCTGTTGTTAGGGGAAATGGTTTTAGTTTTTGCCCATTGAGTGAGATTCTGGCTGTGAGTTTATTATATATGGCTTTTATTATGTTGAGGTATGGACCTTCTATTCCCATCTTGTTGAGAGTTTTTATCAAGAAAGGGTGTTAGATTTTGTTAAAGGCTTTTTCTGCATCAATTGATATGACTGTGATTTTTATCTCTTAATTTGTTTATGTGATGTAGCACGTTTATTGATTTGTGGATATTGTACCATCCTTGCATTTCAGGGATAAATCTTACTTAGTCATGGTATATGATCTTCCTGATGTACTGCTGGATCCAATTTGCTAGAATTTTTGTTGAGGATTTTGGAATCTATACTCATGAGGGATATTGACTTGTAATTCTCTTTCATTGTGTTGTTTTTATCTGGTTTTGATATTAGGGTAATGCTGGTTTCATAGAAGAAGCTAGGAAGTGTTCCTTCTTCTTGAATTTTTTTGAACAGTCTGAGGAGGATAGATTTTAATTCTTCCTTGAATGTTTGGTAAAACTCTTCTGTGTAGCCATCTGGCCCCGGGCTTTTGTTTGCTGGAAGCTTTTTGATGACTGCTTCAATTTCTTCCACAGTTATTGGCCATTTGAGATGTTTAGATTCTTCCTGATTGAGTTTTGGAAGGTGATATTTTTTCTAGGAATATATTCATTTCCTCCAGGTTGTCTAGTTTGTTGGAATAGAGTTGTTCATAGTATTTTTTAACAATCCTTTGTATTTCGGTGGGCTCTGTTCTTATTTCACCTCTTTCATTTCTGATTTTGTTTAGTTGGGTCCTCTCCCTTTGCTTCTTGGTGAGCTTAGCTAGAGGTTCATCAATCTTGTTTATCCTTTCAAAGAACCAGCTCTTGGTTTTGTTGATCTTTTGAATTGTTTCTTTGGTCTCCATGTTGTTTATCTCTGCTCTGATCTTTACTATTTTCTTCCTTCTGCTTACACTGAGCTTTTCTTATTGCTCTCTTTCTAGCTCTTTGAGTTGTAGGGTTAGGTAATTTATTACTATTGTTTCTTGTTTTTTGCAGTAGGCTTGTAGAGCTATGAACTTCCCTCTCAAGACTGCTTTCACTGTGTTCCATAGATTTGGGCTTGTTTTGTTTTCATTGTCATTTGTTGCCATGATGTTTTTTTATTTCTTTCTTGATCTCTCTGGTTACCCAGTCATTGTTTAATAGCATGCTGTTTAGTCAGCATGTGTTTGATTTCTTCGGATTGTTTTTATTGTAGTTGATTTCCAGTTTAATGCCACTGTGATCTGAGAAGATGCTTGATATGATTTCTATCTTCTTGAATTTGAAGAGGCTTTGCTTATGACCCAACATATGGTCTATTTTGAAAATGACCCATGTGCACTTGAGAAGAATGTATATTCTGTGGCTTTTGGGTGAAATTTTCTGAAGATGTCAATTAATTCCATCTAGTCTAGTGAGTCATTTAGGATTGATGTTTCTTTGCTGATTTTTTGTTTAGAGGATTTGTCCAATTGTGACAGTGGTGTATTAAAGTCTCCTACTATGATTGTATTGCTGTCAATTTCTCCCTTGATAGGATTCCAGGAGGTTTTTTTTAATGTATTTGGGTGCTTCTGTATTGGCTGCGTATATGTTTACCAGAGTTATCACTTCTTGTTGGATTGCTCCCTTTAGTATTATGAAGTGACCTTCCTTATCTCTTGTTATGTCCTTCACTTTGAAATCTAATTTGTCAGATATAAATTGCTACTTCAGCTTTTTTTTCATTTACATTTGCCTGAAAAACTGTCTTCCATTCCTTCACCCTCAGTCTGGGTGCGTCTTTTTTTCTGATGTGGGTTTCTTGTAGACAGCAGATATATGGGTCATGGTTTCTTATTCTATCTATTACCCTATATCTTTTGATTGGAACATTTAATACATTTAAAGTTATTATTGATAGGTACTTATTTGTTGCCATATTTATTCTTTACCACCCCTGTGTTCCTTCTTCGCTTCCTATTTCTTTCTTTTTCTTTTTTTCTTTTTCTTTTTCTTTTCTTTTTTTTTTTTAACAGCAGACCCTTTAGCATTTCTTGCATTGCTGGTTTGGTGGTAATAAATTCCCTTAGTCCTTTTTTGTCTGTGAAGTTCCTGATTTCACCTTCAATTTTGATTGAAAGCCTTGCTGGGTACAGTATTCTTGGATTCAGACTCTTCCTTTGCATGACTTTGTATATTTCATTCCATTCCCTTCAGGCCTGTTGAGTATAGAAATAAGTCACTAGTCTGATGGGGGTTCCTTTGCAGGCAACTTTCTGACCCTCTCTAGCGCTTTTAAGATTCTTACTTTGTCATTGGTATTTGCCAATTTAATTATAATGTGCCTTGGTGTCAGCCTTTTGAGGTTCATTTTGTTTGGGACTCTGTGAGCTTCTTGGATTTGTGTGGATTTTTTCTTACCTATATCAGGGAAGTTTTCTGTCATTATTTCTTCAAACAGATTTTCTATTCCTTGCTCAGTTTCCTGTCCTCTGGCATCTCTATTATGTGGATGTTATTTTGTTTCATATTGTCCCAAAGTCCCTTAGGCTCTCCTTCTGCTCTTTATTTATTTATTTTTTCTAGAAGCTGCTCCACTTGGGTATTTTTTCCTATCTTGCCTTCTAGCTCACTGATGCAGTCCTCTGCTTCTTATAGTCTATTTTTGATGCTTTCTATTGAGTTCCTTTTTCATTTCTTCTTGGTTCTTCATTTCCTTTTGGTTCTTCTTCATTTCCTCTTGTTTTTTACTCATATTGTTGAATTTGTCTTCCATTCTTTTCAGCTACCTTATGACCATTTCTCTGAATTCTTTCTCTTGCAGGTTGCTGGCCTCCATTTCATTTACTTCCTTTTCTAGTAATGCCTGCTTTTCTTTCATATGTGGGCTGTTTCTTTGTCTGCCAATAGTCTCTCTTCTTCAGGTGTCTGGTTATGTAGTTCTCTCTCTCCTTATCCCAGGCAAAATCTGATCTCTCCATGTGGCATGTATAGGTCCTCTGAATCTGAGTGTTTGGCCAATTGGGGACCAGTGTTCTGGGCTCACAGCTGTTTGGTGGGTGCTGCAGCTGTAGCTTTTCAGGCTTATGTAAACATCTACTTCCCCTTCATGATAGCGCAGTCTCCTCGTCTGAGCTGTGGCTCCAGGAGAAAAAAAACAGCAGCAGTGGGGGATGCCGGTCAGGGTACGCCTATCCAGCAGTCCCCCACCTTCTCGTAGAGTATTGTTGTCCCTTAACTCACCAACAAACACTCCCAGTGTGACCCACAGCTGTTCTCTCTGTCTGCTCAGGGACACGGCTTGGAACATGTTCATCTATTCCACCGCCATTTTTCTTCCCTCTCTATGTGCTAACTCTTTATCCATTTGTCTATTGATGGACGTTCATATTACTTTCATATCTTGGCTATTGCAAATAATGCTGCAATGAACATAGGGGTGCATATACCTTTTCAAATTAATGTTTTGGATTTCTTTGAATAAATACCAGAAGTGCAATTTCTAGGCTGAATGGCAGTTCTATTTTTAATATTTTGGGGAACTTCCACAAATGAAAGTTCCTAGTGGCTGCACTAATTTGAAATTCCACTAAAAGTGCACAGGGTTCCCTTTTCTCCACAGCCTTGCCAACACTTATTTGTTAATTTATTGACAGGTGTGATGTGATATATCATTGTGGGTTTTTTCCCCCCAGCTGCGCCACTCATCTCATTATGGTATTGGTTTGCATTTCCCTGATGATTAGTGATGTTGAGCATCTTTCATATGTCTGTTGGCAATCTGTATGTCCTCTTTGGAGAAATGTCTATTCATGTCCTCTGTTTCATTGATTTTTTTTGGTCTTAAGTTATATAAGTCATTTACATAGTTTGGATAGTAACACCTACCTAGCCACAGCAATCAGACAAGAAAAAGAAATAAAAGGCACCCAAATTGCTCAATGGATTTAGTAGTCTATATAACACATTCGTCTTTTTTTATATTTGTAGTCACGGAATTCCAAGGTGATTCTCCATCTAAATGCCAGTTTCTGATTACTTCATTATGTTTTTTTATGTTGTTATTTCCAAGCAAAATGAGATATGTATTACTAGAATAAAGTTATTTAAAATAATTTTTTTTTCATTTCTAATTTATATCATGCTTAACACATTATATTTTAAAAAGCACTGGAGGACATAGGTTATATTGCTTATGAATTTTATTTTAAGTTTTAAAAGGGGGATTAACATAATATTTGTAAAAAGGTGGCCTTAAGTTCATAGAGTTGAGTAAAGGTAATCAAAAGGAGGAGTTGTAATCGTGGGTTGTCTTAAACACGGTACCCCTCCCGATTTAACTGAAGGAAAGTTACAAGATGTCTTTAGGTCAAGGAGTCCTCCTCTTTTTCTTTCCCCCAAAATGCTTTGGGGCTGACCATAAGTGCCTCACTGTAAGATTCCAGTCCTTCGGTATTAAGACAGGAGTAATACCAGACAATCTGAAAGAAAGATAAAGACAATATCCAGAAGGTCTTTAAGATTCTCGGGCAATAGGGAAAGACTTCCAAGTGCTCTGAAGACTGTGTATGGACCAAAGCCAGGTAAGGTCAGAAACCTCTGCTTCTCTCTAAGAAGAGTTAACAAGCTCCAGAAAGCAAAGGCTGCAAATAAGAAGAAAACAGATAAAAATTCTGATTCTTTCCAGGTAAAAGTTTGCCTTTTTTAGAAATAAAATTTTGATACATGTGACAACATGTGAACAGTATGTTTGGTGAAATAAATCAGACACAAAAGACAAATATTTTATTATTCCAACTTATAGGAGATAACTAAAATAGTCAAATTCATAGAAAAAGAAAGTAGAATACTAGTAGAGGTTATCAGAGCCTGAGGTAGGGGGGGCAGAGAGGGATTATGAAAGTTATCTAAGGGGTATGGATTTTTTACTGGAAATGATAGTTTTGGGTATGGAGAGTGGTGATGGTTACACAACATTGCAAATGTATTTAATGCTATGGAATTGTACACTTACAAATAGTTAAACTGATGACTATGTTTTATATCCTTTTTACCACAATAAGAAAATTAAATTTTTTAAAAGTTTGCCTTTTTAAAATAAGTTCAGCCTCCCAATACAGTTTATTCTAGAGTCTGTAGATTCTAAAATCTTTATGCCTTCCTACTCACATCGTTTCTTTCTAACTCTGTACATTAAGCTATAAACACCCTTTTATTAGGTGGGGTGAGGTGGGAGGAGAACAAGAAAGTCCTGTGAAGGAAACTTTCACATCGTTGTTACTCTCAGGTCTTCAAATGCTGTTTTTACAATAAAGCAGAAAAGATGACTATTTGACATGTATGGAAGATTTACCATGCTCCAAATACATTTTAATGAATGCACAAGGTCTTAAACTCCTTTTCTTGGTCTGTCTTACCTGCTTCTGCCTTTGAAAGCAATTTAATTTCTGTGAGCAGTCAGAGGTTGGGGCCCAGGCTTGCTGACACAATCATACACACAACCATTTCCTTTCAGCAGAAATAAAAAAGATCATAAAAAAAAATAAAGTAATCTGCTCCAATATCTAATTTGGGGGTTTGGTTTGGTTTTCTAGCTATTTTTTTTTAACTGAAAGCAGTTTTCTAAAAATTATTTTTCCAGATAGTTTTCCTTATGATCTTTCATCCCAGGAGCAGATTTCAACCCTGTGGACAGAGAATAAAAAAGACACTGCCCTAAACAGGGTTCGTAGTTCCACTAACAGGTTTGGAAGGTAGAGGGCATGCTCACTTGTCCTCTCTACTTTTCCCTCATGGACTTCAGTCTCTCTAGAGCAGTGGTTCTCAACCTTTTTAATGCCGCAACCCTTTAGTACAGTTCCTCATGTTGTGGTGACCCCCAACCATAAAATTATTTTTGTTGCTATTTCATAACTGTAATTTTGCTACTGTTATGAACCGTAATGTAAATATCTGTTTTCCTATGGTCTTAGGAGACCCACAGGTTGAGAACCTGAACTGTTGCTGTAGAGCCTAAGACCATCAGAAAACACAGATATTTACATTATGTTTTATACCAGTAGCAAAATTACAGTTATGAAATAGCAACAAAAATAATTTTATGGTTGGGGTCACTACCACATTAGGAACTGTATTAAAGGGTTGCGGCATTAGAAAGGTTGAGAACCACTGCTCTAGAGGGACTTATTTTCTGGTTGAGTGAGTGCTTTGAATGAGATAGATTTGTTACCCTGTGAATAAAAAATGTATATATACATACATGCACCTATATGTAAATGAATATGTATATATACACCTATGTATAACTGGTAGGTTTACAGTTATGGGTACGTGAAACAGTTCATCCTCGTATTATTATTTATTAACTAGAGGCCTGGTGCATGAAATTTGTGCACTCAGAGATTGGGGTTTCCTCAGCCCAGCCTGTGCCCTCTCACAGACTGGCAACCCTGCAGGTGATCACCCCAGAGGGTGGCTTGGGCCTTCCTATTTGGGGCGATTGTAGAGCCCCCCCAATTGATCACCCCACTGGCTGGTGGCCTGGGCCTCCCTCTGTGGGGCCATCATGAGGCGATGGCAGCTTCCCCCCTACCCTTCCCGACCAACTGCATTACACCTGCCTTGGCTGGCCTGGTGCCAGTGTGTGTCATAGCATGGTTGTCTGGATGGTCATTCTGCTGTTCTGCCATTCAGTTGATTTGCATATTACACTTTTATTATTATAGATTATTGCATGATTTTCCATATGAACAACTTTTGCCTCACCCTACATATATATGTATATGTACACTTATGTGTAAATGTAGGTCTAACATATGTATAAATGCATATCTATATGCTTATGTATCAATGTATATCTATGTATACCTATATAGATATTTATAGATATGCATAAACCTACATTTATATATATATCTGTAGGTAAATGTATGCCTATATTTCTATATGTAAATATATGTCTGTATATAAACCCACATATTTACCTATATATAAATGTGTATCTCTCTCTATTACATTAGGCAGGGATGCAACAGCTCTTTGTTCAGCTAGTTGAGCTGCCTGGTGGACCGTTCAGTGCATGGAGGGGCCGACCCGCTGCACTGACTACTGCACAGAACCGCCCACCTGACCTGGGCTTTTCCATCACAGGTCAGAGGCCAACCGAAGCAGTGTCAGCCTTCGGGATCACCTGGGTCGAGCAATAGAAACTTCAAAAAACCCTGCCTTCTTGGGGACATCAAAGTTATTATTTTTTTTTCTTTTTTTTAAATTTTATGGGTAGGGCAAATAATAGAGTCTTTGTGTTTTATCAGGAAAAGTTAATGAAGTTTACTTCTTTAGAACTTGGAGTGAATGGTAAACAAAATTATGCTGTCACTCTCCCTGGGGTACCTCCAGCGTTCTCGCATTAAGCAAACTCATTTCTGCTCCTGGGAACGCAGAGCTGGGTGGCTCAGGCAGAGCAAGTTGAAAAGACAGAATAAGAGGATGCGTCTGGAGCCAGGGGTGATGGGACAGACAGGCAGAATCCGTGTTTTCAGTGTTGGAAAGGTAAAACCACTTGGAGAAACGGACTCGGGGCCACTCTGGGTGTCGGTGGGGACTTGGTTCTGAAATCTAGTGGCATAGCGGGAGCCCTGGACAAGTGGCTGGGCCCTGGGGCAGGCGTGGCCCTCCCCTGGGGGTGCAGCATTACATTTCGAGGGGACCCGGAGTGAGCACAGCACACTCGCCTGCCTGGGCAGGGTTCACACAGGCACAGGGCGGAGCGGGGCCTGGAGAGACCTTCATGACATGCCCTCCTTCCCTGACTCCATGCATGAGGCGCGGAGCTTCTGCAGGAGAGTCATCCGTGAGCACCACAGAAGGTGGGGGTGCACGGGAGGTGGAGGTGGGGCGCGTGGAGCGGGCTGGTCTAAAACCCCGACCCAGAGCGTGGCAAGTTGTCTCTAAGATGGCCACAGGCCTGTGGTGGGAGTAAACAGCAGCTCAGGTTGAGGAAGACATGGTTACCATCAAACATGACAGGGAGAAACAACTTTATGGGCTGCGAGAAAAAGAGGGGGAGTGTGCCCAGGGGCCGCCCGCTGCTCCCATGTTAAAGCCTTTCTCCCTCCGTGTGGTCTTTGGCAGGAGCCGGGCCTCCCTGGCAGGAGACCTGGTCCTATTGCTTTCCCCTCGACCCCAATAAAGCCGCTCTGGACTCTGGCTGGCGCCCCGTTGGACCGACCCCTCCGACTCCCTTTCCAGTGCATGTGGGGTGGAGCGGGCGGGAGCCCCCGGTGCTCTGCGGTCCAGGAGCTTTCAGAAGAGCAGGAGGGAGAACCAGCCACGTCAAGGCCTGGCTTGTCCGTGGGACGTGCCTTTCTTCGCCCGGAACCACGGGACGCCAGACCCCAGCACAAGGAAGGCCACATGGAGAAGCTGGCAAAGGGAGCAGTGGCTGTGGGTTTGGGGAGCAACCACAGGCCACTGTTACACAATGGGATAGGATGGGGGGAAATGCAGTTTTTCTTGCTCTTCCAACTAAGATAGCATTTCTTTTAAAAAAAATCAATAAAAAAAATAAACTGTTTAGAGTAAAAAATAAATAAATAAATGATCTGGGGCGTTTCGCCCCTTCGCTGATGAAACCAATGGCATGGGAATATGTGAAAGGGACACAGATAAATTGCATTTTCGGTCCGCTCTCCCTCCGAAGGCTGCGGCAGACCAAGCTGGTTTCACCCCGGTGGGGAGTGTGTGGTTGGATGGTCAGAGGACCAGCGAGGGAGTCAGAAAGTCTGGGTTGCCTTCCCAGCTTTGCCGCTCGCTGACTCACCGGGTGACCTTGACCCATGGTTGCACCCTCTTGCATCCCGTCTAGAAAGCGGGGGATTTAATGAAAGGCGTGGCTGAGCTGTTTCTAGGCACAGGAGGTGGGATAGCTGGAGGTCCCTGGCAGGTGAAGATGGCAAGAATTCCACTTTTAATTTTCTTGCACAGGGAAGCATGGTTGAGAGCTTTCAAGAAACAATTGGGGTTGAGAAACACGATAAATCCCCAGAACTGTCAGAGGTAACCCTTGATATATGGCTTCACAAAGTGTCAAATCTCCAAAGCCACCCGTCACCTTCCAAAGTTTCACACCGTTGGACCCTGTGAATTTATTGGAAAACAATTTAAAATTAAATTCCACGGCACTGAGTCACCTCCTGCAGGCCCCTAAATACTCAGATGAAAATCTCCTGTGACATGGAACACAATGGCTGTTCAGAGGTCTTGTGTTAGATATGTGACGGAGCTTTATACGTGGGTTGTGCTGCTTCCCTTAAGAACCTTAATCATTTGAAACACTGTTACTTATTTTCTTCAGCCAGAAAACCAACACCACGGATCTGGGACCAGGACCCTCTTTGGCTGGGTCTGAGTTTTTGCTTTTCTCCCAGAGATTCTTTATGGGAGGAGCTTAGAAGGTGCAGTGGAAGCGGTAACTCACAAAACAAGTGTCAGGAAACCTGTATTCTAGCATTTCCATTCTGGTGTGTAAATAACTTAGTCTCTCCAGGCATCAGTTTCCCAATTTGTAAAACGAGGGTGTGCCGCACAGCTTGTTGGTGGTGGTGGTGGTGCCGCCATCAAAGCCTTCTTTCAAAAGGAGCTTTATGTGTCATTCCAGGATGCAAGAGACGGAGACGGGGTCCTCGGCCCCTCTCTCCCCTGCTGACAAGCCAGGCCAGCATCCTTGTGAAACCCAGCATGAATACTGGCTAGAGCCCTTCAAGTCGTTTTCCGCCTGTGAGAGTGCGTGGGTGAGGAAAGGGAGGAGGAACCGGGTATGTTTACAACCAGGCAATGTGGGTTAGTAATGACTGCTGAATCCACAGATGCTTATTTTTGGTTTTGGTCCAGTCATTAAAAATAGAAGGTCTTACAAGTTTGGATGAAAGCCACTTTGTAGGGCTGGTTTTGATGTCCCCTGGCTGGTACATGTAGAGTCCGTATAGTTAATAGGTCCTCTTTTTTTTTTTAATATTTGCTTTTTAAAATATATGTATATTTTATTGATTTTTCACAGAGAGGAAGAGAGAGGGATAGAGAGTTAGAAACATCGATGAGAGAGAATCCATCAGCTGCCTCCTGCACGCCCCCTACTGGGGATGTGCCTGAAACCAAGATACTTGCCCTTGACTGGAATCGAACCTGGGACCCTTCAGACCGCAGGCCGTTGCTCTATCCACTGAGCCAAACCGGTTTCGGCAATAGCTCCTCTTAATTAACTACTATGCCCCATTTCTTGGCCACTTATGATAAGTAAAATGTATTGTATTTTGTGCATAGAATTTTTCCACAAGAGTGCTTTCCTTTGAGGAAAACAAGACCCTGATAAAATATTTTCTGTTGTTAAGAGCTACATTTTCCTCTCAAAATGAAAATAGCTTTTAAAACTATGAGAGATGTATATAGACAGTAGAAGAATAAATTCACCAGTGATCCCAGATACAAATGCTACTTGTGTACAATATCAGGCACAACTACTGTTAACATTTTGACATATTTCTTTTTCTTTAAAGGCTTTTCCCATGCACACACTCTCTTACATATCATGTAAAACATTGTTTGAAAAACAAACAAAAAACAGGCTTCATACATATGTTTATATAACTGTCGATAACCTGAATGCATATGTATCATATATATGTACACACACACATATATATATACATACACACATACATATTTCACTGTCCATAGAGATAGATTTCATCATTTTCAGTGGTTATACAGTATTATAATCATGAATGTACCTTTAGGTTTTTCAATGAGATACATTTACCTTTCCCAATTTTCACTTTATAAACAACAACATAATGAATGTCTTATACATGTATTTTAGTGTATGTGCCCAATGATTTCTGTTGAATATATTTCTTAAAGTGAAACTCAAACTGTACACACATTTACAGAAAGGTTGGTAGAACCTACCTTAGTAAAATGTGTTATCTGTTATGGGAATACTGAAAGGCTCTTATATTGCTTCTTGGAAATGGCATTTTATTGACTTTAAAATGCTTGGTCATTGTCGGTAAAGGACTAAACTGAATGCTCTGAAAGGAGTAATAATTGGTTAGAAAGGTTCAGTTAAAAAATTGTTAGATAATCATATGATTGGATTCCTAGCTAAAGTAGTAAGTTTCTAAGATTCATGACTATTTTGAAACTCAGAGAATACCCTGCTCTATAGGAATAATTCCCTCTCTTCTTATTTTTTTTCTTTTATTTTCTCATGATCCATTTTTAAATGATGATCAGATACAGACAAAAGGGTAAAATTGATGGATAGCAGTAAAATTTTTAACTGGGAAGTAGTTATACCACAAGCTATCCCTCCCTTAAGTAACAATAGACTCAAGCATGACTTGCCCCTGAAGGATGAAATTAAATTGTTTGAGACTATCCCTTTCATTTTACTGAACCAGTTAAGAAAGAAGTACTATTATTTTTGTGCTATGAATCGATCTACTGCACTGCACAATGCTGGCCTGTCACTCACGGTGACAAGAGAGGTAAGACATTTACTTTGATGTCTAGGAAGTCAAAATTGCCAGCAGAAATCAATGCGGTTGATAGAGTTCCATTCTATTCCAGACTGTGGGACATAGAAACTCCAGAACAGATGAAAAGGCTTCGCTATGACAAATGGGAGAGATCCCTTCAGCAAAACTGCTCTTCTATGTAATAAACACTGTTCAAGATATGAGGGCAACTGAAGAATACTTATTTCTAAAACCACTGCTGTCATTACCTTAAAATTTCACATCCATTTCGAAAACTAGGAATATAAACCAAGGGCTTCTGGTTAAATTTAAAACTTGTGACTTTTAATGAGAGAAGTTAGTGAAAAAATTAACTGCTGCCCACAGATATTCAAATCACCCATCATTCCCTTCTGAATAAACAGAAAGGACAACAGATAAAGCCTAAAAAGGCCCTCTGTGACTGTCATTTACCATTCCACTGTGAGTTGTTATTAACACATTTAATGAAAAGTTGAAGAGACTATGGCTCATTTGAACCAACCCATCAATGTGGAACTGCTCATAACAGAAAATAAATGTTTATAAATGAAATTGGACATGGACTTCAAAAATACAAATGCTATTACCAAGAGGAGGCTAATTAAGTGATGCTCTCCATCTCTATTCCACATTCTCTCACTCCCCATCCCCCACTAAAATACAGGTTTACGTTTAATCTGGAGCTATCAATTAGAGGTTAGAAAAAAATTTTGATGATGCATATATTTTAACTACTGCAATGGGGCTATAAAACAACACATAAAATTAATTTCCCTAGGACATTTTTATTACTAGGATTGATATAATTGATCTGTATGGGGTTGACTTTTAAAAGAGTGGGATGAATGAGAGGACACTCAAAACTTTTTCAGTCCCTTGATTCTGTATGATTCTTTAGGCTTCTCTTCATCTGAGTGTCAGGAAGCCATGGGCAAATAATCTCTATAGAGGAGAAACTTTGTTCTAATAATGATTGAGATGGCTTAGACATTTATTTTCCTTAATTTTCCCACAATCTACAGAGAGGTATTCTGCCTCAGTATTGACATTGCTCATTTTCTCCTCCTGATATTATTGTAGCCTACTTGATTTTAAAGATTGAATATACAGCTGAGACCGGTTTGGCTCAGTGGATAAAGCATTGGCCTCCAGTGTGGGGTGTGCAGAAGGCGGCTGATCGATGTCTCTCTCTCTCGTTGATGTTTCTCACTTTCTATCCCTCTCCCTTCATCTCTGTGGAAAATCAATAAAATATATATATATTAAAAAAATTTAAAAAAAGATTGAATATACATTTTTATTTTTTTAAATATTTTTATTGATTTTTTTTTTACAGAGAGGAAGGGACAGGGATAGGGATAGAGAGTTAGAAACATCGATCAGCTGCCTTCTGCACACCTCCCACTGGGAATATGCCCACAACCAAGGTAGATGCCCTTGACCGGAATCGAACCTGAGACCTTTCAGTCCACAGGCTGATGCTCCATCCACTGAGTCATACGGCTAGAGCTGAATATACATTTTAATAATGGGAAATCAAAAAATATATTCATACTGAAGTTGTTCTGCCTAAGAAAATTTAAGCTTTCTTTGATTTCTAACCTGTTGGCCAGAGCTGTCCATTTGGATGAGTTAAAAGGCAGCCACTGACTGCAATAATTGGTTGAGGGTCACATATCCAACTCATTTATCTGCTGTATCTGCCAAATTGCCTGAATATCTTACCTTTAGGATCATTCTTGAATAGCCTTATTAAGGATCCAAGAGTTTGATTTACATGGGAGAAGAGACATATTACCTGGTTATAGAGCAGTCTGGTTAATTTATATAGATATGCCAATATTCCATGTAGCAGAGAACAGGGATCAGAGGGGAACTGAAGGAAATAACAAGAAATGAAAGGGGCCCAGTCCTGGATGCCCACAGAATGCTTGAGGACACTGGGTCTTACTTATCCCTACTGCCTTGCACAGGGTCCAGTGCCGAATGAATGGATAAAAGAATGAACTTGTGAGTGTCAAGGTGAGAAGGTGTTTAATAAGTGTTGCTAGTAGAGGCAGCCTCATAAAAAAGATATAGATGGATGGGGATGATGTGAATATATAGGACATAACATTGTTTAAGTTACTTAGGGGCAACTCACAAGACCTGGAATTTGTCTTGGGAACAGTCTTCCATAGCAGTTGCCTCTCATGGAATCTGCTGACTGTAAAATGGCTAGGGCCTCTTTCTTGACTCTTCATTTTGTGCGCTCACCCACAGCGTCAGCCATATTTCCTCAAGGCTCTTGCATTCAGGATACCACCAATGGACTCAGTCCTCTGTCCAGTAGACGGTGCTGCTGTTCTCCGACCTCACTGTGGGGGGCAGCAATCTTCCTCTCAGTGGTTCTCCCAGGTTTTCATAATAAAAATGTTCTCAGCTATTTGGGCAAGGACTTCCCCTTCCCCTCTCTGCTCCCCCGCTCCCCCCAAATAACTATATGCAAAAATATCTCTTCACCCTGGCCCACCACCAGGTC
Source organism: Lasiurus cinereus (assembly GCA_011751065.1). Lineage (NCBI taxonomy): Eukaryota > Metazoa > Chordata > Mammalia > Chiroptera > Vespertilionidae > Lasiurus > Lasiurus cinereus. The sequence continues at coordinate 16,348,174 of JAAGEH010000307.1, read as the reverse complement.
TTTTCAAAGCAACAAAGGGGATGGGGGAAGAGAAAGACTCAGAAGATATTCACATTTTTTTCTCACAACAATCCCAAACCACTGTAGGGTATGGTCTTGACATCTTTGGCTGAACAAGCAGCTGGGGGATGAAGAGGAGGTAATGGTGGCCAGGTAACCTCTGACAGTCAACCACCCTCCTGTTTCAGTTGAGGGCCCCAACTAACACACTCGGTGGGAGGCCTGGGTTGAGCAGGATGGGTCTTCCTCCCAGGCTGCTAGGAGAACACAAGGCCATTGTCAGGTAAGATGTAGGGGCTGCTGCCACAGGTTTGGACTGCAGCTGTCCCCAAATGCCCACTGCCAGGGAGTCCACAGAGCAGCACTGGCTGTGACCTCAAAAGGATGGAGGAAGCAGCCACCCTGGCTCAGGGTCAAACTGTGTGTGGTGACAGGGAAAGGAATGTGGACTTTGGCTGAGGAAAGGGAGGAAATATGGGAACCCAGGAGAAATGCCACCTGGGTTTGTTGAAGATTTAGCACCAGACAGGGAGGGCAACTTTGCTTGTCCTTTTAAGATGTGATTTAGGAAGCCCTGCTCTGTTAGCCGCTTTGAGAAGTCTCATTTTTTAGAGTATCATCTCAGCTAATGAGCTCTTTAGTGGGGGTGAGAAACTGGTGGATCCATTCTGCGGAGAGTGCAGGCACATCAAAGGAAGAAATCATTCCACAAGCACACAGATTTCTCCTTGACTTGGCTTGTTGTAGGACAAATTTGCAACTAGGCATTGCAGAAAACCCTCAAAGCGGGGAGTTGCTTAGTAAATGTCTTAATATCAGTGGTGAGTGGTGGAAAGCAGGTTGGATTAAGGACAGGAATGTCTGGGTTGGAGCCCAGTGTCTTCCACATTCTCCTTCTGATGGATTTGAGTAAGTCACAAAATCCGAGTTTCGGATTTATTCCTATAGAATGGAGATAATCGTTCCTGTCCTATCTATCTCACTGTGTTGTTGTGAGGGCCACATGTGGAAAACCTTTCCGTTCTAAAGGTCCATACAAGTGCCAAGATTTATATTTACTGGAGATCAGATCTTTTTCCTGACATTTCCAAAATGCCTCTTGCTCCTGCACATAATACAGAAGTCTGACACATAGCAAAGGCTAAAACAAACAGACAAAAACAAGCCCCAATAAAAAAAAATCGTGTAGTGACTTAGCAAACACGGTGACAGAATGATTTCACATGGCAACAAACAATGGGACATTCCCAGTCCCATACGTTTGGAGCTCCAAAGCTAGCTGCTTGCATGTTATTGGGAAGCCCTGCATTCAGAAATCGTCAACATTGAACTTTGTCATCTCTTAATCTATTGCTTCCTAGCTGATTAACATAGACACAAACCAGAAAAGACTGCTCTGTGATCTCAGAAGGTTGAACAAATAATACTCTGTCCAGGTTGTAATTACCCAAGAGATATAACAAAGATTAATGTAAAACCTTTATAATAACCCCTGAATGTTGATATGAAACTGTTCATGTCAAATTTATTTCTATAGAGAATAAAATAAAAAGGAATTAAAATATTATATACCTGTAATATGAGATAAGACTCTAAGAAATATAAGTCAACTTCTGTAAGTGATGGAAATGCTCTAGGAATGGAAATGGGGGAAGGAGGAACAAGAAAAAATTGCATTGTTAAAGGCCTTAAGTCCTTCAGAAAATCCCCAAAGTGAGCTAACTTAAGTCCTTATTTATAGCAAGACAGTATATAAATCAATGAAAATATATACATATTAAAACAGGTCCAGCCCTGGCTAGGTGGCTCAGTTGGTCAGAGCAGTGGTTGGCAAACTACGGTTTGCGAGCCAAATGCGGCTCTTTGGCCCCTTGAGTGTGGTTCTTCCACAAAATACCACGTGTGGGCGTGCACGTACAGTGCGATTGAAATTTTGTAGCCCATGCGCAGAAGTCATTTTTCGGCTCTCAAAAGAAATTTCAATCATTGTATGCTAACATTTGGCTCTGTTGACTAATGAGTTTGCTGACCACTGGGTTAGAGCATCATCTGAATATGCCAAGGTAGTGGGTTTGATCCCCAGTCAGGGCACATGCAAGATTCAACTAATGAATGCATAAATAAGTGGAACAACAAATTGATGTCTCTCTCTAAAATGAATCAATAAAAAATTAAACTAATTAAATATGGCCAGAATTCTTTCCTGTGCCTATTTTTAGGCTATCTCTACCAGGCCAAAGGGAATATAGAATTATAAAAAGTAGCTGGTGAAATAAATCCATGTAAGGGAATCAAATAATCATTCAGCCCAATAACTGAAGACAAATATGAAACAACTTTTTGTTTGTTTATATTTGTGCCTCTCCTGCTCTTCACGGTCTACCTTGCCCTGTAAGAGTAGTTTTAAGGACCTGATTGTTTCTCCACCTCTTTGCTTGACATGTCCTTGTCATACTTGGCATAACTGAAATGGCCATTGGGACAAGGAATTCAAGGGAATTTTGAAACGAAAGCTCTAGAAACTCTTTAAAAACTCTTAGTCACTGAATTTAATTGAATTTTTAAAAAATAAAGTTAGAATTAGAGGAGAAATTCATTAAATTTAGATTCAGCAACATGATGAACAATATTATGCAGCCAATTAAATAAGTAAAAAATATCCTACCTAATAAAAACTAATATGCAAATTGACCATACCTCCACTATACCCACAAGCCATGCCCAATCAGAGCGAGTATGCAAATTAACCCAACCAAAATGGCTTTGGCCACAGAGAGAGCAGGAGGGAGGCTTGGGTTGCCCCTGGTGATGGAGGAAGCCAAGCTTTCCTCAAACCCTGGTTGTCCAGACCTCTGTTTAAGGCAACAAAGCTTCAATGGCTGCTGCCGAGGAGGGAGTAGAAGGCTTGACTTCACTCCAGGCTACAAAGTTTCAATTGTAGAAGATAAATAAATCTCAGATACCAGGACCTCTCCTTGGGTTGCCAGGGGGCATGGCCGGACTGCAAACCACCACAGGCCCCTTTCCCAGGCCACCCCACACCCCAAAGGAATACCCACCCTGATCTAGGACACCCTTCAGGGCAAACCAGCTGGCCCCCACCCATGCAGCAGGCCTCTATCCTATCTAATAAAAGAGTCATGAGCAGATTGACCATCACTCCATCACACAAGATGACTGTCCCATGTGATCAAAAGATCCTGCCCCCATGTGGACACAAGATGGCCAGCAGGGGAGGGCAGTTGGGAGGGGCCAGGCCAGCAAAGGAGGGCAGTTGAGGGTGATCAAGCCTGCAGGGGAGGGCAGTTAAGGGTGACCAGGCCTACAGGGGAGGCACTTAGAGGCAAACAGGTGGCAGGGGAGCGGTTAGGTATCAATCAGGCTGGCAGGGGAGTGGTTAGGGGGTGATGAGGCTGGCAGGCAGAAGTGGTTAGGGGCAATCAGGAAGGCCGGCAGGTGAGTAGTTGGGAGCCAGAATCCTGGATTGTGAGAGAGATGTCCTACTGTCCGTTTAGGGCATAAATGCAATCGGACATCCCTCAAGGGGTCCCAGATTGGAGAGGGAGCAGTCTGGGCTGAAGAACTCCTGCCCTCCCCCTCCACCCCTGCCATGCACGAATTTTGTGCACCAGGCCTATAGTTTATAATATAATGTAAAGGAGAGTTCGTAGAATTCAAAATATGATGGCACATTATCTGAAATCTGTATGCAAGTGGTAGGTAAAATGTAATAAGAAAATATGTGGATTGTGGTGATGGGCTTGCTGATAACATTAATTTTAATACAATTTAAGAATTGCTTTTAAAAACATTAATGTTGCTTTTTCTGGTTTAAGAAATGGTTGTTTGGACTGCCATTTTGATCTCCATAAAAAAGAAGAAAAACTCAGGACCTCTTTAATGTTCAATTTAGTGCAGGTTTTTTATTTCCTACTACACTCTGAAAGATTTTCTATTCATGCTGTTTCATGTTTTTCTCTGGATGACATCCAAAGTTCTACTGCTGCCCTCCTAAGAGTAATGCTGCCTGAATTTAATGACTATTTAATCTACCTCTCTTGAATAAATACTTTTTTTTACTACACTCTTAAGAGTATACATGTAATACATAGGTTAGCAATATGCACCATGATATCTTAACATTTCGTTTAAATTTGATTTTTAAAAGTTAATTAGGCCTTTTGAGAACATACTCCGGAGAGTGCCAATGTTGTAAGAGAAACCAGAGCAACAGCAAAATAAATTCTCATAAACAAAGTTGCTCTTATGTTTCTGAAAATCCTTCAGTTTCAGATTCAGTCACCATGTACCACAACATGCACCATTCCAGACCCATTCAAAGACTTCTCACTCAACTCCCCTCAGACTCTGTGTCATAGAATTATTATCTCTGTTCTACACATGCACACACGAGGCTCAGGGAAGTTCAATCACTGGCAAAAGTCACAAAGCATGTGAGAGGCTGGATGTGAACTCCAATCTTCTGATTCCAGAGTTAGGGCTCTTTCTATTATAGCTTGCTCTAAGTTCCTCTCTTTTTGTATAATGTTTTTTGTTACTTTCTTTTAATTGAAGCAATATCCCACAAAACTATCATTTCACAAACAAATATGAGAAAGGGAAAATATTAAAAACAAGAGGTAGGATTAGTAAATGAAGTCGCTAAGGTGGTGATATAATCACAAGGACTCCTATAAAACTATGTGATTCTTAAATCAAGGTATGCTGGCAAGAGTGCAATATCACCTGACCACAGATTGTAGATGAGTGTCTACCTTACCAACATACACCTAGATATAATCTCTTTGCTCTGCCAGTTATTGAGGGATTCTAGGCTGACATCTACAACAAGGATCTTCTGTCTATGTAGGAAAAATGAAACTGCCCAAGGAAGAGGGGCAAGTGCCTTCCTGCTTGATGGTGGCCTCTGGTAGCCATGGAGACTGAGGCTCTTTGTTCAATGGCCTGATGCTTTGGACAGGTATAAGAATAGGGAGAGGATTCAAGGAGCCAGGCCAATTCAATAAAAACAGGAACTAATATATCAGCAGGACTTGTTTTATTTGGGAGAGACAGTTTGGAATGGTGGTATAAGAAAACACCTCAGAGGACCAGTAGGTAGGCCACCAAGATTTTAGTCCTAGGCCTTTCACTTAGGAGCCGGGTGGGTTTGGGCAAATTACATCACCATTTTGAGCTTCCATTGTTCATATGTAAAATGAACAGATTGAATTAAACGGTCTAATCTCTCCCTATAAGGTGTGTTTTGCCAGAAGTTTCTAATTTGCTAGTAGATCCAATGATTCAGAACTGAGGTAAATCTAAAACCTTTGCTCACTGGGCCTTTCAAGGCTTTGGGGAAAAGCAAGGTTCCTCTTCCTTCAAACACTGATTAGGTGATTTTTCTTCATTCATGATCATCCTGGTTTGACCTGATCTTCAGTAACATTTTTTAGAGAATTGAAAATTTTATGAACGTTCCCTCAAGAGGGTCATGTGGGTATATTATGGCTTTATGAAAGAAAGCTAAAACATGTTTGCAATGCTATATTAAAGTGATTAAAAGTTTAGAGTTATCAGTCAGATTCTAGTACACCTGAGAATTAGGTTTGAAGGAAGACTCCCTTCCCCTTCTTTTTTTTTCCTCCCAGTTGTCTAAAAATGGAGCCAGCTGCAGAGTTGATATACTAAGAGTCTGGGACTCAGAGTCCCAGCTGCAGACTCCCTCCTGGTAAGCCTTGAGCACATGATTTTTGAGTGATTTTTTGAGACTTAGCTTCCTTATCTGTAAAATGGGGTCAATAAAACCTACTCTGTCTACCCTACTAGATTCTTACAAGAGCTAAATTAAATGAGATCACATTTAAGTTAGTATTTTTCTCTTCCTTAGCAGCAGGAATGTGCCTTGTGCCTCTTTATCTCTTTAACCCCTAACCCATGGTACTGCATATACTAGACACTTGATAAATTATGTTCCATTGTGCTGCCCTTTAAATAAGCCACACTAGGCACTTTGCTATGCCCTTGTTTTCATGAGTGTGGATTTGACTCCCCCAGTGGCTATTTATCCCTTTGGTCCATCATGTCCAATCAAGGTGAGGTTTTCTGATGAAGTACAGTGTAGTCTTCCTCAGCCATAACCATTGATGTTTTCATTATATCATGCCATTTTCCTGTGGTCACCATTTATCAACACACACAATGTCATTTGTCATAAAAGGATTTCCTATTCAGGAGCCTAGGGTCTGTTCTGTGTTAGCTAACAACTGTCCACCACGGGACGGCTTAGAACACGGCTCAATGGGGAATCATGTACATGATTTGTTTTATTTGAGTCATGCCATCCTGTGGAGCTCTGCATTTCTTTATCTGGCCTATGGAAATGGTTTTGAGTGTGAGTGGTCAGAATCAAGCAGTGTTCTCACACTTCATCGTGTCTGGCACATTTTCTCTCTTGGCAAATCCAATGAACATTTTGCAGACCCGCTAATCTCAGGAAGACTGAAGTTTTTAGAGGCTGCTCTTCATAGTTAGGGGTAAATGGCACGGGGAGGAACTGTTTGCTACTGTTTGAGTTGTATTTTCTCAGCTCAGCAAAGAATTATAACTTAATGGGATTGATTAATGACTCACTCCTGGGATACACAGTTCAGTAGTTTGGGTTGAATGAGGCTAAGGGTCTAGTTTTCACCCTCCCAAGAATTTTAGCAATGCTAACGTAGCTAGTTCCCAGTTTACTCTTGGGAGGAGATTATTCAGAGAAGAAATGTGCTTTGAGTAGTGCTTTCTCTGTGACTCTCTGGGGAATGCCACCTCCAAGAAAATGATATGTCTGATTTCATAGAGAGAGTAGGGTTGAGTAGTATTTAAACTCTTAAAGTGGCTTTCTCAAAGCCTTTCATTTGATTTTATGAGATTTGTGTCTAGAATATTTCACTAGGGAAGGTTAGACTGTCAGGCTGGCTTGCTGGACAAGTCGGCACTTTAGCAAGAACATAGACTCCGAGTGTGAGCATCACTCCAAAGGTTAAGCATCACTCATTCAGCCTTGGGACATTCTGTCATTGGCCCTTCCAGCTAAAGTGCAAGTCCCTTAAGGGTAGAAATGAGGTTTTATCCATATTTTGGCCCCTCTATTAGTGGTTCAATTTAGTAGTTGTTGCTAGTAAGTTTTTTCCTCATTGATTAATACATTTATGCCACAAACAATTGAATGTTTTCTAGGCAATAAGGCTGTGACTGTTAGCCCAACCAAGCTCCTGCCTCTGCAAAATGTCCATTGGATTTGCCAAGAGAGAAAATGTGCCAGACTCGATGAAGTGTGAGAACACTGCTTGATTCTGACCACTTACACTCATGGGAGAAAGCAACCCATGAATAATCAAATAAATATTCAGTATTGTTTCAGGTTGCTATGAGTGCTACAAAACAACAACAACAGTGAAGCAGAATAAAGACATAGAGAGTCACAAGGAGTGCTGCTTCAGATTAAGTGGCCAGGAAAGGTCATTCAAAGAAGTGACATTTGAGCAGGGGCCTGAATGGAGAGAGGAATCGAGCCATGCCAATGGCATCTAGAGAAAGTGCTTTCCAGATGGACAAGCAGAGCAAGTCCGAAGACCACAGAAATTGGTCTTTGGAGTTAGGGTGGCTGGATTCAAATTTTGGCTCTGCCACTTACATCTCTCTGCATGAAATAATCACAATGATAATAGCTGATGTTTATTAAGTACTTCCCATGAGTCGGATAATAGCTAATTCAACAAGATAATAGCTCTCTTGTTGAATTCTCACACCGATCCTACAAAATCAGTACTATTATGAATCCCATTCTACCAGCAAGGAAATTAAGCAAAAAGAGGTTAGTGGATGATAGAGCCAGGATTCAATCCCCAGAGTTTGACTGGAGAGTCAGTAGTTTTAACACAAAATAAACCGAGGGATGAGCATGGCCAGATGTGGGAAAATTGGGACATTTGCTCTTTGGAACTGCTCCCTCTCCTGCCTATGACTTCTTTTCTTCCAACACTGCCTAGGTCCTTCAAAGGTGGTTTGGGAGGGGTGACCATATGCATTACCACCTCTCTTTCTGGGGTTTTCTCCACCAAAATCATTCCTGATCCCTAGCCCTTGAGGAAAAGCCATTTTGGTCTAAATAAACTGTCAAACTAAGCTCCGCCAAAGTGCCACTGGGAATTGTGATTTAGTAGAAAGAGGAGGAAAGGATAAGTTTTGGCTCTCCAAGTAACCAGCTGTGTGAACTAGGTCAAGCCATCGGTTCTCTGAGCCTCAGTTTCCTCCCTCAGAAAATGAATTGATACTATTTCTACTGCCTGCCTTACCTAATATTAAATATTATTTCTCCTATGCAAATTAAATGAATTCCTACATGGTGAAGTAAAATATAAAATAAAATGTAGGCTGCATGTGAAGACAGCATATTATAATTATGCAAACATATTCAATGATGTGTTTAATTTCTTGATTATTAGAATATATTACCTCTGGCCCTGTTTCACATCTGTTTCTGATGTTATACCTCCCACTCCTTCTATTCTCCAAATTTCATTTCTTAGGACAATGTGATTTAGACTTTTACCAACAATTTACTTAAAATGTTTGCTTCTTTAGAAACTAGATAAATTAGAGCATTTGTATCTTTTGGAATTAATGCTATTTGACTCTATAATTTCAACTATAGGTATTTATTTTATTATAAAGAAAAATCTCAGTTAACCAGTATGCTAAGAGGAACAATAGTTTTCAAGTAACAAATTCTTGGGTAACTAAAAAGCAAAAGTGCATTAGAAACCCCTTTCTCTTTTTATACCATAGAAAATACTTTTTAAATACATCAGTTACTACTTTCTGACTTAGGAAGTAGACCCCAGTGAGAATAACCAAATCAGGGTGTGTGTGTGTGTGTGTGTGTGTGTGTGTGTGTGTGTGTAAGAGATAGAGAGAGAGAGAGAGAGAGAGAGAGAGAGAGAGAGAGAGATATTTTATGGAGAACAGGATTGCCGTTTGAACATATCTACTTATAGAGAACTGTATATAAAGTCATAGGCACCATAAGAGGTTGATTTAAAGATGAAATAAGATTAAGACACCACCTGGAATAACGAAGACTCACTGCACATTAAAAAGATGTTAACCATACAAATCACATAGTGGTTAAAGGCTCAGGCTCAATGCCAGTTCACTTGGATTGGAATCCTTGGTTACTTAATAGCTCTGTGGTACTGGATAACTTACTTAACCACTCTGAGTCCCAAATTTCCTCATCTGTAAAGTGAGGGTGGTAATACTACTACTACTAATAATAATGATACCTACTTCATCAAGTTATTCAAGTAAAGGCAGTACCCGATGCAGAGAAAGTGCCTTATAAAGGTTAAAATTATTGCTATTTTGGTGTGATGAGCACTTACTAAGTCTTTAAATATACTAATCCAATAATACTCTATGAAGAAGTTACTATTATTATACTTGTTTTCCAGATGAGAAAATTGAAGAATAGACCCATCCCACATCTGCCTGGCTCCAAATCCATTGCTCTAACCACCACGCTTTCCTGCTCTGGTCACATATTTCCTGATCTCAATCCTTCTTATGACCTACCTTATTTTTCATTATTTACCTTTGTCCTCAGGGTTAGACTAAATAAGCCTATACGAAATGAAATAGTACTAAATAATCAAAATTGAAATCTGATTGCTTGGATCCATTTACTTGAGGTTTTTGAGTACAGTGGTACCTCAAGATACGAGTTTAATTCGTTCCATAACCTTGAGGCGTGGGAAACTATGAGACGTTTGAGTCGCGGTAAACTGGTGGGTCGTGTGCAGCCGGCCGATCCACGCGATTACTCGTATCTCACATGTTGCTCGTATTTCAAAGCAAAAATCGTTCGCTCGACGGCTCGTATTTCAAAAATCTCGTATGTTAGGGCACTCGTATCTCGAGGTACCACTGTACGTATTTTTTGTTAGTGAACATGGTCTTTCAAGTAAATCCTATATTGGGAGTGACCTTGGATACAGTGTTTTAAAATTATTATTTCTTTTGCATCAAACCTACCGAAGTTATCACAAGATTTACCTAGAAAGTTTTGATTCTAATTTTTTTTCCCAGTTAATGTTCTATCTTTGAATCTATTCTTCCACTTTTCAGTGGTACCTAGAAAAATCCACACCGTCCTGAGTGCTACATTATCTGATATGGGTGACAGATGTAGCCTGTGGAGATGGAAGGATGGGGTGGAGGAAGGTATGCATGACCAAGTCTGTCTTTTCCAGTCACAGTAATGGGTCATGGCTGCATGTTACAGGGAAGGGGAAAATTACTTTTCCAACCCAAAGTATAAAACTATGACTCATGCTGGAATTGGTCCAGAATGTTGGTCAAATTATCCCTATTGACAATGAAAGCTGAAAGATCTCGGGAAGGCAACGGAGAGAACTGAAATGCAGGGACAGACATATGGGAAGCTAAGATTCATTGGAAAAACATGAACTGGTTAGGGAAAAAAATGAAAAATAATAAGAAAAGCAGGATGTGTGACATTTTTAAAAATCAAAGAAATGACTTTTCTGACCTTCTTAGATAATCCTAGGCACTTCAACCTCCCTACCCAGCAAATGAATGGGACATCCAAAGAAAACCAATCCCTCCTTGTAAACAAAGTGGAAATTTCCTTCTTTCCAAAAGGGCCCCAGTCCCAGCCATAGAGGAAGCAAGGATACGAAAACACACTTCTGCCTGAAATGACCTCCTATTTTAAGAAAAAACAACAGCCTCAAAAGAAGGGAAGAAAAAACAAAGTTCCACCCAGAAGGAAATTGCATGTAAACAGCCCAAAGAAAGACCAAGACCAAGAGGGTTGGAACACTGAAATAAGCCACAAGCAAAGGGCCTCTGACAATGTCATTAGCCTCTGACAGTGTCCGAACCTGAGCCTTGAGACAACTGCTTTGTGATTGACAAAAGGGGGAGGACGAGGGAGGATCTTGACAAAAGCAAGCTGGTTGAAAGGTCCCCTCTGCAGCCCTGGAAACTTTGATCTTTAAAGTTTGCCTATTTTTTCAGGACTCTGCTAGTGTGTGACTCAGGGGAGATCAGCAACCACAAAACGCTGGCTATAATTTTCTGCAATTTGTCACATGCCCTCTGTAAGCCCTGGTAAGATGGTTTTCTTTTGTTTTTAAGCTGCAGTTGGTAGGTAGCAAGGTAGCTCAGGATAGATAAGAGCAAACTGGAATCTTTCTTCAATTCTTCTAAGCCTGGAGACTACATTAGTTGCAGGTGTTGTTGTTGTTTTTTTTAATTTACTTCTTTTTCTGCATAAATATTTGGTTTGACCCATGTGGAATTAACTTTCCCCTCTTTTTTAGGAGCCAACTTTAAAAAAAATCAGAGGTTCCAAGTTATAATTGGATTTCTATTTACTCCTGAAAATTTTGGTGACAAGGGTCCCAGATCCCTGGGGGATAATATCTGAAGCTGAGTCCCCAGCACTCCGTTCAGATGGACTATGCACTTGACATTCTGCTAGTGCCCATCCTGCAGTTCCACTTAATTCTGTCACCTGTTGCCCTACCCTTGTGTTGAGTTCTAAACTGACCCATATACTTCTCTAGGGATATCCCCTGTCTAATCCTGGATTGCCCAGCCTGCTGAGAAGGATGCTAAGGCTGCGTCTGGATTTGGCATAAGAGTTATGATGAATTGCTGATATTCTCTTTGGGCACAGAGGGAGTGGGTGGCAGATGCCACCTATTTGCCTTCTCTGACTAGTTACATCTCTAGTTTAAGCCTGTATCTTGCTTTTAAATAAGATACAGCCTGCTTCTTAGTATACTTTCTCTTTGAACATTCTTGAAACCTAGTAGTGTTCATCTCAAAACCTCTAAACAAAACCTTCTGTCTGGACCCTTTCAAAACCTCATCATGCCCACCTTCTTTTCATTGACCCTCAGCCACTTACAAGAAGCTCCTGGTATAGTTCAAACAAAACCCCAAATAAGTGAAAGGGAAGGCACTGAAGGCCTGTAACATATGTTGTAAGATTATGTGAAGGAGAAGCCACTCCTGCGGGCTCCATTTATTTCTCTTTGCTTCTCTCTCTCTCTCTCTCTCTCTCTCTCTCTCTCTCTCTCTTTTTCTCTCTCTCCACCCTCGTTCTCTCATATTATCTATCTATCTATCTATCTATCTATCTATCTATCATCTATCATCTATCTATCTATCTCTATCATCTATCTTCCTACCTACCTAACTACCCATTTCAACTCCTATCTGCCTGCCATAAGACTTAGGGCTGAAAGTATTCTCTCTTCCTCTCTAAGCAGCCTTTCACATCCTCACTATGGTCCTCTACCTACTGTCCCTTGGCCAACCCTCTACAATTAATAGAGGCCAATATGTAACCAACTCTTTTTACACAAATTGGCCTGCCAGAAGTTCAGGGGTGGGAACTTCGGTGAGCTGCTTTTCAAAGGTCTCCTACCCTTAAATGAGACCTCTTTGTGTGTGTTTTTTATGGATTCTGTTGTTGGAGCCACAAGGACCCTTTAGAAAAATGCCCAGAGCCAGTTGGTCCCCACCATCATTGAAACCCAAAGGGAGGGAGGAGCTCCACAGGTGAGGAACTGCTCCTTAGATGTCTTGAAGTTGCTTGTATTTCAAAAGAATCCAGCTTACCACCACTGTGGCTTTTAGCCTCTCTAATAAAGCAGTTTTTAAAAAGCTAAAAATGTAATCTGCCTTTTAAATCTGCTCTCCCTGCTGAGTCTAAATGGGGCTGCAGCAAAGTGCCTGGCCGGCATTAGAGTTCTCCGAAGTCAATCAGCTGAAATGGGGTTGCTGAGGGGTTTGAAATATATTTGAAAACACCCCAGGGGTGGTGCCAAACAACTGAACAAAGGCAAGTTACATGAAAGGAAAAAGCAGGTGGGGGTTTATGAAGCTAAAAAATCAATTGTATATTTTGGAAACATCAGAAATTGAGACAGGGATGCTGACCTTAGAAGTTCATCTATCTGATCATAAACTTGTATTGCATTTGGCATTAGAAAAGATTGGGCTAATAAACATAGCTTCCAATACACAGCCAGGCATCGCCAAGGCAGCATAAAACCCTTGAAGAAATACCCCAGTGCCCAAAGGAAGCTGAGGCTAAAACAGGTCACAGGCAAGGATGGATGTTACTATGATGTTTTCTCAGCAGCGTTGAGTGGGGCAGCATTATAATTTTTTTTTCATGTCATTGAAAAGGTAGAAAGTTCTCTGAGATTTGATTTTTTAGTAAGACAAACTCTAGCTTGCTGATGTATCCCATGGAAAAAAAGAAAATCTAGGTAAGTGTTATGGTTGTGGCATGTAATACATTATACTCTTAATAGTTTCCTGAAAGGTAATGTATCCATGGATCAAAGTCATTTAGAATAAGGGTGACCAATAAGGGCAATAAATGCAAAATTGTGGGTTACCCAATAAATATGTAGATTTTTCTGATAAGGCAAATTTATATGAACCCCTCACCCCTCTCTCTCCCTACCCCTCTTGCAAGGGACATCCTTCTCTCTCTCTAAAGCTTAAGAAAAGAATGAGACCAGTTGTCCAGAAAATTTGCTGATTGGATGGTATGAGTTGCCTTAAAACTTTCCTTGGCCAAAGTGATTTCTACACTTAAAGAGGGAGGACTATTTAGCAGTGTAAAATTGAAAAATTCTTTGCAAAATAGTAAATATCCATGCAAAAGGGTACTTGATGTTGCCTTTCCAATATTTTCCCTCTATATGGAATATATAGAGCGTGAACAAAGTTGCCAGAAAATTCTTGTCCTCTTTGTTAGAAGAGGGTTGGGAGGTATAAACTTGAAAATATAGCTTTTGCCAACACAAAATTGCTTGGTACCCTTTCAAGGCCAACGTGTGTGCCGAAAGAAATGCCTCAGAACACTTGAGAAGGTGGATACATATGAGTAAATTGCAAGGGATTGAAGCCTTGGTTTGGATAAGAGTGGAAATATTCTGTTGCTTAGCCACGGCAGTTCCAAAGGACTTTGATCTACATATCTCAGGAGAGCGAACTTGTGCCGTTCCAGCATTTGCTGGTTTTGGCTAGGCGACACATATAGTAAGAAATCAATATAAAACCAAAACCCAGTTTTTAATTGTTTTTTTTATTATTATTTTTTTATTTTTTAGAACTTTTACTTCTGACTACAAACGGGAGACAAAAGGCAAATGGATATTGTTTTTAAAATGCTAAGCCAGGCCTTTTCTAACCTCAAGAAAACATTGGGGTTTGATTAGGTTCAGATTTGGGGCAAGTTTCAGGATAGTGTTTGCTCTAACAACTTCCTCCCCATCCCTGTGGAAAGTGTTGGTCTGTTGTGGTTCTGGAAGCCACGCTCTGAAGGCTCTGAGCTGGGGCATCATGAGACAGGCTCCAATCTTCCATTTGTGCCGCTGCCCACGCTTCCTTCAGTGTGTTCCTTGGACCTGGGCCTCCCCCAACTGCATGAGCCATTACATGACTAAGCAGAGCCCAGACCACCTCTCCTCTCAACTGTTTATGGGAGAGCCTCCGTGTTTACCTCCCATCTTCAACATCTCTTGAGCACACCAGTCCCCGGCTCCTTCAGAGGAGCATTTCTTTCATTTCTGTCTTCAGTTGAGCTTCATTCCACTCCACTAAGCTGCACCTTGGACCTGGGGATGTTTCTTATGATCAATCAGTAGGTTCTTTAGTTGCATCATTCATTTAGGTCTGAAAATCTACTACTGTCTGAGATACATTTTCTAGAAGGAAAGATAGTGATGTCTCCTTTGGCGGGGGGGTGGGGGGGAATGGGGAAAGAGAAGAAGTTAATATTTTGTAGAATTTAATATACTCCAGAAGCTTTATTGAGGATTTCATTTTAACTTGACATCAAAAGATCAAAAGATAATTCATGTAAGATACTTAGTGTGGGATGTGGTACCTAATAATAACTCAATAAGTGAGTTATTGTTTTTGTTAAATTCCGTCCTAGGAAGAAAGAGCTCAATCTGTTTCTTTTAGTGAGGGTCTTCTACAATGCCTGGCTATTTATAGGGCTCCATTATAGGGCTCCATAATTGTTTGTTGGATGATTGAGTGAATTGTCTCTCAGATTAATTTATGTCCCTTTATAAAACCACAGTTTTGAAGAAGAATCTGACATCAAAATGGTCCAGATAAGGCAAAAATTTTCCCTTATTTCATTTTTGATTTTTCCCCTTTATATTATGTTTTTAACCTTGAATTCTAATGAGCTATATCCTTTTATGCTTGAATGAAATATAAATACACTACTTAGATATCAATGTTTGATAAACCCAACCAGATACTGCAATGTTTTGCAGACACAGAAACTAGGTTGAAGTCAAGCCATGGGAATAAAAACGTAAGAGTGTGAGAAAATGAAATGTGGCCTGAAAAAAATTATAATTGAGGAAGTCAATGTAGGCAAATACTGCAGGAACAGCAAAAATTTGAGATACTATTTCTAGCAGTAAATGGGGCAACATGGAATAATGGAAAAGTTCAAATCTCGAGCATTTTATCTTTTGGAGCTCATCCAGTTTTCTCATCTGTGAAATAAAAATGTCATGTAGGTGAACTCTAGAGCCCTCTAGGCCCAACATTGTGTGATTTTACTTAATAATAATAATAAATTACATTTTATAGCTTTTTCACCCTTTGAAAACTCTTTCATATTGGCTTACTAGAGGCCCAGCGCACAAAATTGTACACGGGTAAAGTCCCTAGGTCTAGCCTGTAATCAGGGCCATCTTCTGCCCACTCACCAGTCCCCAGTTCTGCCCCTCCACTGCCACCCACCCTGCTTCCCCATTTTCCATCTGCTGATGGAGCCCAAGAGGGGAGGGACCAAGAGGTCTGCTGTTCTGCCCAGTCTCCAGTCCCATCCCGCCTCCTCCACCCACCCTGGTTCCTCTTTCGCCATCCAGTGATCGGAGCATGCAGGCCGGGTGGGGAGGGGGCCTGAGAGGTGGTCAATGCACCTAAGAGCAACTGGTCGAGCAGTTGTTCTGGTTGTTAGGCCATTACAGTTGCTGGGCTTTTATTACATAGGATTATAGAGCTACTGTACTAGTAGATGCACAAAAAATATTTGATAAAGAAGAAATACACAGCTCAGATCTATGTATTATAAAAAAATGTGATGCACCTAAATCTGTTGAATAACCTTTCAATCACAAATATAAAAAATAAATATAACTTATTATAAATGAATTTAACTTATTATATATGACCCTCAGAAAGCATGGTGTCATCTTCATCATAGATGATGAAAGGTAAAAGGATAGGCTCACGGTCTCTTGGCTTCATGTTGGGATTTCTGGATTCCCCAATAGGCTACTCCTCTCATGACATCAATGTCACTGAATTAAATACTTGCTGAATTATACTGAGAGTCCCATGCAATCCATACCATCTGAACAAAACAGAGGGATAGAAATAATGAAAGATACTCAAAATCAAAGAAAATATTTTGCTAATAAAATGTCTTAAAAACTTAAGTGATTTCTGCTTAAGTACCATCTTATCTTATGAAGATTCTGCTCATTGGTCATCTACAATCAAGGAAAGAATATAGTCTCTATGCAACTCCTCCATCTACTCTAGGAATGTTTAGTGTTTCTATCTTCACCTATATTCTCCTGAACATAGGTGGTATCTAATTTTGTAAAACCAAGTATAAAATTCTATTTGTTTCAATGAATTAAATATTAACTATATAAGTTTTTTAAAGAATAATGTTATGCCAGTAGTAAATTTATCCTCAAAAGAGGCAATGTCAGGGATCAGAACTTTTTAATCCTTAATTTATCTGTGTGCTAGAAAACTAACATATCTCCATGTACTGACAGTTAAAGTTTGAATAGTACATTAGGGTAATTTTTAAGATTCTAACATGAACACCTATTTTATGTATATTTTTGAAAGACTACAAAATTACTTCTCTTTCTGGGTATAATAAATTCTTATTGCAGCATGGAGTTTCTGTAAAGAAATCTTTTATAGATTTCATATGCTAAATATCAAACTAAGTGTCAAATTTTGTAGAAATATAAAGAAATTAGTACTTTCCATTTTATTAGCATGTATGAGCAGGAATCCCATGGCACACATTTGAATACTAAAAAGTTTACAATGGTGTTAAAGTAAGAGACATTTATCGAAAACTGGAATATATGAATCATCAGGCTGTGTGCTTGAGAGATTCCTTTCCCTTTGAAGCTTATAATCTAGCAGATTAGGGGGTCAATAACATTTTCTGTAAAGAGGCAGATGAAAAATACTTTTGGCTTTGTGGGCCATAATCTCTGTTGCAATTATTTAACTCAACTATGGTAGAAAGAAAACAGTCAAACATGGACAATACATAAATGTATGAGAGTGGCCCAAACTGGTTTGGCTCAGTGGATAGAGCATCGGCCTGTGGACTGAAAGGTCCTAGGTTCGATTCCAGCCAAGGGCATGTACCTTGGTTGTGGGGACATCCCCAGTCGGGGGTGTGCAGAAGGCAACTGATCGATGTTTCTCTCTCATCAATGTTTCTAACTCTCTATCCCTCTCTCTTCCTCTCTGTAAAAAATCAATAAAAAATATATTTAAAAAATGTATGAGAGTGATCATTTATAGTAATAATAGCCTAGGTGGTGTCACACCCTCATGCATCATGCCCTAATGTTGTCACAAGATAGCCATCATAAGATGGCCATCATAAGAAGGCCATCACAAGATTGTTGTGCACACAGCAGAGGCGGGCCTAGTGGTTGCTCCACATGGTGAGGCCTAGGAATCTCGCAGCTCCATGCAGCATGGAGGAGGCTGGTCCTGGTGTCTCCGCCACCTTGTGCAGAGTGGGCGGGTCCTTCTGGAGGAGGCAGGTCGCAACAGGAAAGGGCAGTTGGGGCCTATCAGGTCGGCAGGGGAAAGAAGTTGGGGGTGATCAGGCTGGCAGGAAAAGGCAGTTGGGGTGATCAAGCCAGCAGGGAAGCAGTTAAGTGTCAATCAGGCCAGCAGGGGAGAGGTTAGGGGGCAATCAAGCTGGTGGGCAGAAGTAGTTAGGGGAAATCAGGTAGGCAAGCAATTAGGAGCCAGTGGTCCTGGATTGTGAGAGGGATGTCCAACTGCCTGTTTAGTTCTGATCCCTGTAGGGTAAATATATTAACTGCTTAAATTAGACCTGCTTTCTGATGTAGCTAAACTTTTCCAGCCCAGTGAAGTACCCCAACTTCTCTTTCAGGTCATTGTCACAACACAGCAGTAAATATAAAAACGAAGCAGATTATTATTGTAGATCATGCAAGGGGGGGAGGGGGTAAAATATTTAGCTGCAGCACTATTTGACTATATTCTGCACAGTGAGAAAACATAAAGTCATTTTCAAGTTCCACCATTTCTTGCTTCTTTTCAGTCAGGTCAAGTTTCTAAACACTTGAAATCTCCATTGTCTTGCTAACAAAAAGAAAATAGGGACCTATTAAGTCTCTTATCTCCCTTCTCTGACACTTCTGTGAGGATCAAATGAGATGAGGCACAGGAAAATACTTCACAAACATTTGGTTGAACTGCATTTTGTGCAATGGGGTCTTGGTGTGATTTGGTGGGGTGTCGCTCAGGGATGTTGCAGCACCAATGTCCCACTTGGGAAAGATGAGTATTGGTTGGTCAGTGCCAGGTCTGTGGTGCCATTTATTTTTAAATGGCCAGTGTGTGTCATGGCAGCTGCTGCATTGAGCGTCTGCCGCCTGGTCATCATTGTGCATCATAACTACAGGTTGTAGGGAAGGAAGGACACTTGGCCTTTTATACATATAGACTAGAGGCCTGATGCATGAAATTTGTGGAAGAATAGGCCCTCACATCCCTGGTTGCCTCACTCCCCTGCCCCTTTCCCCCAGTGGTCATTCTGGAAGATCATTTTGGAAGTTTGTTCCAGAGGTTGTTCTGCCTAATTAGCATATTAGCTCTTTATTATATAGGACTAGAGGCCCAGTGCATGAAATTCGAACTCCCATCCATAGGGACAATTTGCATGTTAGTCTTTTATTATCTAGGACTAGAGGCCCGGTACATGAAATTTGTGCTGGGCAGAGGGGGAGGGGGACCCTCAGCCCAGCCTGCACCCTCTCCAATCTGGGACCCCTCAGGGATGTCTGACTGCCCATTTAGGCCCTATCCAGTTAGGACTGGACCTAAATGAGCAGTCAGACATCCCTCTCACAATCCAGGACTGCTGGCTCCCAACTGCTTGCCTGCCTGCCTTCCTGATTGCTCCTAACCACTTCTGCCTGCCAGCCTCATAACCCACTAATCACTACCCTTCCAGCCTGATTGATGCCTAACTGCTCCCCTGCCAGCCTGGTCACCCCTAACTGCCCTCCCCTGCAGGCCTGGGTCCCCCCCAACTGCCCTACCCAGCAGGCCTGATCCCTCCCAAATGCCCTCCCATGCTGGCTATCTTGTAGCAGCCATCTTGTGTCCACATGGGGCATCCATCTTTGACCACATGGAAGCAGCCATCTTGTATGTTGGAGTGATGGTTAATTTGCATATTACTCTTTTATTAGATAGGATAGAGGCCTGGTGCACGAGTGGGGTTTGGGGCTAGCTGGTTTGCCATGAAGGGTATCCCAGACCAGGGTGGGGTTCCTGTGGGGTGTGGGGTGGCCTGGGTGAAGGGCCTGTTGTGGTTTGCAGGCTGGCCATGCTTCCTAGTGACCCAAGCAGAGGCCCTGGTAACTGGTATGTATTTAACTTCTATAATTGAAACTTTGTAGCAGAGACCAAGGCAGGCCAGGGCTGTGGAAGCTTGGCTTCCTCCATTGTCTGGGGTAACCCAAGCCTACTGCTCTCTCCAGCTCCATGGCTGCCACTATTTTTGTTGGGATTTATTTATCTTCTACAATTGAAACTTTGTAGCCTTGAGTGGAAGCCTAGGCCAGCCAGGGTGTGCAGAAAGCTTGGTTTCCTCCATTGCCGGGGAAACCCAAGCCTCCTTCTTGCTCTGTGGCTGCAGCCATCTTGGTTGGGTTAATTTGCATACTCACTCCTGATTGGCTGACGGGCATGGCTTGTGGATATAGTGAATAATTTGCATATTACTCTTTTATTAGATAGGATTATCATTTTTTTCCAATTTTTTAAATTAATATATTACATGTGTACATATCTTCCCATTGCCCCCCCCTCCCAGGCAAATCCTAACTCCCCAGTGTCTTGTGTTCATTGGTTATGCTTATATGATGCATACAAGTCCTTTGGTTGATCTCTTATTTACTCCATCTCTCTCTAACCTTCCTGCTGTAATTTGACAGTTTCTTTGATGCTTTACTGCCTCTGTATCTATCTTTTTGTTCATCAGTTTATAATGTTCTTTATTATCCTCAAATGAGTGAGATCATGTGGTGTTTCCTCCTTCATTGACTGGCTTACTTCACTTAGCATAATGCTCTCCAGTTCCATCCAGGTTGCTGCAAATGGTAAGAATCCCTTCTTTTTTATTGCAGCATAGAATTCCATTGTGTAGGTATACCATAATTTTCTGATACACTCATCTGCTGACGGGCACCTAAGCTGTTTCCAAATTGTAGCTATTGTAAATTGTGCTGCTATGAACATAGGGGATTATCATCATTATCATCATTATTTATCATATCCATTTTAATGGATATAAAGTGGTACCTAATTACAAAGAGTTAACAGAAGAGCATTTCAGGTAGAGGGACTAGCGCAGCAGTTCTCAACCTGTGGGCCGCGACCCCTTTGGGGGTCGAACAACACTTTCACAGGGGTCGCCTAAGACCATTGGAAAACACAGATACGATTCATAACAGTTGCCAAATTACAGTTATGAAGTATCAACAAAAATAATTTTATGGTTGGGGGTCACCACAACATGAGGGACTGTATTAAAGTTCGCGGCATTAGAAAGGTTGAGAACCACTGGACTAGCGAGTGCAAAGACCCTGTGGTAGAAAGAGCTTTATCAGCTCCAGTGGCTAACAGAGGGCTAGTGTGGCTGAACAGATTATTATAGTCAGGTTGGCGAGGGATGCAAATTCTAGATCATGCAGAGCTTGGAAGTCAGGGCAATGACATTGTAAACTAAAATATCTTTGAAAAATTTTAAGTATATAGATGACGTTGTTCGATTTACATTTTATAAAGCTCACAATGGCTATTGTGTGAAGAATGAATTGCAATGAGGCAAGAATGGAAGCAGAAAAAACAGTTTTAAAGCTCTTTCAAAGTTAGGCAAGAAATGGTTGTAGCTTGGACCAGAGGGTGGGCAGTAGCAATGAATAAAAGTAGAGAGACTGGCCCAACAGGTGTGGTTTAGTGGTTGAGTGTCGAGCAATGAACCAGGAGGTCAGAGTTTGATTCCTTGTCTGGGCATATGCCCAGGTTGTGGGCTCTATCCTCAGTCTGGGGCCTGCAGGAGGCAGCCGATCAATGATTCTCCCTCATCATTGATGTTTCTATTTCTCTTTCCCTCTTCCTTCCTCTCTGAAGTTAATTTTTAAAAAGAAGTAGGGAGGCTGAAGCTACTGATAAAGCCAGCAAAGCTGGCTGATTGGAGGGAGGAAAAAGGAGGACTCAAGAATGACTCCTAGGGTGTTGGCTGAACAAATAAGTGGATGGAAGTACATTTTGCTAAAATGGAGAAGGCCAAGAAAGGGACAATCTGAGAACATGTCTCAATAGATCGTTTTCATTAATGTTGAGACTCAGTAGGAGCTGTATAAAGAGGTCGGTATTGAATAGATAACATTACCTCTGCTGAGAGATACATCCCATCAGCTCAGTTCATTCTTAGAGTCCTGTCACATGAGGCTATTCATTGTCTAGCTTATGGTCTGATTTCCCTTGCATTAAGTGCTTTCACTTTTCAAATCAAGTGAGACCATAAAAGGATTAAGTTCATGCAATCCAATTCAGAGGCCTGGTACACATGCCTCTATGTAGGGACTATAATATCCGCCTATCCTACTTCCCAGGGTTATTAAGAGGGTTAAATGGGGATTCCGTAGGTAAAAGCCCTTTGCAAACTCTAAAGTGGTTACAAATGCAATGGGCTTAAAGGACTTTCAAAGCCGTTTAATTTACCAAACCTACATATTTATGCCAATTTAACTAAATCGGTTGAAAATTTATAATAAACTTTTATTTAACCAGACTATTTGTTAACAGATGCCCACAAAAATGCAGCAAAAAACTGACATGCTTTTGTGTTTAGTGGAACATAATTTAGCACAAAGGCTAAATTGGGTCCATAAAACCCTGAAAAACAACTTAACAATTACATTGTATTAATTGAGGGCAAGCCACCCCAAATACTCTTGCCAGCAACAGCTTGCAGACTGGTGTTCTACTGGTTCAGGCCCATTTTTTTGGTTGATACACTCACCTCCTGGCAAAAGTGAGAGCAATTACCTAGAACAAGAATAAGAGGTTGTTCCACTAACTGTTCTTCCGTTTCAGTCCAATATCCTGGAATTCAGTCTTTGCTATTGCCAAACTGTGGCCTAAATTCCCTTAGCTACAACTCTCTACCCAGGGCTGGCTTTATAGGCACCTGACCCGTGCTCAAAAGTGCCCCACACTTGGTTTATTTCTCTACCCTTTATGTTTTTAAATTCTTAGTAATTTTATCTTTGAACTTGTGTTTTGCATATGAGGTCTGATGGGACAACAAAGCATAATTCCCACTCTTTCCAGCTGCCTCCTTTGCAGATAGCATTTGCAATGTCCCATGAGCATGAAATTCTGGTGAACCCCCGATGCATGGGAGTTCAGCAAAATTGAAAGCAAAGACAGAGCAGGTATGTTACATCTAAGACTGAGGAGTGGAGATGGAGGAGGGGTACTCTCATAGTCCCCAAAGACCATGCTTTCTGTTCAAACATAGGAGGAAAGTAATCATGTTCTAAGAAACACCAACAACTAGGGAACCCTATCACAGGTTCTTTACTTGTATTACTGCCTTGTGTAGTTAGTCAGTTATGGTGGAAATGATGGCAAAGAGGGAAGGGGAGGACAGGGAAACTTTTTCCTTTCAGTCTTTTTCCTTTTTCCTTTCAGTCTTTCTTTACTTATCATTCAGCTGAAGGGAGAGCATGTTGGTAGCATATGGGCACATTAAGAAGTAAAATAAAAATAACTGGCTGTTGTTCAGTATTTCTATTGTTCTGGTGAAAACAAAATACCCATGCTCATATGAGCTACTTCAACAAATAACATTTTATAATTAATAGGGTCCTTTTTTTTTTTTTGGAGAGAGTACTTGGAAATGTCTTAAAATTAGTTTATTCTCTTAAGGAATCAAAATAGCCCCTCAAAATTCTACTGACACTCTTAATGTGTTTTATAGATTATTTGTTTATTTACAATGTAAAGGGTGCTAAGTACCTTTTTGTTTAAATTGATGATATTTAATTCAAATTGTACTGTACTCTTAATTTCTTAATGAATCAGCAAAATGTAATGATATGGAAAACCTATGTCTGCAACATCTGTTAGAAGGAATAGGAGGTTATCTCTACTCCACCGGAGGGACTTCAATAGGGGAAACACACTTGCATCCTTGTCCCATCTCCACAGCTGTCTTGGAGGGGGAGTGACTTCATCTGATTACCGAGTTTGGCAGGAGAAGCTGGACATCTAAAGCCAGCTCTTTCCTCTCCAGCATGCAGCCCCTGGCAGGAGTACATCTTCTGTTGGGCTCCTTGGTTCACATGGTGGTTTTCCCACATGATGTGGTTCTGCTGGTCCAGACACTGGGTGGGTAAGTCTTTCTAACTCAGGGGTCTAGTCCTATTCGGACTCCTGCTTGTCTGTGATAGAAGCTATACGTTGATAACAACATTCTCTAATATGATTTTAAAACAGTGTTACTAGTTCATTTTGTTGATTTCTTTAAAATATTGAGGCAAGCCTGGCTGGAGTGGCTCTGTTGATTAAGCATTGTCCTGTACACCAAAAGGTTGCAGGTTTGATCCCCGGTTGGTACATATATGAAAGGCAGCTGATCAGTGTTTCTCTCTCTCCCTTTCTGTCTGCCTCCCTCCTTCCTCCTTCCCTCCCTCTAAGCATGTCCTTGAGGAAAATGTAGTAAAATCTGAACTGAGGTCCATCTGTCTAAAATAAAAGGGATATGACTCTTAAACACCTTATCCTTTGTCTTATTTCTTATTTAGTCCAGAACTCCAGGGCAGGCGTGGGGGGAGTACAGGGATGTTATTCATTGGGGCCCCTTGAATTCCTACAAAGGACAACACTGCTACCTCCAACAACTTCAGCAAAAGTACATGATGCAGTGGGGTTAGCGGCCTTCATTTGCATTTCCACATTCATGTTCCTTTTATATTCTTTGAGGTGGTGTGATAGCTTAAGCTTAGGAGCCAGAAAATGTAGCAAGCGAATCTGTGCCAGTCTTTTCTTGGGTGGAATTTCCTCAGAAACACAATGCTCTCAAGGAGAAAAGTAAAGGAAAATTAAGCTCTGAAACATGGCATGGGGAAGACAGACCATGCCTTGCCTGGTCTTCCAGAGGCAGGGCTGGCTCTTCCTTGTGCCAGCCTTCTGTAGGAATGGCAGGCAGAAAACAGCTAATGAGTTCAGTGCGATGTCTCACTCCCAGTCTGATTCAGCCACAGGGGAGATGTGGAGGGAAGGTGCTTCACAGAACTTGCATTGAAAATAGGAGGTCAATATTAGAACAGCCATATTATCCCAGCTTCAATTATTACTCGGTGATAGTCAAGCTTGTCAAGTTATCCTGAAATATTTTCTAAGCTCTATGATAAATCCCAATCCAGCCTCGCTTACTCTCCCCATAAAAGAAAAAAGGCTGCAACAAATGATGTAATTCCACTTTCTTCCAGTAAACATGAAAACAAGAGAATATCTTCAGAATCATCTTTCCTTACCCCAGTAAACCAAATTCTCAAACAAAACCTGGTTTGGCTTATAAAAGTCTTTTAACTTAAAAAGTTCACAACCAACTTTTCTTTGGCAGGGCAAGCTCTGTGGAGACTAATGAGCTCCAGATAGCTTTGGGGGTGGTCAGCCGGCGCTCAGTGGATTCTGAAAGTCCCACCTTGGGTTTCCTCTTTTAAGATGTCCAAAATAGACCCATTCATCTATTTTTAAACTTTCTAAAAATAGCAAGAGAAAAACAAGAGTAGCGAGCCGGAGCCATCGGCTACTCTATTACTGCCGTCATTAGCCTGACAAAATAAGTGACTTTCCATTGAACAGCAGTGACAGGAAAGGAGGAAGGTTTAGAGGTCAATGGCTCCTGTGATACGTATCCCTACATGTAGGATTTCTCTCAGGACTGTTGGAATTAACTGCTGACAAGCTAATTGCTCTTATTCCCTAATGAACCAAGTCTTGCTTCATTGGTAGCTTGTTGCAATCGGACAACTTTTTCAAGGATCTAAGATCTACCCAATATAATTAGTAAACAACTGAAATGAAACCAGCCTCCACTTACTGACAAGATTAATTGAATAATTATTGTTTCATTGGGAATCAAAAGAGCCAGGAAATGTAGCAAGAGAATCTGTGTCAGTCTTTTCTTGGGTGGAATTTCCTCAGAAACACACCAAAGCCTTCTGGTAAGGAGAGCTGCTAAGTCTGATCTATGGAAAGAATCCCAACATGGAAGGGAATAGTGAATTTGCTAGGATTTATTTGGTCTTCAATAATTTTCAAGGAAGTATACTTTTTCATATATATACTTAAAATCTGTATATTTCATCTAAAACACTAACCATATGGGGAGATTTTAAACAGGCATCTACCAAAAGCTCTACACAAATATAACTGAGAAAACGAAGTGATTCGGCAAAGGGAATTGTACGCTGGAACTTTTGGCAAATATCTCAGAACAATGTGTTTGGTTTAGTTTGACTTAATAGCTGTGATTTTTGAAATCGTTTGCCTGTTTTTTAGTACTGAGGGCAAAAGACAAAAATTTACATCAAGCTTCCATGGAAATTGCACATGTGTGTGGGGGGGTGGGTACTAGTGTGTGTGTGGGTATGCATGGCATAATTAAGCTCTAGTGAGGATTTTAAAGCTTGAAAATTGGTCACTGTGGACAGTCCGTGATTTCATAATACTTGAGCCTGTTTTTTTCTTGTCAAAAATGATTTCAACTACACACCTCAAACTGTCAGTTAAAAAAAGGTCCTAGCTTGTCTCAGACATGATAGTTGCCGCTGGAGACTTGATAGACTGTTAGTAAAAACCCATTTTAAAAGGCCTGGAAATGTGCCGACCCCTCTATCTGTGGAAAATAAGATCCTCCAATGACTACAGGGATGTCTACAGAAGGAAGAGGGGAGTCCAGCCTTCCAAAACTGCTGGCATGATTGGGCCAGCTGGAAAGGCAAGCGAAAACCCTGAGCAGGGAATCTGGAGTTAGGGTCCTCTGTCACCTCCAAGTGACAGTTCTATCAAATTCACCTTAGGGGAATTTACTGTATTCCAACATATTATACCAAGATTGGGAAATGGTGCTAGTGACAATCTTCAAAGTGGCAGAAACTATTTAATATGCAACTTGTATTGCTGACTACTGTTCATACATTCTTGCATTGAATTCATCCAAGGATCCTGTCAGGAAAGTTTTCTCTTCTCCCCAGATTATAAATGAAGAAACTGAGGTTCAGGACAGTCATGTGTCCTTTAGACAGTCACACAGCTGAAGAATGGAGGAGGCAGGAATCAAACCCAGGTCTCATTGGCTCTACAGCCCTTGGAATTGCTGAAGACAGCAGCCAAGAAATGATCTACTAGAATCAAGTTTATATAGAGTATAGGTGATTGAGAATCCAATAATTTACATATAAATGATGCAAAGTCATTTTTGGGGGGCTAGTGCACTGAAAATCACATCTCCCTGAAAAGCTGCATTGTTCGTGGGGCCAGGAGTTAAACTGTGGTCACTATAAACTGAGAAAATGCTAGAGATATCTTTTCTTTGTCTACATCAGTGGACAGCAAACTCATTAGTCAACAGAGCAGCAAACCATGGCTTGCTGACCACTGGTACACTAATCTCCAACCTGAGATAGAAGGGCCTGCCTAGCTTCCATATTAGAAGCAGCCACAGCAGTGGTGCAATAATGCAGCCTCACAGACAAGTAGAAGCTGAGTTTCAGTAAGAGGGAACTGACAGCTAGGGCATAGATCAAAGGCAGAGAGCCTGGGGAAAAATGGTAGCTGGCAGGCAAATCCACCTGCAAAAATGAGGAAACCTAGGTTCAAATGGGCCCTACTCTCTGACCAACCCCTGTGTAACTATTTTCTCTCTTTTCTGCGTCCAGCATGGCTAGAAAGAGCAGGTCTAATTCCTGAATAGAGGTGGCTGGGGATTGAGAAATAAAAGAAAGAGACAAGTTACAGAGATAGAAAGAAAAGCTGGGGCTGGGTGGACCGCTGCCCTCTTCTGATGGAGAGACAGTGACCCAGAGCTGATGCAGCATGTTTATTTTATACCCCCAAATACCAGGAAGTTTCACTGAAAGGTCAAGACAAAGGAGATTATTTGCATTCTTGAGTAGGCCCTGAGCATTACTGGTGCTAGGCTGGATTTAGATATCAAAACCCACTTCCCCACACCATGGGCTGAAATGAAGGTCAAGCTGACAGCACCCTTGCCTAGGGCATGGCTTTGCTGACACCACTGGGTTCAGCTGACAAAAATTAAAGAATGCCCAAGTGCCTTCTAAGAGGCCCTCTACACCCCTGTGCTCCTCCCTCTGGGGCTATGTGATTCTCAGCCTCTGTGGAACTAGCTCACTCTCTCAGTAGCTGATTTTAGTCAACACAGGTTTGAGAAGACAACACAGAGGAAGCCAAGTGACCAACATGCAGAGGCCAATCATCCACATTAAAGACTGCTTCTGGCCCCAGATGCCAGCAGGGCCTCCACTGAGAAACACTGAGTCTAACCTCCAGTTTCTTCACTCTTGCTTGGAGAGTCTTGCATTTCTGTCTTGAGGTTTTAACTCAGAGGAGCAGGTTGGGGCAGCAGGTGGGCTGCTAGCCTGGTTCCCCACTATGACCAGAGCATACACAGGTGGTTCTGTTTTATATCTTGGGTTTCTGGATGAGCCTCCATTTGAGAAAAGGATTCCTTGATTTAAAAAAAAACAAACAAACAACAACAACAACAACAACAACAAAACAAGTTGGAGAGAATTAGAACGCCTTTAAGCTCCATTCTATTTGTGAGTTGGGGAAAACTGAGGCTGAGGTGAGAAAGGGGAGTAGAGGAGTTGTAATGAGAAAGGAGTTGAGCCTGATAGGATATGGGAGAACAAGTGAGCAGGCCCAGCTGCACACTGAGCCCCCAGCCCACAACCTGATGAGCTCAGCTGTAGAGGGTCACGGTGGAACTGGCTTAGTGGCTAGGGCTGGGAGACCCTTCCTCAGGCTCCTCCTCATTATAGTTACAGGCAATACTCATCTGCAGGTTTGGTGTTTCAGTTTGCTGCTCACATCGATTTTACAGTGCAAGGTTGGCATTTCTAAAAGACCTTGCTACATGTACCTCTGCAGCCAGGTAAGAAGTGCGTGTGGCCTACCTGCAAACACTGGTATAGGAGGAATTCTTTTATGGGGTAGGCCTCTATTAGAAAAAGGTTTTTGCAAATAAAAATGTAAAAGCTGAAATTCATGTTCAAGGCAACATGGGAGCTTGCAGTCATTTTTCCCTGGAAAGTGGAAAATCTTTCTTTAATGGGTGTAATTAACTGCTAACTGCTTTATCTATTTATACTGTGTTTCCTTAAAGTGATGGATGGCCATGTTACCTCTGGAAGTCCACACATTGCTGGGTTGTCCTTTGAGTAATTCATTCCAAACAGACTACCTCCAGGGAAATAAGTGTTTCCTGATTCCTCAGACACAAGAACTTAATAAATGGAAAGTGGTCTTGAAAATGGAGAGGTATAAGGAATGAGAAAAAAAATCTATATTTATCTACTGGACAATGTTTTTATTTTTTTGTTGTAATTCTCAGTAGCAGGATATGATCTATCAAAATATCATGTGAAACTGACCACATGCCCTGTCTCTTGTAGCTCTCCAATGGGACTGAGGCAGACTAATCCTACCAATGGGCTGTCATGTGACATTAGCATTGTTGGCTGGCAAAAGTTTAAGAGGCCACACTGTAGTGAGTAATGAAAATGAAGAAATAAACATCAATGGAAAATGCCGTCTACTTGTGAACATAGACAAGTATGAAGGATTCAGTGTTGCTACAGAGCACTCTGTGTATGATGAAGGCAGGTGTTCCTATTTATGATGCTAATGGGGAAACAAGATATAACCACCTAAGAGAAATAAGAAACACTATAGATGGAATATCATCATTCAACATATTAATTGAATCCATACCCTGGGCAGCATGATATGCTCAGAAGTAGTACTAAGAAGTGATATACTCATGTGACTTAGAGGCACCCATGATGGAACTGGAGTGTGGTCATGCTGCATTGGTGAGGATGCAGATACACCTCAGAGAGCAAGCCGAAGCTGATAAAACATACAGTTATACAGATGTGGGGCTCTGCTCCCATGTTCCTACCTGCAAAGTACCTTCTAACATTCAGGTCCTTCCTCAATCCTACATTCTTTTGATGCAACCAGATGAAGACTGCATGTAGAGAGAAACCAAGTTCCATGTGTCTACAATGACTACCAGTATTCTTCATTTCCCCCAGGTCTCCAAGCCCTTCAGAGGAAGGGAGAGTAGAGTGTGACACAAAGATCTCTGAATGGCCAAGCTTGTCCAGTCTGCCCTATTGTCCCCAGCTCTGTACAAACTCAAAATCCGTTAGCTTGTGAGCTGATTGCAATGTGGCCACCTCAAGGGCACATGCTAGATTGTGACTCTAGAAATAAAAAGTGAATATTATAAGTTGGAAAATTACAGTAGCATTCCTGAATAACAGGAGATTGGGGGAGGGGGAGAATTAAACAATAGAAATAAAACAAAGAAATACAGCAAAAGTCTACATAGAGCAAGATGAAACAAAATCTAAACTATGAGTTTTATGTAAATAGGCTTAATTCTTCATTTAAATGCAGACTAATAGATTGGGTGAGCTGTGTATGAAAAAAACAAAAATGATAGACTTCTCAGGCTAGTCAAAATGGAGTATGCCTACTACAGCTTCTCTCTTCCACGGATTCCAAAGGAAAATCTGGATAGACTACAAAAAGCAATGAAGCAACTATCTTAAGACTCTAAAAAGTAAATAGCAGATATATGGGAAGTAAAGTGAAGAATAACCAGTAAGAGTATTTCCTGAGTGTTTTTCCCCACTCTGAACAAAATGTTAACAAAAAGAACCCAGCAATATATAAAAACGATAGTATGTCACAATCAAGTGGGATTTATGAGAGGCTGGTTCAAACTTTCACAATCAATCAGTGTAATTCACCATATTAACAGATGAAAGAAAAAAACTCTATCATCATCTCAATATACTCAGAAAAAGCATTTGACAAAATCAAACATCCATTCATGATAAAAACTCTCAGCAAAAATTAATCAAGTTAGCCTTGGCCGGGTGGCTCAGTTGGTTAGAGCATCATCCCTGTACATCAGAAAGGTTGTGGGTCAATTTACAATCAGGGCACAAAGGTAGGCTGTGGTTCCATCCCTGGTCAGAATGCATGAGATAAGCAGCCAATCATTGTTGTTGTGTTTTTTTTTCTTTCTCATATTGATGTTTCTCTCTCTCTCTCTCTCTCTCCAATTAATTCCTCTCTAAGATCAGAAAACAAACAAACAAACATATCCTCAGGTGAAGATTTAAAAAATTAACCAAATTAAAATAGAAAGACTATGTTATCATATATAAAGAAATTGAAGAAGGAAACCAAGATGGTGGCATAGGTAAACACCTGAAATTGCTGCTTTGCAAAACCACTTCAAAGCTACAACTAAAAGACAAAATGGATATCATCCAGAACTACAGGAAGGCTGGCTGAGTGGAAATTCTACAACTAGAAGGAAAGAGAAAAGCATACTGAGACTCAGAAAGTTCGGAAGTAAAGTGCAAAGGTTCACAGGCACACAAGAGGAGAGGGCTGGTAACTGAGGATGTGGTTGTCTCTGAACTCCAGTTCCAGGTGAGACTCTGGGGACCCAGACTCATACGGGGAGAAACTGGACTGTCTGGCATGGGGCAGAACTCAGAAGTACTTGCAACGATTACCATGGGACACTGAGACACTGGGGCCTCTTAGGGCAGGGCTGAGGATCAGCCATAGCTGTTTGCTCTGCTCTATTAATTCCCTGAGACCCTGCCCCATTCAAGTTGTGCACAGAGGCTTTTGAATATGAATGACCTGACCCTTTGCAAACTAAAATTACCTAACAAACTGCAGCTGGGTCACAGCATCCAAAAGAAGGGCCAAGGCAGCTTGCATTGCTTCACAGCTAGACTTCATCTGGGCACCTCCAAACCCCAAACAAAGAAGAGGAATCTGCAGATCTCTCCATAGCTCCTGCTGGATGGCCTCAGGCAGAGGTTAAATTAGCTCCTCCTTGGAGATCCAAGAGCTAGTGTACCCAGTGGTCAGAGTGGGACCATTCAGATTACAACTCTTTGGATCCATAAGGGACACACTCAGGGGGCAGACTCACTGAGCACCAAAGCCCCACTGAAGCAAGTCTTGCTCCATAAGGGGATCTCCAGCACAGAAGTTCTCCCATTGTAGACACATAACTGGTCCTCACAGCCAATTGGCCTGGAGGCCAATTTTTCCCAGTGATACCAACAACAATCAAGGCTTAACTACAACCAGACTGCACACAGCCACAAATGGGTGCACCAAGAGTGCCTATCTAAGGTAACTGGGGTCCTATAGGTCACCTAGCACACAAAACCACTCTGTCAACACAAGAAAGCAGCCAAAATGTAGAGACAAAGAAACAGGTCACAAAATGACAGAAATGGAGGAAAAGCAAAGACTGGATATAGAGTTCAAAACCACAGTTATAAGGTTTTTCAAGAATATTCTAGAAACTGCTAATAAATTTAGTGAGACCCTTGAGGATATAAAAAAGGACCAACTAGACTGAAATAAAGAATAACATACAGAGATCCATCAGCAGACTACAGGATCACAAGAATCAAGTCAAAGATTTGAAATACAAAGAAGCAAAAAACACCCAACCAGAAAAGCAAAAAGAAAAAAGAATCTAAAAATATGAAGATAGTGTAAGGAACCTCTGAGACAACTTCAAGAGTACCAACATCTGAATTATGGGGGTTCCAGAAGAAGAGAGAGAGCAAGACATTGAAAAACTATTTGTGTATTTTTTTAAATTTCTTTATTGATTAAGGTATTACATGTGAAAACCTATTTGAAGAAATAATGAAAGAAATATTCCCCTACCTGGTGAAAGAAATAGACTTACAAGTCTAGGAAGTACAGAGAACCCCAAACAAAAGGAATCCAAAGAGGACCACACCAAGATATATCATAATTAAAATGCCAAAAGCAAAAAACAAAGAGAATATTAAAAGCAGCAACAGAAAAACAGTTTCCTACAAGGGAGTACCCATACGACTGATTTCTCAATAGAAACTATGCAGGCCAGACGGGAGTGGCAAGAAATATTAAAAGTGATGAATATCAAGAACCTACAACCAAGATTACTCTACCCAGCAAAGCTATCATTCAGAATTCAAGGTCAGATAAAGAGCTTCACAAATAAGAAAAAGCTAAAGGAGATCATCACCGCCAAACCAGTATTACTTGAAATGTTGAAAGGTATTCTTTAAGAAGAGGAGGAAGAAGAAATAGGTAAAGATAAAAATTATGAACAATAAATACATATCTATAAACAAGTGAATCTAAAAATCAAGTGAATAAAAAATCTGATGATCAGAATAAACTGGTGAATATAATAGAATCAGGGGCATAGAAAGGGATTGGACTGACAATTCTCAGGGGGAAAGGAATGTAAGGGGTGTGGGAAGAGACTGGACAAAAATCGTACACCTATGGATGAGGACAGTGGAGGGGGAGGGTAAGGGCAGAGGGTAGAGTGGGAACCGGGTGGAGGGGAGCTGTTGGGGAAAAAAGAGGAACAATTGTAATAATCTGAACAATAAAGATTTATTTTTAAAAAAGATAACATTAAGCAGTCATTAGATAACATTAAGCAGTCATTCTAAACAACAACAAAAATTTCCAAGGTAACAAGAGAAGAATTTTTTTTTTTTTTGTGAAATACGCAGACTATTTCAATTAAAATCAGGAACCAGGTAAAGATGAAAGTACATAGCCAGAAAACATCATCATTATTATTAAATCACGTCTTGAATAGTTTACAGTAGTGTTGCTCAAACTTTATATGAGTCACCTAGGGATCTTTTTTAAATGCAGCTTCTGATTCAGTAGGTTGGGGATAGGACTGAGATGCTTCAACTTTAATAAGCTCCTAGAAGATGCCAATGCTGTTGATTCTACACTTTCCGAAGCAAGATTAGCAAAGGCAGCAAGACAAGAACATTAAATAATAAGCATAAACATTAGAAAAGGAAAATAAACTAGCCTTTGGACAATTCTTTGCACTTATATTTAGAAAATTCAGAAGACTGTAGTAAAAGGCTACTAAATTTATTAAAGTACCCAAATATTTGATAAATATACCCAAGTAGTCTTTATTCTATGCTAGCAGTAAGCACCTAGAGGTAGAAATGGGAACTATATCATTCCCAATAGAAGCAATTCTAAAATATCTTGGATAAACTTTACAGCAATTACACAAGATCCAGTAAAGAAAAATATCAAGTCTTATTGGAAGACAAAAATGTTAAATCTGTTGGGGTCTGGCTTAGGAGAGGAAGAAAATAGTAGGATTTAAACATATTGAATATGTGGTTCTGGTGGAATGTCCAATTAGAGATTTCAAGTAGGCAGTTTGATATTTGAGATTTATTTAGGAGAGATGGATAGAAACAAAAGGTTAACATTACAGATCAGGAATCTCTTCCCTGAGCTTCAGGTCATATTCAGTTTCCTACTTGACATCTCCATGGGGATATCTGTTTTGATTTGTCAACTATTATAGTATTAGTCTCTTCATTGATGCCCTTATTACAACTCTAGCCACTTCCCCATCCCACCTCTCACCCAGTTTCCACATAATAGCCAAAAATTATTTTTCTTTTTTAATGCAACTCAGGAATATATCTCTTAAAATCCTGCTTACAATCCTCCAAAGCCTTCCCATAGTTCCAGCAAGGCTTACAAGGTTGGCCCTACTTGCTGGGCCACAGCCTTTCTATCAAGACTCGCCTTGTACCTACCACTCCCCTCCCCTCCCGTCCTGCCACTGTGGTGTTCTCTGTTCTCAAACAGGCCTCCTGTAACTTAGGGCCACTGCATTTGCTTTTCCCTTTTTCTGGGATGTTCTTCCACTGGCTGGCTTCTTGTGCCTTTAATTCATTCAGCCACCATCTGAAATGTTGCTTTTTCAATGCGTCTTTTGTAAAGAAAGCCCCCAGCCACTATCTATCTCTTTATCCTGCTTCGTATTTTTCACAGCACGTATTACCCTCTAGGATCATCTTATCATCTGTTTCCCTCATGAGAATGAAAATTGCCTTAGAGCTGAAATCATGCCTTTCTTATTCATCACTCTCTATCCCCCCCTCGAAAATGGTGGTTGGCACCTAGTAGGTGTCCAGTTTTTATTGAACAAATAAATTAAAGAGTAATAATACTGCTTAACCAGCGTTCAGCAGCATTTGCTATTTTGTGTTGTCCTTTCACTTCCATTACCTGGTGTCGCCCTGTGATAACCTGTGAGGTAGGTATTATTGTTATGTTCATTTACAGATGAACCGAGTAATTTTGTGCCCTTTGACCTGGACATCTGAAAGAGAAGAGAGTTGCTTTTTTTTTTAAGCCTGTAAAAGAGAAGAGGGTCCAGGAAGTTTAGTAAAATTATGTAATAGGCTGAGCTAACCATCTGCAAACTTTTGCTTTTTGTTCTTAACCAAATGGTAGAAATTGAACTACATGTGTTTCTATCCTGAACACGGCAAACCATTCAAAGAAAAATGCTCGCTATTATTCCTGAGTCCAGATGCAAGAGGTCCATGGTAGTCAATGCTCTGTAATTAAATGAGATTTCAGGCTGAGCTTCTAATCCCTCGAGACACAGAATGTGCAGCTGTACTAATAACTCAGCCTATTATATGGAAAGCCAGCCGGCCCTTGTTTCTTTATGTCCGCGCACACATACACACATACACTCACACATATACATTCACATTTATACTTTTAAAGCCAACAACAATCTAAACACAAGGTTCTCATTCTGTCTTTAAATATGGGAAATAATATTAGATTAAGTTAATGTAATCACTAACATCATGTTCTGTAAATTGAAAACTAATGCAGCTTTGTTCCCCTAACCCCCAGACTGCCCAAGACATCAGAATTTCCAGAATGCCCAGACCCACACTTTTCGATGATAAAATATATGTACCCCACTTGGAGTAAGGTGCATAATTTAATATTTTATTGTGTTTGATTTATAGGCTTCCTCAATCCTTATTAAATTTAAGTTTTCACAATTGAGGAAAGGCCTTAAAGGAAACATATTTTGTGGTTAAAGATGTATCCCACATGTGCGGGGCTGGCAATTTAAAAGGCCGGATAACTCCTCTGGCTGAGAACCCTCGCAGCATGGCTGCAGGTTCTGACTGAGAGCTCAGGTTAGCCGGGCAGCAGCAGAGAGGGCTGGCGTTCATGGTCCAGGCGGACAGCAATGCTTATTTCTTTGAGGTTTGATGTTCCATCAAAATCCACTCCGGGACAAAAATCTGGTATGTGAATTCTTGAAAAATTATATCGAAATGTGGCTTTTGTCATTTTTTTTTTCAAGAAATTTTAAGGGGGTAGGGAGAGTGATTTGCTTCTGACAACTTTGGCAAGGCTTCTGCTAAGTACACGTTCAGAGCAGCGATTCCCTAGCTGACAGAGACCTGCACATGACCTCAAATATCTACAAGCTGAGAAATGTTCCACAGAGCCACAGACGTTTCCAGGCAGGGATTCTGGGTCCTGAGGAACAGATCGAGGCACCTCTGGACTTTTGACTGTCAGTGCTTTTTCCTCAAAGCCTGGCCTGCTCCGAGGGCTCTGGCCACTGAGAAGGATCCAAGTTACAGGACTGACATTACCAGAGAATGGAAACATCCTTTCAGCATTGCCAAACTCCCAGCCCCTGCTTATCGTCATTCAACTCCAAGCGCCTCCTGACCTTGAAGATGTTTCCAAGCCCCTTATCCCTAAGGAATGATTCGCTCATGCTTCTCCTGGATCTTCGTGTTTCTATGTCAACGATCACATCTATTCTCCCTCCTCAGCCACAGAGCAGGGAACAGGCGTTGCTCTCTACTTCATGTCCTCTATCTCAGCTCAAAGTCATCTTTCATTCTTTCCTCCACGCTCACTAGATCTCATTAATCATTAACTCTTGCCGATTCTCTCTTCTCCATAGCTCCCGGAACCATTACTTCTATTTCTACTACCTTAACTAAGTGCAGGACATCCCCAGATTCTTGCTTTTATCATTACAATAATCAAATTGTATTTTTTTTCTGACAACTCAAGGCTTGCCTTCTATCTGGCTCCTTCTAGCCACATTAAAAATTGGTTAGCTCAGCCTATTCATTCCTTACTCTGCAGTCAGACTGATTTTTCTAAAAATACCTATGTATGTGATCATCTCATTCCCCTGCTTAAAACCCTTAGTATCTTCCCATTGCCTTTGAGTTAAAATACAAACCTTGGCTCACAAGGTTCTATCCATCTCTCTCATCTAACTCTTGCACTATATGCTCCGGAGATATTTAATTCCCGTTAGTTTCTCCAGTGAAGCCTGTTGGGTCCTTCCTTGCTGCTGAGTCTTGGCTTATGCTGTTCCGGGTATTTTCCCTCTCTCTTCAGGTGGCTAATTCCTATTCATGATTTGTTCTCAACTTAGATGCCACTTCCACATGGACACTATCTTTGACTGCCCCCCTCATCTTATTTTTATCTCACATAGCATTTTGTTCTCCTCTAGCACAACATGTAAACTTTATAATTGCAGGTGTTTTTTTTTCTTTTTTTCCCCCTGTCCAAACTAGAAACTTCCCAAGAAACTCTATGTATGTCACTCTCTTTTATATCTTCATCACCTAGCTCATTGCCTGGCATATAGAAAGGCATTTATAGCCATTAAATATTCATCTTTGTATCCTTCTGCACATCTTGTCTCAAGGCCTTGCATAAATACCAATTTGATGAATCCAAACAAATTGACACATTGCTCAAACTGTGTGATAGAAAATGCAGCTCTGTGAGAAACAGAGTAACACAATTAGCTGGTTTAGGGACTATTAAAAAGTTATCTGCCCATCAGTAGATATGCAGTACATTTATATCATGAAATACTATGCAGCAATAAAAAATAAGGATTTCTTACCCTTTGAGGCAGCATGGAAGGACCTGGAGAGTATTATGTTAAGTCAGTGGTTCTCAACCTTCCTAACTTATGAAGTAGCAACGAAAATAATTTTATGTTTGGGGGTCACCACAACATGAGGAACTGCATTAAAGGGACGTGGCATTAGGAAGGTTGAGAACCACTGTAAGTGAAATAAGCCAATCAAAGAAATACAAGTATTACATGATTTCACTCATATGTAGAAGCTAATGAACTAATGAACAAAATAGATCCAGAGATATAGAAGCATGGAACAGTTTGTGGAATCTCAGAGGGATGGCAGGGGTGAGGGGGTGGGTGGGAAGAGATCAACCAAAGAACTTGCATGCGTTTGTACATAACCCATGGACACAGACAACAGGGTGGTGAAGGCCTGGGGCAGAAGACATGGTGGACTAGAAGGGTCAATGAGGGGGAAAAGGAGACATATGTAATACTTTTAACAATAAAGATTTAATTTAAAACAACAAAACAAAAAAATAAAAGATAATCTGCTGAAAAATGGAACCAGCTCTGCTGATCAATGACATTTGACTACTAATATGACCAGAATAACCAGACCATGATATGGTTGCTTGAAATCATCTGGCATCAGATGTTGTTTGATCTTTACTGTCTGTGTGGCAACTCCATCGATTGTCTGGAAATTGGCTGCTTATAGGGGTTGGTTGGAATTAAAAATGACCATAATACTGATTATAAAATAACAACCATTAATATGTATTTATCATGGTCTTTGGATGCACCAAATTATTTAATCCTCATAATAACCCTGTGAAGTGGACACTGTTGTTCTGCTTCACAGATGAGATAACCGAGACAGTACAGTTCAATAATGTGCTTAAAGTGACACCACTGGAGAGTGGTAGAGATGAAGTGCAAACCTCTTGAGATATTATTTTGAATTCCATGCTTTAAAATATGCTGCATTATTGCCACTACTATTTGCTTCAATAACTAACTAGGGCAATGGTCGGCAAACCACGGCTCGCGAGTCAGATGCAGCTCGAGAGCCGTGGTTTGCCGCTCTGTTGACTGAGTTTGCCAACCACTGGCCTAAGCATTTAAAAGAGAAACACTATGGCTCAGTAGTTGAACTTCCACCTATGAATTAGGGCAGTGGTCAACTAACTCATTAGTCAACAGAGAGGCAAACCGCAGCTCTCAAGCTGCATGTGGCTTGCGAGTCGCATATGGCTCACGAGCCACCATTTGCTGACCACTGAACTAGGGACATAGACTTGAGGATGTATGGATTTATGGGCTATGCAAAAGTCTTAGGAGTCTTTTGTGTGGGTAGTGTGCATAATGCTTGGGAAACAAGGTCAACCTCTTGTCATACCTGCTGGACTTGATTTTAATAAAGCCTTGCAAGCAAGCCATAAGAGAAATGGGAGCAATTTGGAAATAAATTCCTTCCATTATGCTGCAGGATCTCCTATATGCTGTGGCATTTAGGAATTATTCACAGATGTATGTTTACAGTTAAAAAATCAACTATACTGTGCTCAATTATATGGGAGAAAACTCTAGTAAACAGTTTTTAATTGGATTGAAATTAAGATAAATTTAGGATAATGAAGGAAAATGTCTTAACAGCAAGATTTATAGACTGTGTGCAAAACTCCCATTGGAAGTGAAGGCAGCCCAGTATTTTGAAATGCAAAATTTACATGCACATGAGGAAAAAAGATTATGTGTACAATTTATTTCCATATAGTCATGAAATGCTTTTGAAACAACTTAGGTTACGTGGGTTATTCAACAGAGATATGAGCATTCACTGTGTACGACATCCTATGCTAGGTACTAACGGAAGAAACAAACTTCTCTGAAATCTAATTACAGATCTCAAATAATCTATAGTTTACTTAGTTAAAGGGACTAAGTGATGTAGGCATAAAATGTTTATAAAGTTAGAGAACTCAGTTATTAAATGGTCATTTAAAAGAGATGCTGCATTTGGTAAAAGAGAAAATGAGACTCAACAGCCTGAAGGAAGAGAAAGAGATAGGGTTTCTTTTTCTCTAATTCTAGGAACATCTTATATGAAGCTTTATAAAAATAGGCTCTTTGGCCCCGGCTGGTGTGGCTCAGTTAGTTAGGCATCTTCACATGCATCGAGAGGTTGCCAGTTCAATTCCCGGTCAGGCCGGGCACATGCCTGAGTTACGGGCTTGATCCCTGGTGGAGGGCATGCAGGAGGCAGCTGATCGATGTTTCACTCTCGAATCTATGTCTTTCGCTCTCTCTCCCTCACTTGAGAGCTTATTAGAGACATAGTCTTGGGTCCACCCCTACCCTACTGAATCAGAATCCACAGTCGCCTAAGGTGAATTTGTATGTACATTAACATTTGGAAGCATTGGTCTAAATAATAAATCTGTGGCACAGAGAGTTTGCATAAATCATAAAGTATAATATAGTCTATCTTCCTAAATTCTTTTATCTCTACTTTAATCCCCCAAACCATCTTCTCCAGATGAACTGATTTTTCTCACCATCTCTTCAAACAAGATTTTGGGTCTCTACTTCTTTCCACAGGTGCTGCTTTTTACCTGAAGGCCTTCCATTTTCCTTTCTGCCCAAACCACAGAGAATTATTTGCATTTCCAGAATGTGCTGTGGGCTCTCATGCCTTTTGTCCAAATTTCCCTCCCTATCCCCACATTGACCCATGGGCCTCCAGGGCTCTGTGAAGCCTTCTATGTCCCCTTCTCACTCCTCTAGTGTTTGTTCACTTAACTCCATTCTCACTGTACGAGGTGTATTTCTCTATTGCAGCTCTAATCATGCTGTAATGTAATTGTTAACATGTTCTCTTGCATTACACTGCGAGCATCCCAAGGGAAAAAGTATGTTAGCCACTTTTGTAACGTAAGTACTTACAAAATGTTTGTTGAATGAAAGCTTTATCTGCAAATTTAAAATTATGGATGACTGTTCAATCACTGGTCAGTAAACTGAGTGAAACAAAGGATCCAAGTCTAGAATCTCTAAAATGTTGCCAAAATTCCTTACACACACACACACACACACACACACACACACACACACACCATTTAACCCTACTTTATTGATTTGCAATAACTGAGCAGCTTTTACAGAAAAGTACCTGACCTATGTCACTGGTCTCACATTTGACATGTATTGTCTAAATGACCCTGGGATACATCAAGAGGGGCATAGAATGGATAAATTGTGATATGATTGACACTGGCATGTTTTGTAATCTTAAATCAAGTTGGGTCTCTTGTAATTTCCCCATCTGCTTGTTTATTACTCATCTCTGAAGAGAGATTAGTATGGACAAGCAGAAGTCAATGTGAACACACTTTAAACGTAGGCTTCAGAGAAGTACCATTCTCAGAAATATGAGCTCACAAGCAAAATTAAAAAATGTCTGAGGAAATAATCCACAATTAAAAAGTTAGCAGAGTCTGGCTGACGTGGCTCAGTGGTTGAGTGTCAACATATGAACCAGGAGATCACCGTTTGATTCCCAGTCAGGGCACATGCCCAGTTTGTGGGCTTGATCCCTGATGTGGGGCATGCAGGAGACGGTTGATCAATGATTCTCTGTCATAAATGATGTTTCTGTCTCTCCCTCTCCCTTCCTCTCTGATATCAATAAAAATATTTTAAAATAATTTTTTAAAAGTTAGCAGAAACAATAAATGCTACAGATACTAAAATGACTGAATACATATGTAAAAAAATTGTGCAAGATAAATTTAAATAAATCAAACCAACTCCTAAAAATATTACCTAAAACATACAGAGACTATAAAAAGCACCCTGCTTATTTTAAAAAGAACCAAATAAAATTTCTAGAAAGTAAACATACAATAATTAGATACACAATAGAATAAGGACCAGAATAAGGACATAATGAAGTAAAAATTGTAAACAGAAACTCCATCTGAGAAGACTATCATTATACATCTTAGAGATTGAAAATATGAAAAATACCAGGCATTGAGCAAGAAGTTCTGACATATGTCTACTGGGTGTCTTGGAGGATGGAGAAGAGGCAATATCTGAAGTGATAACATCTGAGAATCTTCCAGAATAGTGGACTCACAGTCCTCAGTTGGGGTGCCTGTGGAAGGCAACCAATTGATGTTTATTTCTCACATTGATGTTTCTCTCTCAGTCTCCCCTCAACCTCCCTTTCTCTAGAAAATCACTGAAAATCAGATCCCGAGGTAAAGATTAAAAAACGAAACATCTAAGGGCTCAACAATATTGTGATTACTAGCATTCCTGGGTATTGATTCTCTGGCACATAGCTGGCTCTAAACAGGTGCCTGTTAAAATAATGCAGGAATGAATAATGTTAACGATTATGCTATAAGAATGCCAATATTTTATGAACATATGTACATGACACATCGGGGTAGAGTACGACAGGCTTTCTCAAGTGTGAGGTCCTTTGTGAAGTACAAGCAGTGTTTAATCCTGTCCTCTTCCCAGAGAAATTCTCTCTGGGCACTTGACATCAGAATCCTCCCAGGTTGCATTGGTGCCTTCCAGACAGTCTAGGATCCTGGGGAGTCCAGAAAACCCATCATTTTTCTTAGGGAGACATCCCCAGCAGCATGCTCCCGGGAGAAGATACCAGCTCATGCGCCCACCCTGTCTTGTGCAGTGAGCTTACTACATGGCTAAGCTCAGAGGGGAAAAAACCAGAGAGGCCCAGCTGGCTCATCTTCCTCATCGGGACCACGCAACATCCCTCAGGGCCAGCTTATCCACGTGAGGACCAGGGTTGGAGATTTCCCTGAATGAACAGGTCCCAACCCGGGATGCTCAGGCCCCTGTCATTGTGGAGTCCAGGAGCCCTCAGATCGCCAGAACCCGGTGTTTTGAGGGACGGCCGGGAGCTTTGCCCCTGCTGGTCCAGCAGCTTTTATGTCTGGAGACTGCAGTGTGATGCAGAGGCAGCCCTTTGACAGAGTTTGCACTTTATCATTTCCCAGGAATCTCTGCTCTTGAGACATTCGGTGCTCTTAGGTGTCTGTCAAGTTCAAGCACTTTCTATCTTAAGCATATCTGAGTGTTGGGGCTGAGGAAACAAAGGAAGCTCACCACAAGAGACAGTATTTGTGGGGCTCAATTTCCTCAAAAAATACTTGCTGCTACTTTCTTACCATGTCAGTCTGAGGCTCTCATTGTCCCTGTCCCTGTGGACATGGCTGCCAAAGCACTTTTAAAATATATATATTATTGATTTTTTTTACAGAGAGGAAGGGAGAGAGTTAGAAACATCGATGAGAGAGAAACATCAATCAGCTGCCTCTTGCGCACCCCCTACTAGGGATGTGCCTGCAACCAAGATATGTGCTCTTGACCAGAATCAAACCTGGGACCTTTCGATCCACAGGCTGACTCTCTGTCCACAGAGCCAAACCGGTTTTGGCTCCCAAAACACTTTCTGATCTGGCCTGACACAG
The DNA here is from genome assembly GCA_011751065.1 of Lasiurus cinereus. Lineage (NCBI taxonomy): Eukaryota > Metazoa > Chordata > Mammalia > Chiroptera > Vespertilionidae > Lasiurus > Lasiurus cinereus. The sequence continues at coordinate 16,305,106 of JAAGEH010000307.1, read as the reverse complement.
CTGAGCAAGGTCTGTTTTGGGAAAGCCACTGTTTCTGGGTGAATCAGTCATTTTCTCAGGTGCCTTCTTCCTGTTCAGCCAGGGGGTCAGGAGTACTCTCATTTGGGGATCATCCACCTGGCTATCATCTGTATCTTGTCTGGCATGGGAGAGTGGATGGACACTCATGAACAAGCAGACCCAGAGGGATGGTTGCAACTGGCATACCAGAGGGGATTTTAGTTCTTTATAATGAACTGGTAAATGAAATATATACTATCTCCCTATCTGGACAAATATACCCTTGTCATGAAAACAACAACAAAGGGTATGTGTAAAGCTATAGTTTTTATGTGTCTGAGGTCTGGCAAAAGTATCAGTCTACTAAATTTAATTATTACTGCACTGTACACATCTGGCTCATTTGTCAATGGGCTGGTGATAGCTGAATGTGTGATAAAGATTTATGTAACTTATGGATTATGTATTTGTTCCATAAAATTATTTTTGTCACCTTATTTCTGCAAAATCACTAATCTTGTTATATTCAAGATGTTTACATATTTATTTTCAACTCATAGTAATGATCTGAAGGGTTTCAAAAAATTGTACTTGTATGAAAACATATAAATTAAGCATAAAAAATAAAATTAAAAAGTTACATATTTCTAAATTTTTTTTAAATATTCAAAAGTTTTAAAAGTAAACTACAAATATAATTAATAGAAGCTTCTATTGTGTCATGTACATATGTTAACACTTTAATTAAATCTTATTTATTACTAGAGGCCTGGTGCATGAAATTCATGCATGGGGGTGTGAGGTTGTCCCTCAACCTGGCCTGCACCATTTCCAATTTGGGACTGCTGGCTCCTAACTGCTCTTCTGACTGCCCCTGATAGCTTCTGCCTGCCATCCTGATCACCTACTTAACCGCTCCCCTGCTGGCCTGATCCCCCATAACTGCACTTCCCTGCTGTGACCCGCCTCCTCTGTGAGAGGCAACGGAAACGCCAGGACCAGCCTCCTCTGTGTTGTGCAGAGTCACAGGACCCCCAGGCCTCACTGTGTGGAGCAGCCACTAGGCCCCACCTCCGCTGTGCATGTGGCCATCTTGTGGTGGCCATCTTGTGATGACATCACGTGAGGGCATCACGCAGGGGTGTGACGCCACCTAGGCTTTTATTATATAGGAGTTTTATAAAGCTACAATTATTCACAATTTAAGCATTCTATGTTCATTTTGTTGCCAATATAAAAAAGCAGTACCATATTTATCTGAAAAATATGAAAACACGAATTCAAAAAGACATATGCATCCCCATGTTCATTTCAGCTTTATTTATAATGGCCAAGATATAGAAACAACCTAAATGTCCATTGCCAGGTGAGTGGATTGTACATATATACAACGGAATACTCCTCAGCCATAAAGAAGATGAGATAGTGACATTTGCAACAACATTGATGGATCTTGTGGGTTATGCTAAATGCAATAAGCCAGACAGAGAAAGACAAATACCATATGATTTCACTTATATATGGAACCTAAAAAACAAAACAAAGGAACAAACAAAGCAAAAGAGAAACAGTCACAGATATAGACAACAGATTGGTGGTTACCGGAGGGGACCAAGGGTGGGGAGGTGAAATGGATAAAGCAGGGGAGGGTCAATAGTTTGGTGAGGGATGGAAACTAACCTATAATTACTTATCTAATTATAATGTTGTACACCTGAAACTTATATACTGTTATTCACCAATGTTACCACAATTTAAAAAAGAGAATCAGTACTAAGAGCAATATTAGTTAAAATTCAAAATACTTTAAGCCACCATTGCCAACTTTTGTGAAATATTGCACTCATTGAATATAATAGGAACCAAAAATTAGAACAAAAAGAGAAGCAAGAAAAAGGATTGCTGGCATGACTGAGAAATGATACTTTGTTATGAAAAATATCTATTGCCTTCATATTATTTTAGAAGGGGAATCCAACAAGGTTAACTTTTCTCTTAAGCTAGCACTCTCCAATTCTCCAAGCATTCCAGCACAATATCATCACCATTACCCATGATCCTTCACAGCTTTCCAATCCTGTCACTCTTTTGTTTGTGGGTAGGTATAGGGCAAAAGATATGGGGATTCATTTCCCTGAAAGTGGATGGTAAGCATTATGGGCTGCATTGTGCCTGCTGAGGGCCAGACCCTGAGGGATAGAGACACCCATATGTTTTTAATAAATTTATTTGTGAGTGATTGCGGTATGTGGACTATAAAAACCTGCCCTTTGTATATACCAACAGCCTCTAAAATAGAAAGCTGTGGCCCTAGCTGGTTTGGTTCTATGGATAAAGTGTCAGCCTGATGACTGAAGGGTCCTAGGTTTATTCTAGCCAAGGGCACATGCCTGGGTTGCAGGCTTGATCCCCAGTAGGGGGTGTGCACAAGGCAGCCAATCAATGATTCTCTCATCATTGATGTTTTTATCTCTCTCTCCCTCTCCCTTCCTCTCTGAAATCAATAAAAATGTATGTTTTAAAATCAATCAATCAATAAATAAATAAAATAGGAAGCTATGGATGAGGCAATTTGAAAATCTAAATGGCCTAGGAAAGGGTATGTAGCTGCTGGAGAAGTTCTTCCTGAAACCAGGACAGGTTTTCCAGCCACTCCTGTTAGAGTAGTTCACACTCCTAGTGCCCTGGAAGGGAGCCCCCTGCAGAGCCCTGAGTGCACTCCTGCCTTCTGCTTTGGGGTCCCTGTGCCCACCATTCAACAGTGAGAACTGAGACAAAGTGCCAGCAGTTTGACATGTTCATGGAACTGTTTGAGCGGAGTTTGGAGCTGGAAGAGTCAGAGCCACATAAAAATGACAATCTGCATCGACACAGCCCATTCCAGCCCACAGGGTCCAGACTCAGCAAGGCATTTGAGGCAGGTGAGTCCTAGAGGTACTTGCCTCAGGCACAAAATTTAAACCAGTTCCACACAGTGATCAAGAAAAGTACTATCTTGATGGAGTATTTATTAAAAATCAAAATTACTACAAAACTCCCCTCGATGAACAAAACATCAACATCCTATCTAATAAAAGAGTGATATGCAAATTGACTGTACCTCCAGTACATCCCAAGCCACACCCACCGGCAACACCCATCAGTCAATCAGAGAGAGTATGCAAATTAACCCAACCAAGATGGCTACGGCCACAGAGAAGCAGGAAGGAGGCTTGGGTTGCCCCTGGTGATGGAGGAAGCCAAGCTTTCCACAAACCCTGGCTGTTCAGACCTCTGTTTAAGGCAACAAAGCTTCATTGGCTGCTGCCGAGGAGAGAGTAGAAGGCTTGACTTCACTCCAGGCTACAAAGTTTTAATTGTAGAAGATAAATAAATCCAAGATACTAGGGCCTCCCCTTGGATCACCAGGGGCCATGGCCAGACTGCAATCCACCACAGGCCCCTCACCTAGGCCACCCCATGCTCCAAGGAACACCCACCGTGATCTAGGACACCCTTCAGGGCAAACCAGCTGGCCCCCACCTGAGCACCAGGCCTCTATTGTAGCTAATAAAAGAGTAATATGCAGATGGACCATCACTCCAACATACAAGATGACTGCCCCCATGTGGTCGAAGATCCTGCCCCCATGTGGACACAAGATGGCCACCACAAGATGGCCAGCTGGGGAGGGCAGTTGGCAGGGACCAGGCCTACAAGGGAGGGCAGTTGTGGGCAATCAGGCCAGCAAAGTAGGAAAGTTGGGGGTGACCGGATCTGTAGGGAAGGGGAGTTGGGGGTGACCAGGCCCACAGGTAGGGCAGTTAGGGGCAAACAGGCTGTCAGGGGAGCAGTTAGGCATCAATCAGGCTGGCAGGGGATAAGTTAGGGGGTGATCAGGCTGGCAGGAAGAAGCAGTTAGGGGCAATCAGGAAGGCAGGCAGGTGGGCAGTTGGGAGTCAGCAGTCCTGGATTATGAGAGGGATGTCCTAATGCCCGTTTAGGCCCGATCTAGAAAGTATTGGGCCTAAACGGGCAGTAGGACATCCCTCAAGGGGTCCCAGATTGGAGAGGGAGCAGGCTGGGCAAAGAACACCCCCCCTTGCGCAAATTTCATGCACTTGGCCTCTAGTTTTAAATAAAGATGGGATCAGCAGCAATGTCAGTGCTATAACACATTAGTGCTAGAGCCCAAAGGAAATTCAGTAATAACTGATCCTGTCTGTATTGAAAAATTCGATGTTTTGCTCATCGTGGATTTTTTTTTTTGGTGGGGGGGAGGGGAGCATTGATTCTTATTTTTAAAAAATATTACATTAAAATATTTTTTTTTCCAATGCCTGGGTTTTCTGCGTTCCCTTAAATTTTGTGCCCCGAGGCAAGTGCCTCAGTCTCCTCACCCTAGTCCCAGCCCTGGGGTAAATACAGCGTTTGGGGGCTTTATCTCATTTGAGCCCCATGACTTCCGTGTAAAGTGAGCAAGGCAAGTATCATTATCTGCATTTGACAGTTGAGGGAACTAAGTCTCAAAACAGGTAACATCACCTACGCAGGACTACATGTACATATTGAACAAGAGACTAAAATTCAGACCTGCTGACTCCAAATCTAGGGCTTTTCCCATGACATCATAGATTCTCCATCTCCAATACACCAAAAAAAATCCTCTAAAATTGCTGAAATCCAGATTCCTGAGTTCTCAACCATGAATATTCAGATTCTGACAGTCTGGGGTAGTGCACAGCATTGGCAAGGTTATTTTGCTTGTTTGTTTGTTTGTATAATATATATATATATATATATATATATATATAT
>JAAGEH010000307.1:16245054-16300212 GCA_011751065.1 Lasiurus cinereus | reverse complement strand
CTCACACAAAGTGGCTTTGATTTCAGGGAGCCATGGACCATTCTGGGGCAACTCTGTCAGGCCTCCAGGCAGATGCCGCAGGCTAATCACTGCACAGGCACAGCGGCAAAAGCTTGAGGTTCCGATCATTAACATTTCTGCTTGTCAAAAAGATACAGCACTTCATTTCAGTTAAAAATGTTACGTTATTTAGTAAGGATAACCACAGCTAGTTAACAATTAACAACCATTAAGCACTCCAGTGAACTAAGAAAGCAGGCTCTGAATGCACAGAACTGGCGCACTTTGAGGCATGGGAGCAGAAGGATGGCGAGCACTCCTGATGGATGCGGTCCCTGAGCAATCACAGGTCTGCAGAGCACTGCACACCTGGGAGGAGTACCCAAAACGGAGAGGGAATGTGACCTCAAAGACAGACTTTGTCTGCTTAATAAATTTGCCAGGGCTGGTTAGGGCTGAGAGAAAGTTAACTCTTTTTGTCAGGACTGTTACTAAATTGGGATCAAGTGAGAGAAAGAGTTGCAAGAAAAAAGCTGTATTCTTTACCTCAGCACTTGTGGAAATGGTAACTTAAGCTGTAAATGTGTTATCAGGCCATAAAACCTTAGGAAAAGTTGAGTTGAATATGTGGCTACAATGAAAGCAACTTGAAAAAGAATCTTGCCAGTATTACCAGAGAAGGCTTTTTGCCTGAGGTCAGAAGCATGAAAATTAAGCAAACAAAAATATTTAAATTGGATTCTTAAGCTATTCATCTCTGAAGAAAGAAAGAAAAAAAGAAAGAAAGAAAAGAAAAGAAATAGTTGATACTTTCTTTTCTATCAAGTGCTAGCTACATGGATTTTACCAAACTTTTTCATCTAGGTTTTCCAGTTACACTGGCCTTAGCAATTTACTATAGCCTCACAAAGCTTTATGGCAAGAAGCAGAATTTCATACCAAAATAAAATGTATTGCCTTGTCTTGTCTTTTGGGCTGCGGGTAAAAGAAATGGCAAAGGGAGCTGCTTGTTTAATAATTGAAGTTTAAAAGTTGACTCTATGGAAATTTTTCCGTTTTTTTTTTTTTTTTTTTTTTTAATCCTTATCCAAGGATATTTTTTTACATTGATCTTGAGAGAGAGAGAGAGAGAGAGAGAGAGAGAGAGAGAGAGAGAGTTGGAGGTGGAGGAAGAGGGAGAGATAGGAGATAGAGACAGAGACAGAGAAAAACATTGATGTGAGAAACACACATGGATTGATTGTCTCTCCACATGCACTCCGACTGGAGCCAGGGATTGAACCTACAACTCAGGTACCTGCTATTGACTGGGAATCAAACTTGTGACCCTTTGATTTACTGGCTGATGGTCCAACTACTTAGGAACACCAGTCAGGGCTTGATGGAAGTTTTTTATTTAACACTTCCAATCCACGAGCACGAGATATCTATTTATTTATTTTTCAATTTCTTTTACCGACGTCTTATAGCTTTTTGGTGTATAGATTTTTCACTTCCTTGGTTAAATTTATTTCTAAGTCTTTTATTGTTTTTGTTGCTTTTACAAGTAGGATTGTTTTCTTTCTTTTTTAGGGAGTTCATTGTTAGCATATAGAAATGCAACTGATTCTTGTATGTTGATTTTGTATTCTGCAAATTTACTGAATTCATGTATTACTTCTAACAGGTGGCTGTGTTTGGGGGGTTTTCTTTTGGTGGAGTACTTAGAATTGTCTACATTCAAGATAATGTCATCAGCAAACAGAAAATTTCACTTCTCCCTTTTAGATTTGGATGCCTTTTATATCATTTTCTTCCCTGATTGCTTGGTAGGACTTCCAGTACTAGGCTGAATAGAAGTGGTGAGAGCAGGCACATTTGTCTTGTTCCTGATTTTAGAGGGAAAGTTTTCACTGTTCAGTTTGATATTAGCTGTGGGCTCATCATATGTGGCCTTTATGATGTTGAAGTATGTCCCGTCTATACTCCATTTGTTAAGTTTTTATCATGAAAGAATGTTGAATTTTGTTAAAGACTCGTTCAGCATCTATTGAGATGATCATATGGTTTTTGTCTTTCATTCTATTAATGTGGTGTATCACATTTATTGCTTTGTGTATGTTGAACCATTCTTGCATTCAAATATAAATCTCATTTGACTATGGCTTATGGTTCTTTAAATATATTGTTGAATTTGGTTTGCTAGTCTCTTGTTGAGGATTTTTGCATTTATATTGATCAGGGTTTTGGCCTACAGCTTTCTTGTAGGATTGTTATCTGGCTTTGGCATCAAGGTAATGTTGGCCTTGTAAAAAAGCTTTGAAGTGTTCCACCTCTTCTATTTTCTTTTTTTCTTTCTTTTTTTTTTTTTTGGAAGAGTTTGAAATGAGTTGGCATTAACTCTTCTTTAAATGTTCACTAGAATTTATCAAATTCTAAAGCCATTTAGTCCTGGGCTTTCCTGTGTTCGAAGGTTTTTGATTACAGATTTAATCTCCTTGTTATTGATCTGTTCAGATTTTCTTTATCTTCGTGAGTCAGCCTTAGTAGTTTGTATATTTCTAGGAATTTATCCATTTCTTCTAGGGTATTCAATTTGTTGGCCCGTAATTGTTCATAGAAATCTCTGATGATCCTTTGTATTTCTGTGTTATCAGTTGTGATGTCTCCTCTTTCATTTCTAATTTTATTTGAATGCTCTTTTTTTTTGATAAGGCTAGCTAAAGGTTAGTCAATTACATTTATCATTTAAAAAACAACTATTAATTTCTCTAATCCTTCTATTGTTTTTTCTGGCCTCTATTTCATTTATTTCTGCTCTGATCTTTATTATTTTCTTCCTTCTGCTAACTTTGGGTTTAGTTTGTTCTTTTTTTAGTTTCTTGAGGTGTGAAGTTAGGTTGTTTTTAATATTTTTAAATTATAAACTTTATTATTATAAACTTTTAAAAAATATTTTTAAATTATAAACATTCATTATTATAAACATTGCTTTTGCTGCCTCATCTAAGGTTTGGTCTGTTGTGGTTCCATTTTCATTTGTTTTAAGATATTGATTTTTCTTTTGATTTCATCTTTGACCCTTTGGTTGTTCAGGAGTGTTATTTAATTTCCACATATTTGCAAATTTTCCAGCTTTCCTCCTGTTATTGATTTCTAGTTTTATACTATTGTGGTTTGAAAAGGTATTTGGTATTGTTTCAATCTTAAATTCTCTAAGACTTGTTTTGTGTCCTATCATATGATCTGTCTGGAGAATGTTCTCTGTGTACTTGAGAAGAATGTGTGCTCTGCTGATGTTGGATGGAATGAACTCTGGATGTCTGTTAGGTCAATTTAGTCTAAATAATTGTTCAATTCCAATATTTCCTTACGGATTTTTTTAGTATCTATCCATTGTTGAAAGTGGGATATTGAAATTCCATGCTATTATTATATTGTCTGCTAGAGGCCCAGTGCACAGATTCATGCACCAGTGAGGTCCCTCAGCCTGGCCTGAGGGGTCAGACCAAGACCAGCTCTCTGACATCCCCCAAGGGGTCCCAGATTGTGAGAGGGCTCAGGCAATGCCAAGGGACCCCACCAGTGCATGATTGGGCCAGGAAGGAATGTGGGAGGTTGGTCAGCCAGGAAGGAGCTGCGGGAAGTCTCGAGGACATATCTGGCCCATCTCACTCTGTCCCGATTGGCTGGACCCCAGCAGCAAGCTAACCTACCAGGTGGAGCATCTGCCCCTGGTGGTCAGTGCACATCATAACAAGTGGTTGAGCATCCTTAGCATATCATTAGCATATTACACCTTGATTGGTTGAAGGGACAACCAGACGACTGAGCACTTAGCATATTAGGCTGTAATTGTGTATAATTGTCTAATTATTGATCTTTGAGGGTGACAGAGGTTGGGGTATCCTACTCTGCCATTTTTTATTCAGATAATCTTTTTTAAATTTCTCTCTATCTCTATCTCTATCTATCTCTTAGAGGGAATAGGCCTTGATAATAAATCTCATAGATTTATTATAATTGTCTTCAGCTCTTCAGCACTCTCTCTGTGTGTGAATAATAACTTAAGGAATTGATGTCAATAAATTCGTACTTACGTCAAACTTTCTAAAAAAAATTTATCTTTATTGTTGGAAGTATTACAGATGTTATCCCCGCCCCAATTAATCCCCTCTACAACACTTTCCTCCCCAGGCCTTCACCATAATACTGTCGGTATCTATGAGTTATGTATATATGCTTATAAATTCTTTGGTTAATCTCTTACCCTAACCCTCCCTCTGATATTTATCAGTCTGTTCCATGCTTCTATGTCTCTAGATCTTTTTTTTTTAATTATTGATTTCAGAGAGGAATAGAGAAGGAGAGATAGAAACATCAGTGATCAGAGAGTCATTGATCTGTTGCCTCCTGCACACCCTGTACTGGGAATTAAGCCTGCAATCCAGGCATGTGCCCTGACCGGGAATCAAACCATGACCTCCTGGTTCATAGGTCAACGCTCAATCACTGATCCATGTTGGCTGGACTCTGGATCTATTTTGTTCATCAGTTTGTTTTGTTCATCCAATTCCATATATGAGTGAGATCATGTGATGATACTTGTCTTTTTCTGACTGGCTTATTTCACTCACTATAATACTCTCCAGGTCCCTCTAGGTCAGTGGTTCTCAATCCTTCTAATGCCGCGACCCTTTAATACAGTTCCTCATGTTGTGATGATATGAGGATTATTTTCATTGCTACTTCATAACTGTAATTTTGATAACAATTATTTTCGTTGCTACTTAACTGTAATTTTGCTTCTGTTAATGAATCGTAATGTAAATATCTGCGTTTTCCGGTGGTCTTAGGCTCTACAGCAGTGGTTCTCAATCCATAGTATGGTCACCTAAGACCATCGGAAAACACAGATATTTACATCACAGTTCATAACAGTAGCAAAATTACAGTTATGAAGTAGCAATGAAAATAATTTTATGGTTGGGGGTCACCACAACATGAGGAACTGTATTAAAGGTTTGTGGCATTAGAAAGGTTGAGAACCACTGCTCTAGATAATCTTAATGTAGTCAGGAGGCCATATGCCCTAATAGCAACAAAATTATAAAGACAGTCCCTCCCCCCTCCCTACCCCAATTCCCCTCTGCCCTGCCACACCTGAAAGCAGTCTGTCTTCAAAAATTGAACTTGGAAGGTAGCTGTTTGAACACATCTTTGCATGGTCAATGTCAAGGTTCAGCTGCACTGTCTTAGTGCTGCCCAACATACACTCCCCTTACTTTGAGATATACCTGCCTATTGCCTTTCTTAATGCTCGTTCTTTATCTTCCATTGCTCCTAGCCTCCCTTATCAACTAGAAGAGTTGCTTCTCAAACATCAGTGGCATCATGATCACCTGGAGAGCTTGATAAACTACAAATGTCTGGGACCCACCCCTAGAATTTCTGATTCCAAAGGGCTGTGTAAACCTTGAAAGTCTGTATTTTTATTAAGCTCCCAGTTGATGCTGTTGCTATTATTGCTGCTGTTTGGGAGACTTTGAAAAACACCAAACTGGAGTGATGGTTCTCACCTGGGGTTATTTATAAAAATACTGCTGCCCAAGTCCACCCCAGACCAACTAAGACTCTTTGGAGATGGGAGGTTTATTAGTTTCTTAGGGTTGCTGTAACAAATGACCACAACAAGGCAGCTTCTTACAAACACAACTTATTCCCTCACAGTTCTGAGGCCTAGAAGTTCCAAATAGGGTCCTGGCAAATCCATGGACCCTCAAAGGGTCTAGGCAAGAGGCTTCTCCTGGTTTCTGGTTGTTGCCAGCAATCCTTGACATTTGGTTTGAAGAAGCATCACTTCAGCCTCAGCTCTTACCTTCACATGGCATCCTCTTATGTGTCTCTGTGTATCTGTCTATGTCTGGGTGCCTCTTCCTCTTCTTATAAGGACACCAGACCTTGGATCTATGGCCCATCCCAACCCAATATGACCTTATCTTAATTATATCTGCAAAGACCCTATTTCCAATAAAGCCACATTCTGAGATTCGGGGTGGACATAAATTTGGGGGGAGGAGGACACTATTCAATTCAGTACAGGGCCCTCAATTACTTGGAAGATCCCTAAGGGCAATAGTGATATATTATCCAACTTAAGTAAAAAGTTTAGTACGGAATATGATGCCCTCTCTCCCCCAAACAAACAGTGAATTCTTCTAATTCACAATTGTCACAACATAACAGATACAACACACTCTTAAAAGCTTGTTAAAACTAACTGCCGATTCCAAGGACTTTAAAGTGTTTACCTCTATGACTAATTTAGCTCTAAATTAAAGAGCCTTTTCCTTAAGCAACTTGAAGGCATTTCTTTGTAGAAAGACCAGTATACTGTTCCTCAGGGCATTTTATAGGGAACATACCTATAAAGAGTCCAGATTACACACTTCTGAAAGCTTTTAACGAAAATAAACGTTTCTGAACTTCCCATTATAAACTTGGAAACATATTTTCACATGAAACAAAAATGCTAATTATTACATCCCTAGGTTTATACATTTTGTACAGTGGAATGATCATTTTCCATGAATTAAGATAATCTTTAAAATGCCTGAAAGGCAAAGCAGGAGACAAGATACCTGTCCGCCTGAACTTCAGCATTGGCGAGGCAAGCAGAATGTGGTCACGTGTTGGGAGCTGTGATGTGTGTTCTAAGCACAGTTGGAAATTAGAGGCAGACAAAGGAAGGTTTGTTTTGGATGAGCTGGCATCTGAGGATCACCTTCAGAGTAGTCCAAATGGCTCCAAGTTGACATTAGCCCTGTTATGCCCGTGTTAGGTCAGGGGTTTTAAGAATGCTGCTCTGTGACCCCTAGGAACAGCAATGTATATAGCGGGACATGGACTGAGCTGAGAATGGGGGCCCTGGATTCTGGTCTCGGCTCCACCGAAAGGTTCTTTGCAATTTTAAGTATGTTGATGTCAGGGATGCAATGTAATTAATAACATAGCTGAGCTTGTGCATCATGCCTTGTGTTGCTGTGCCTACATTATGGAGGTATCTTTTAAAAAAACCAAGCTGAGAGATTTTTGTCACTTATTTAGAATTTGGGAAGTATTTTCTATTAGCCTGTTTCTGGTTTTGACACCCTTTATGAAAGAAAATTCCTTCTTACATTAACCAGGAACAAGGCAAAGTTTAGAAGTTATGAGAATGTATGTTATTTAATAACATTTATGATGATTTTAAAAATCTTTATAGCCACACACTCAATAATTATGATAATTTCCAATGTTTTTAATAAGAATATTTATCAATAGCTTATCAGACGCTCTGCTAAGCACTACTTTTTGCATTATTGCTTTTCACTTTTTTAAAAAATGTTATTTTTCAATTAACATATCTTCAGGTGAAGATGAAACACACGCACACACAACAACAACAACAACAACAACAACAACAACAAACCCCACAAAGTATCCACGGATTGTTTTGATTCATTAACTCTGCCATGACCTTCACCTCAGTCTGATCACTGTGAATGACTCCAACAGCTCCAAGCTTCTATCAACTCTCCAACTTCATTGTCAGAGTGATTTCTGATTACCTCGTGTCACTTTCTGTTCCAGATTCTACAGTGGCATTAAGTTCCGGATGCCTTGATTTTCTTTAAAAGCAGTAAATTACCTGATCTCTCCTGCAACATTATTTCATTCTCTTCCCTGCATTCTTCTTTGCTCCAAGGGCTCTTTTCAATGTGATCCTTACCAAGCAAGGTCTTCCTCTAAGCTTGCTTTGTCTTCACCTAACCTCCTTGCAAAACCATTCACTATTGTGCTTCAAAACATACATGGTTCCCATTTATTTACTATGCTTATAAGTTTTTGCTTTCTCCAACCACATGCTAAGTTTCTTAAGTACAGGATCTTTGTCCTGTAATTTTGTAAAAATTGTATAATTTGGGGCAGATAAGTGCATGCAATAAAAAAAAGGGAACATAAAAATTATAAAATGTGGGATTTTTTTTTTTAAATCAGAGTCTTTAGGAAAAAAATGCTTTGCACCCAGGAAGAAATCTCTCATAGAAGTTGTCAAATACCAGGATAACAAGAGGGAAGCTATTTAACTAGCTCCTTATGCAACTTTTGCATTGTGGTATGCAAACTCGGGCCAGTGAGTTCTACCTAGGTGAGTCTGTTTTTCATTTTAAATAATTCTCAAAATATGTGAAATACTCAATAAGTGCTCCCTCACTTCTCCTAAGGGACCAGACAATATTCAATCCTAGACACACATCAATCTAGGACATCTGAAATGTTCTTACTACTACAAAGTTTGGGAGCTATCTTCTTTTTTTTTTCTTTTTTCTTTTTAAATATACTTTTTATTGTTGATACTATTACAGATATCTTTCATTTTCCGGAACTCCCTTCCCCCACTCCTCCCAGCCCCTACTCTTCCTCCACCCAGGTCTTGACTACCCTATTGCCCATGTCCCTGGGCTATGCATATAAGTATTCCCATTTATTTACTATGCTTATAAGTTTTTGCTTTCTCCAACCACATGCTAAGTTTCTTAAGTTTATCTCTTTGGTTTATCTCTTCTTTGGTTCTTTGGTTTAATCTCTTCTCACCCACTCACCCTCTTTCTTTCTTTTTCTTTCTCTCTTTCTTTCTCTCTCTCTTTCTTTCTTTTTTTTCTTTATTTTCTTTCTTTCTCTCTTTCTTCCTTTCTTCCTTTCTTTCTTCCTTTCTTCCTTTCTTTTTTTTGTAGAGGGGCTGTTTTCAAAACAGGCTTTTAAGTAGAGTTAATAAACAAAAATTTTTCCCCTTGAGAAGGACTTAGGAGGGACAATTTCACACTGACCAAAGTATGTTTAAGAATAGAATATGTCAAGGGAGATCAGATAAATAACAACTAGAGAAACTGAGAAATAGACATAGACAGACAGAGACAGATAAAGAGAGGAAGAGAATATAACATTGGAAGAAAATTGCAATGATATTTTCTAGCCATAGAAATATTGAGAAATTTTATAGAAAAGTACATTAATTAAAGGCAGTCAGGATTTGTTGGTTATGAATAATGAATAAATAAAATCATACAGTCACCTCCGGTTTATAGACATTTATATTTAAATAGGTGTTTTTCTTTTTTTTTTTTTCACAAATAAATACCAAAGTTGGAGATAACATGGTCAAGTGCATCCCTACTTTCTGTCTTCTTCGCTTTCATTATTCTTAAGTGAGTTAAAGTACTTAAATAATACTTCAAACTGACATTCTAATACTTGCTTAAAGCAATCCACAAGAGAGGCATACTAACAAAGGTAAGTTTAGAAGACTCCTAAGAGCAAAGTGCTATTCTACCCAATATCATAGTTATGAAAGTTAAAATTTTAAAAATATTCACAAATGTACTAATATTTAATTAGCAACGAGATATCACTGTTGGCACCAGAAGGCCCTGAATAAATGATTGTTGTGGTTTTGCTGATAGACAGCTTGTCAGGAAATGATCAATATTGGCCATGATTTGGGGCTAATTTCATGGATGTTTTCCAGTTTCCATGATCTTCCTTTCCCCTTTTCCAAACAAAAGTGCTTCTGAAAATTTCTGTTTAACATCTTTCACTTTGAATAAAGAAAACACAAAACATTCCCCTTGCAGCTGGTATTGGTGAAATTACTTCTCTGGAGGGACCAGCAGATGAGGGGTCTTGTTGGAGAAGCATTAGGCAGAAAGTTCATTCTGTATCACAGCCCACACTCAGACCTGCAACCTGAGCTCTGGCCCTTACCCCCTTTCTACCTACACACACACACACACACACACACACACACACGCACGCACACACCATCTAAATGAACACAGATGGCTGGCACCCCGAGTAGGCATCTAGGAAAACAGCCTCAGGCCTATCTGCTTGCTGTCATTTCATTCCACAAATAGGGAGCCTTCAAGAGGCCTGCATTGTTTCTTAATCTGAGATCACTGCCATTTGGGTGTTCAGCCACTTCCTGTTGGGAAATGTATCAGAGTATCAGAAAGATACCCAGAGATGGATTTGACTAAAGTAAAGCATTCCTTTCAACTCACTGGTTGTATAGTATTATCTTTAATGAAAGCCATACTCTGATAAAATCCATATTGGTTCCTAACAGGCAAGATCTGCCCCCCCCCACATCCTTCAGAGCTACCTAGCATTACCTGATCTATTTGTTTCTGCGTGAAAAATAAATAATTTTTCAAATGTAATATAAACGAGGGTAAAGCCAAACTTCACAAATGCTAAAAAAAAAAAATCCAAATCTTTATTACCCCCCAAATCAAATGGGACACATGTTTTCCTCCATTTATTTCTGTGTAAAGCATGCAAACAATTACCTGGATTTGGAGGGCATAATTATGAAGGGGTTGATATCTAAAAGGTTATTATTGATTTATAGAGTTCTCTAGTTTAATCGAAGACAGATTTAGGAATAAGGGAAAAAAGCATACTGCCTTCTCCAGCAACAATAAATGTCTCAAAGGGGAAATGTAAGATTTAAGAGTAATTTTTATAAGACATATATACTACAGTTTGTGGATCTGGGAGGTGTTTCTCATTTGAACAATTTCTATGTAATGAACAAATTGTAGTCATTTCACTTCTTGTAGTACATTTTATATGCCTCAAAATGCAGTGATTAAATTTCTAAGGTAATTTTTGTTAAGTCTGAGTTTCTCAATGGATTTATAATTCTCAGTCGGCAGATTAAATATGCTTTAACAAGTATAAAATATTTATTTAAACCAGAAATGTAGTTTAATTCACTCTCCATCAAGTATGTATATTCATTGTCTTCTACACACACACACACATACACACACACACACATTCATCTAATGTTGGACAATGTGATATTGCTTAATGACAGAAT
Source organism: Lasiurus cinereus (assembly GCA_011751065.1). NCBI lineage: Eukaryota > Metazoa > Chordata > Mammalia > Chiroptera > Vespertilionidae > Lasiurus > Lasiurus cinereus. Next base: position 16,289,306 of record JAAGEH010000307.1, on the reverse strand, counting down.
GTGCCTATATAATGAAAATTAATTGCATGGGGAAGGATTCCCATACTTCAGCTTCATATGTATGCTTAATTATTATTGTAAGGTATCTATGTTAGAGATAATATCCAATATTAGAGCACTGCATGGTGTCACTATTCACAGTAAACCAAAATGTTTTTTAAAAATCAAATTTTCTTTTAGGGAAAATTTGAATTTAATTTTTTGTCACTCATAAAAACTTTAATCATACCTCAAGCAGACTTTAAATTATATAAAAGCTTCCTAAGTTATGGCTTTTACATAATAATTGGACCATTGCCAATAATCCAAAAGCCAAACATTATAGGAAGAGAAAAACAAAAAATTTCAGACTGAGATTTGCTCATGTATCTAATAACAACATCCTGTAACCACATACACTAACTTGTATAGTCTGTGATATATCACAGTTGTTGTACATTTGTAACCTGACTTGTACCTGAGGACTGTTTTATTTCTAAAACTGGCATTCACAGAGAGAATAGCCAAGGACTCCCAATTTTGGCTAAGATGAAATGACAAGGACTGGACTTACCTACCACCTGGAACAAGTTGAAAATTGGACAAAACATGTGAAATAATGATTTTCATGCTGTAGCCAACAGGCAGCACAGTCAGTTATCCCTGAGAGAAAGAAAGCAAACAAGGTGAGCCCATGATAGTTCCAGCTAAATGACTGAACTCAGTTTCCAGGCTGTAGCACAGAGAGAAGAAACTCAGGGTCTGGTGGCCAAGACATCTAGAGTTTGTGAGACAAGTGTACTGGAGTGAGGGGGATATACAAGTAGATAGAGAAGGAGAGGCAAAGAGAAAGGAAGGGAGAGAAAGGAATGGAAGGGAAGAGAAGGGAAGGAAAGAGAAGGAAGGGAAGGGAAAAAAAGAGAAGGGAAGGAAAAAAAAGGAAAGGAAGGAGCTCTGGAGATTTGCATAGAAGTTCCCTTGAGTCTTTGGTTGAGAGTTGATTTGTATATGCATGAGAGTAATCTATTAGACACCAAGGGGAAAATTGCTGGAAAGGAGTAGAGAGACCAGTAGGGGTAGGAATTGTGTTCCCACTAGATAGAGATAAAAAGAATCCTTAAAAAGATAATGCCTTCATTGGAGGCTAAATTAGCGTAGACCAGTTTCATTGAACCCACTCCAACAAAGTTTAAAAACAAGCTTTGAAAAGACTCAACCTATTCCAAGTAACTTAGCTGCATGACAAATTGAAATTCAACAGTAATTAAAGAATATAACAACATCTAGCAATCAAAGACAAAATTTACAATGCCTGGCATGCAATAAAAATTTACCAGGTGTGTATAAAGCAGGAAAATACAAACTGTGGACTGAGGGGGGGACCAATTAGTAGAAACAGATTTAGAAATGACAAAAATAATGGAACTAGCAGACAAGGACTTTAAACAAATACTATATTCTCTATAGTCTCAAGAATCTAGAGGAAAACGTACACATAATGAGGACAGAAATGGAAGATATCTTTATAAGATCCAACTAGAACTTCTAGACATGAAACTACAACACCCATATGAAAAGTAATACTAGCCAAAACTTAATGGGCATTTACCAGGTGACAGGCACTGTGCTATTTTATATGCAGTATCTCATTTAACTTGAGCCTCACCTCAATAAAGTGGGGGTTAAAGATGAGGAAATTGAGGATTAGAAAGGATAAATAATTGTACATGATCACAGAGTTGAAACGTGAAACCAGGTAGCCCACTTCTAAGGCTCATGGTTTTATGCAACATTCCATATTGTTTATAGCACTGTTAGTAATAAACTGTAACTCAATTTAAAGAATGAGCCTCATCTGGGGAAGTGGACTGAAATCCTTCAAGGATCTCATTAAATATGACATTTATTTTGTGTATGTGAGCATGTGTGCATGCATGTCTGCATGATTAGGTATAGATTTATTGGAGGACAGATAGATTTTTCTAAGAGTGTTATATTTTGAGATGGAGAATGTTGAACTTACTTATATCCTATTATTTTTTATTAAAAATATATGATGGAGATAAGCTGAAGGGAGCTTGCAATTTAATAACAGAATAAAACAATGTGAGATTCTTCATAGCTCTCTTTTTTTGCTATTGAAATATTGGCATGTCAATTAAAATGTGGCAATAATAGTAAGAAGAATATAATTATATTAGGTAAAATTTTAAAAATAATTTTCATGTGTCATGCTAAGGCATGCTCATTATCACAGTTAATACTTAATATCCTTTGAGGTAGATTCTAGTCTTATTTATAGAATTGAGGAACAAAAAGGGGTTACATAGCCTGCCCAGGGTTACATGGACAAAGGGGGTATAAAATATTTCTTGTGTAAGAATCATCTTTGTAAAGAAGTTTAATAATAATTCCTATCCCATTACAACTATTTTTATAGAAGTTGTTTATTTATTTCTTGCTAATCTTCACCCAAGGATATTTTTTCCACTGAATTTTAGAGAGAGTGGAAAGGAAGGGGAGAGACACAGAGAGAGAAATATCAATGTGAGATACATCGCTTAGCTGCCTCCCCGCATGTGCACTGACTGGGCCTGGGGATTTAACCTACAACCCAGGTACCTGCCCTTGACTAGGAATTGAACCTATGGCCTTTCAGTCCATGGGCTGACTCTCTAACCTCTGAGCAAAACTGACTAAGGCAGAAGATATTTATTTTAATGTTTTCCTTATAATATGATTTTATAGATAAAGGCTATTTAATAAACTAGCATTAGCTATGATCAACATACTACCCAATTGACAAAGAATGAAAGCACAGAGATTTAAAAAGACTAAAATGTCTTAATATACTGGTATGGATGCCATCAATAAATAATCATATTCATTCTCAAAAGTACATTCACGTAAATAAATGCTTCTCTCATAAGATAAAAATGTTTTGGCTTCACAATTGCTGGCATTTGTTATTATGTTAAGGATTTTTTCCCCCCGAATAACATCCATATACTAATGAGCCCTAAAGTCCTCAGACCAAGACTATTAAGCAACAGAGGCAAATTTAACACCTTTTCTCTCCTTGCAAGAAGGTTGAAAAGTCCACTTGGATGACTATGACAGGTCAGAAAACAAGTAAGTCAATAATAAAATCAGAACTAAGATTCTCATATATCGATTCTCCCTCTAATGCCCCACCCCTTTATAAAAACCACTGTCCACTCATGCAAAGTGATTAGCCCTCTGCTGGGTGGCATGACTCACAGTGGTCACGAGGGAGTTGGGTGTGGGCTTCTTATATACCTTGCACAGTTCAATTTAATTCCATTTCCACAAGCATTTATTGAGCACCTACAAAGTTCCAGATGCGATTCTAGTTGTCTAATCCAGGTAGCTATTTAACAAATAAGAAGCCAGCAAGTCTTGCCTATTTTAGTTCCAATTCTACTCTGGAAAATCAGTCAAATGAGTAATCCTGAGTCAGGGGGTAGGAAAAACAACCACTTGATAATGATTGTAGCATTAACTTACTATTGAGTCAATTAGGAACCAATCCCCACAATATTGATTTCATGGCCTAGAAAACATTTTTCTAAAAGTGAGGACCAACATAGATCAAGCAGAATAAAAACTAAAGGGCAAACCACCATCAACAATCACCATCAATAAACACATACAAGAAATGATTTTGTTTAATACCAAATAAATAGTAAGGGCATAATTTTTTTTCCATATCAGAATAATAGGGTGCTTATTTCAATGGAATCAATTTAGCTTTGTGAAAGAAAACTCATTACATTTTCCCTGGTGTCCTCACTTTGATCTGGACCAGAAAACTGTATCAGAAGGGGACTCCTTTAAGAACCACTTCTGTGGATACATTTTAGTATCAGTTATAGAAACAAGAGACTAAGACAAGAGAGGAGCAACCACACACCAGGAGGCAGTCTTGAAGGATGGCCAGTTGCCTCTTTGGTGGTGACATTGCAGACAGGTGGTCCTCACTGCCAAATGGGTCCACTTTGGGAATTAAGATCAGCAACACACAGAAATGCTGTGATTTCATTATTCACTACCTGTATTATTCTTGAGGTTAAAGGTAGTAAATATGGGGTATATCTGTCTCGTTGGCAAAAATATTAAATAATAAAATCTATAGACCTCACTCAGTCTAGTGGTTATCAACGCTTTTTAGGATCACAAACTACTTTGAAATTCAGATGAAAGCTATGGACTTCCCTTCCATAAAACTGCGTATATGCATATACACAAATAATTTCGCACATAATTCTGGGGGAACCCTGAAGCCCATAAATGGATCCCAGTTTAGAGATCTCAGCTTTAGTGTATGAAGTAACATGAAGTATTCATCACTATTATTCCAAGGTACCTGTGCTTCCCTATATTGTTTTTTATTTTATTTTATTGTTTTGTTTGGAAAAGCAAGCAAGAATTTATTGACTGCAGCAAAATATACTTCGAACAGTGAAATCAGGAAGGCATAGAAGAAGCAATAGGGGAGCCTCTGCTGGGCTGCTTTGGCTCAGTGGGGAGTCAGAGAAAAGGGGGCCTTGGAGACAGGTTCAAGGGGTGAGCCCAGGACAAGATGCTGCTGCCCTTGTTCCCTTGGTTTGCCCTACGTACGACCTCATTTCTCTGATGGATCTAAGAAAAGTTGTTACATTTTCAGTTTGTCTAACTTTTGACTTGTTGTCAGGATAGAGTGACAACTTCCACACTTCTTACATGCTGGACTGGAAACAGGAAGTGTGCCATGGTGTGATTTAGAAGAGTATTTTATGGTGGTATGTGGAACTGAAGCTGGTGTAGATATAAAAAATAAGGTGGGCTAGAAACAAAATGAGTCTCTATAATCAGAAAATCTATAATAAAAGCATAATATGCTAATTAGACCAGACGTCCTTCCTTCCAGACAAAGCCTCAGTGGGTGGGGGCTGTGGCAGAGGCAGCCGAGGCCATCCTCCCCACCTCCCCATCCTCGGGCTGCAGTGGCAGTGGCAGGGAGCTGGGGCCTCTAGTGAGTAAAATAAAAGCAAAAGGGTAAAGGAACAAAACTAGAAGCAGGAAATAGAGAGCTGCCTGGGATTTAAAAAAAGAAAAAAGAACATTAAGAGAGAATCAATATTATAACTTTTACAAAAACAATAAAATACATTTATGTATTATTAATATAATACAAATTCATACAATTTAGTAAGAAGTAGGGAGGACGAGGCAAGAGAAAAGTAGAAGGAAAAGGAAGAGAAGCAATGATCTTACAACTAAAAACAGTAAAACACTTGGTGGCAGGAGCAGGGCAGGAAACAGTTTGGAGTCAACAAGAACAATGCAATTACAAAATACTCCATTCATGTATACATGACCTAAGTGATGAAGCCAGGAATAAAACCCAGATTTCCTAATTCCTGCCCCTGGGCCTTATGTATTAAATCATGTTGCCTCTGTTGTCAGATAATCATCTTGCATCTGGAACATAAATACAGCCAATTCAAATATGCATCTTGAGCTTATCATGTGGTTAGCAATCCATGCTGTTACTATTGTCAATAGGACTGCATCCCATTAATACCACATCCACTTTTTGAACAAATCTAGTGGCATAAGGTGGATAAATATGATATAGAATGTGGTCAGAGAAAATTGCCCTCCTTCCAAAGTTGTGCTACTGTGAAGAATCTTCAGGAAGTCAAAAGGAAAACTGAGAAAAGTGATTTTAAATTAAGATCTGTTCAGCTTTGGTAACTCTAAATCATGTAGGATTAAGTGTGATGATTTGATTAGAAATCTATTTTGAATCTATCTTCATCTTTGCTAGAAGAGATCATCTTTACTTATCTTCAGTGCTCAAGTAAAATCCACACAATCCCATCTATATTGCTTAGGTTTCCTTTTCACATTAATGGGTAATATATGCCATATAGCCTGGAGAACTGATCATTAGAATTATTTGTACATGATCAGTATCGGCGTAAGTTTTGACATTGAATCAATGGACTAAACTTATAGCTTGTGTTCCTCCTGAAGCACATTGACTCCTTGTTCAAAATGTTAGTTTGTCTTAGAAGCCTAATTACCACTTGTACACCCATGTTCATAGCATCATTATGTACAGGAGACCAAAGGTGGAAGCAACTCAGATGTCCTTCATTGGATGAATGAATAAACAAAATGTGGCATATACATACAATGGAACATTATCCAGCCTTAAAACACAAGGACATGTTGATATATACTATAACATGGATGAACCTTAAAGACATTGTGCTAAGTGAAATAAGCCATTCACAAAAGAATGAATATTGTATGATTCCACTTTTATGAAGTACCAGGAGTAATCATATTCATAGAGACAGAAAATAGGATGGTATTTTCCAGAGAGTGGAGAAGAGGGGAATAAGGAGCTAGAGTTTAAGGGGTACAGAGTTCGGGTTGGGAAAGATAAAAAGGTTTTACACATGGATGGTGGTATTGATTATAAGGACATAGGAATGTACTTAATGCCAATAAACTGTACACTTAAAGATGATTGAAATGGTACATTTTATGTTATGTACAGGTTACCACAATATAAAAACCTTAAGCGACATTTTATCAAGCACCTTTAATTTAAATGTATAAACTCTTGAGCTCTCCACATAAAATGTGATTTAGCTATTTATGATATTAACATTCACATTACAAATAGTTTCTTAATAACTATATAGCCTTTGAAGTTTTGCTTACGCAAAGGAAACAAATACTAATAATTTTTAAATGAGAAGCTAGGAGTTGGGTCAGAATTCAAATGGTAGAATATGGACTATGACATAGCATGCTCATATTAGGGAAGGTGAAATTAACATGATGTAATTTTATAAAATAAGGTCTGTTCCTGAGGTTCATGTCTGGAAATGTTATTTTTAAAGTCCAAATGAGAAGTTCTGGAAGTGGTCATGCTTGACTCTGGCTAGAAATATCTTGTCCTCTTCCCACCAATGCTTCTTTGAGATCTTTTCTGAATTAAGTATTTTTTTAGTAAAAAATATTTGAGTAAAGTTATGTCCTGAAAGATGATTGGCCTGCAGTATCTGGCTGAGCAAGAATGACTCTTTTGTTGTTTTAATCCTCATCCATGGAAGGGAGAGGAAGAGACAGTGGGAGGGGGGGAGGCACATGATTGGTTGCCTCCCTCATGAGCCCTGATCAGGGCAAGGGATGGAGCCTGCAACTGAGGTATGTGACCTTGACTGGAATCAAACCTGGGACTCTCCAGTCCTTGGGCCAACTCTCTAACCACTGAGACAAAACAGCTAGGGCTAGAAGGACTCTTGATATATAAACCACACTAGGATTGCTTCTGCCTAGGAAAGCCTGTAGCCATTTGGAGTCACCATCAGATTGGACTTCATAAATTCTGAAAAAGACTGACATTATCTTGTGTCGTTGGTAGAGTCTAATCACTGCCTGAGAGTGATATGTGAGGAGATGAATATTAACTGTTTGGGAATTAGAAAGCAAATAGAATCATAGTTCTTATGGAATAACCTGGTAAGCCCTGACTTCATATATTCATTAATTTAGTTAATCAGTCATCTGATTGTATTTTTAGTCAACTACTATATTATGTATTGGGCACTGTGATGGTCTAATCTAGCGGAGAGACAATACTTATAATAAAGACAATATGACCAGTTTAAGAGATATGTACAATTTTGTAAAGGTTCAAAGAGAGACCATTTTTGATTGGGGAATTTTTAAAAGGGCTTTACAGAAAGAGATATCACAATTAGGAGAGCATGTGAGAAGGCTACCCCAGTAAACCCAATAAAGAGAAACACATGGTATTTGTCCATATTATCCAAAGAATATACCTATGGGGTAAAGTATATACTAAAAACTGAAGAGCCAATACAGTGAGAAAGATAGGTTGGGACATAATATAGAATGATTGAAGATTTGAGGAGGATACACAGAGTTTATTAAAAGAGGGATGATTATAGAAGCATAGCCAAATTTTTACATCACGGAACAAACCTGGAAGAGGGGTTGTATATGGATGGTGACATGGAGAGTAAGTGCATATAATAGACATTACTCTTTTTCATTGCTTTCTCTGTGGCTCTCACAGTCTGACCCCCAACACAAGAATCACATGTGAACAGATAGACCCTTGCTTTCACAAAACTTCTTTTAGAACAGGGACTCTCAAAAAATTTCAGATGCTTACAGATCACCCAAGAATCCTATTAAAATTCTGAATCAATAGACTTGGATAAGGCCCACAATTCTGTGTTCCTAGAAAACTAGCAGGTGCTGCTGCTCCTGGGAAGACACTCTAAGGAACGTGACTTCAGTGTCATATCCTTAGAGTCATAAGTTCTCAATAGTCATCTCATCCACATACTCCCTAATATATTGTTAAAAAGACACAACTTTTGGTGGTTGTGCTCAGGGGGGCACACAATCCTTCCTCCTGCACCCACAACTGCTCCCTTCCACTCAGTCCCAGGTCAGGATCCCCACTGATTGGTGTTCTGTGTCAGGAAAAGGAATGGGACTTTGATAGAATGATTAGAGTAGGAAGGTCCTAACTGTAGGGGCTATGGTCCAGGTGAGAGATGATGAGGGCTTCTTGATGAGGGTTCACAAAAACCTATGGAACATGGAGCGCTTGGAACAAGGGAGATGCACCTGACTTATGGTATGATCCATCTGAAATTTATAACAATTTTAAAAATCAAATTAGCTAGCACATATGAACTACTAAGCTAATGAGCCCTCACCACCTGCCTTGTTCCACCTCAGGCTGCAGGTAGCCTGGCGCAGGCTTGGATCAATTAGTCAATGTAATTGGAGCCAAATGTAATTAATTATATAATTTGGGGCTGTTCAGGTTTAATTTCACTAAATCACATTATGAAACTGAGGCATTATGAGGGATTAGTGAGAAAAGGGAAACAGCCTTGAGTAAAGCTTTCCAAGGAGCTGAAATGCATTGTATTATTTCTTGACCTGAAACCCTTAGCAGAAGTACAGATGCCCCAAACTCCGCCCCCCCCCAATTATTGACAAAAATTCTTGTGTCTTGTACACTCATGGGTTTGTGATCAAGTATTTGCTAGCGAAAAGGCATAAATGAGCTGTTACACTTGATGGGATGGTTAGCTGGTGACAGGAAAGGGCAGGAGAATGAGTGGAAAAAGGCACCAGGTATTGATACAGTCTCACAAAGGAGCCATTAACGGAAACATAGAAGACAAGGGAAGAAGTCAGTGTGGAGTGAGGAGCACAGGTACTGTGACAACAGCTTTCAGGGGGAACACAATTCAACCCACAGCGCTAATTACGTAGTAAAAACAATTCAGAAAACCCAATTTCCAGATCAAAGGATTTCTTGGTGACAGCATGGAGGGACCTGGAGAAATAAGCCAGTCAGAAAAAGACAAATACCACATGATTTCAACCATAAGTAGGACCTAATGAACAAAATCAAGTGATGAACAAAATAGAACCAGAGAAAAAGAACAGACTTATGAATCTCAGAGGGAAGGGGTAGATGGGTGGGTTTGGAGAGATTAACCAAAGAACTTATATGGATATGCATAACCATGGACATAGACTATAGTGTGGCAAAGGTCAGGGTAAGGGCAGTGGGTATGGGGTGGAAGGAGTCAATGGAGAGGAAAAGGGGACATCCGGAATACTTTCAACAATAAAGATACATTTTTAAAAATGAGGAAGAGTGATGAGTACCTTAAGTTAAGAACAAAAGAGTTAATGTTGGCAGTCAATGTCGCTGCGTCTGTGTCAGTTGTCGACACACCAAGTAAACTCCAGTGTGAACATCTGGGACACTGTCCATTTCTCTGGTTATTGAAGTTGGGATATCACTGCTACCAGTCAGACACAACCAAGTTCCTACTAGTTTCATTTTGTAGGAAAAAAGTTTACAAAGAGTAGAGACAATGGCCCACATGGTCTATGTGTCTCCATCGTCCACCTTCCTCTATCCATAGTATTCGGTCTTTGTGGTATCAAATGTTGAATATCTGGCTTTTTCTTATGTTTACCCACTACCTACACTGGCAATCCTTGTAACACACATGTGCTGCCAATTATTGTGAGAGAAAGTAGAAAAGAGGGAGAAGGGTCATGAAGGAAGGAGGAGGTGGAGCACATCATAGTTTATCAAGATATGAAAACTGGCACCTAGTTTTTCATGCTCTGGAAAGAATAATTCTTGCTATCATGTGATTTGGGGCCCCACAAGCAGTTTTTCCAAGGCCTAAGCAAATGCAGCAGAACGAAAACCTCCTATACCTGCAGAACTGAAATACATTCCGGTCATTTGATGGCCCTCATAATTGTCCCAGTTAGCCCCAACAGCACTGTCATTCATAGGCATGATAGATACTACACATATGAATATTTGGTGTAAATAAACTAATAACCAGTGAAGGCTTTCATGTGAACAATCTTGAAAGCTAAAGAAGAGGGGTAAGATGTACAGAGGAAGGACATTTGTTTCAATAAAAACTTTTGAGCACTTATTATGAGCCAGGTACTGCTTTACCCATCTGAGTAAACAATGAGCAATAAAAACTCAGCTTCCTTCCCTCTTAGAACTTGACTCTCTAAGAAGAGACAGACAATAAATAACAGACACACTAAATAAGTAAATTATATTTTACTTATTTTTAGAAGGTGTATTTTAGAAGGTGATGCATGCTATGGAAAAAGAAAGAATATAGCAAGGTAAGTGGGCTCGATATAAAGTAGGGGTGGATTGAGATTTTTAAATAGGCTGGTGTTGGGGGTAAAAGAGCTCATTTGGAGTGAAGACAAGGAGGTGAGGGGGGAGAGCCATTTGGGTAAGTGGAGGCAGAGAAAGGCACCAGTAGAAGCCCCTTGCATATCTGTGAGTATGGAAGTTTTCTGTGTTTAAAACAGACTGTTTTCTTAGGATCCTCCAAGCCTCCCTAAGCTAGCCAAAAAGTAAATGTATGTACAGATGTACACTTATCCACCCAGGTAATGGACGGTTATTTCCAGGTTTAGATCACACGCAGAGAGTAAAGAGAGCAAGGTTATTGAATGGCTGGTAGTGAAAAGCATCACCTGACAGTGTGTACCTGCAAGGAAAGGAGACAGGTGGGGAAGAACAGACCTTTTGGTCAACTTCTTAATTAGCAGTTTGGCTTCTCTCACCTGGAAAGTGAAATCAACTCCATCCAATATGGTCTGCCAAGAAGATCCCACTAGAAAGAATTTTGATGGATGCTGGGGGTGAGGTTTTATAGCCAGAAGGAAGATGTTATTATTACCCCAGTTGAGGGGACCACAGGGGAAGCAGGGGTCACAGATGAATGCATGACACCAGAGGATGCCATGAGTCACTCATCAGCTCTTGTTATTTTGCAGCCTGAGATAAGACTTTGGCAGGCAACTGGGTGGATTGACAAGATCTCCAGACCACACCTGCTCTGCCACGAACTTCCGGGGTTTCTAGCTAGTTATAGAACCAGCTGGGCGCTCAGCTTCTTCATCTGCAGAATTGGGAAATAACAGCACCTGGCCGATCCGCTCCATCTGGCTTTCGTGAGAATCAAATGAAGTAACAGGGGCCACTGCTCTGTAAGTAATCAAATGCTATCTCGACAGAAGATAGTATTCCCAAGGCTTTTCGTCTCATCAAATACCTGATATAACCTTTGATTCCTTGAAGTTCGCATCTGGAAATAATCTGCATTTTCAGGACAAAAAGAGAACCTGAGTCCTGCTTGTTTACTCTCCAATCTCCCCCACAAAGACCAGAATGGCTGAAGGGTAGGGAGAAGGATCAGAAGCAAATCTAGCACCCAAGTATCGGTTAGGAAGGAGTGTAGGAAGGCAAGCCACTCTCAACCTCTTTTTCTTCTGAAACAGAAATAAAAGGGTGCCATGTTTAGGGAGAGTCCTTCACGTCTGTCTCAGATATCGATTTCTCTGTGACTCTGAAGATGTCAGAAGCTGGTAGGCTGGGCTCCCCTTTGCCCCTGCTCCCCTCTTCCAGGTTCTTAACAGATGTGAGCGTGGCCGGGGGATCTCAGCTGGCTTTTCTCCTCCATTGCTGATTTTCCCGAGAGCCCTGTAATTCTCAAGGTCAAACTTCCCATGCAATGCTGAAGCTGACAAATCTAATCTCTCCAGCAAACAGGTCATTTTGCTGCAAAAAAACTCACAAAGAAGAGGGAGGGACACTCCCTTTGGCTTAAAATTTTAAGCTACTTTGAGTCCAAGCTCACAGAGCATCTCTATGATTTTCTTCAAGGGGGCCTAAGGGTAGAAAAGGAGGGCTTTCTGTCTCCTATTGAATATCCCCATTTCCAGCCTCAGTCAGACCACTCAGAAAACACTCCCTCCGGCTTTTATCAGCTTAAACCTGGCACAGACATGTGGTGTGTGGAAGGATATAGGTTGTTATTCAATGCCTCTGGCATATCAAGTTAAGATGAAAAACATAAGTTTGCTACTGAGAGGGGAACTGTCAGTCCAAGGTCATCACTCCCCAGCAGGCCCTGGGACAAGCCACACCACAAATAAGGTGCTGGGTGTGGGACCAGGGTCTGGTTAGTGTCTCCATTCGGGAGAAGCAGAGAGAACAGCATTTCCTCCAAATACCAGATCAATCATTGAGGGGCAATTCGTCTTCAACTAACATGATCTCAAGTTCACGACTAATAAGACCACAGCTGCCTTTTTATGGTTGAGTTACCCACACACAACTCGGCACCGTATTCTAGGTCAGGTCACAACTGCGTAATAGGCCTCAAACTTGGCAGTTTCGTCGTCTTCTGTCTTTTCCTTGCCCAACCCACACTGAATTACACACTGACCAAAGCTCCCCTGGAGTCACATGGAATGAGGATTTGGCTCCAAATATCTGAATGTGCAGCCCCAAATGGAGGCCTCTCTGGGCCAACACAGTTTTTCCATTGCACTGCCCAAGTGCGGCCACGCTCTTTCCAGAGCCCCACATACAATCCACGAGGCTGCATTTTCCTGCGGATGGTCCAGGTTATGCAAACGTGGATGGGGGAATCACAGAAGGCCTTAAAATTAAAAAGTTACCCCCAAATTCAAGGGTAAAAATAAGAGTTGATTGTTTACAGAATGAACTTGAACTGCAAGGAGCACAGAGGGAAACAGATCTTAGGGAAAGAGAAGGAAAAGAGTAAATAAAATTTTGTCTTTGTGTTTCCCCCCTTTCCAAACTCAATTTCACCAAATTGTTAATTATCCTTGAAAGGCTATGAAGTTCAGTCAGGAGGAAGTCAATGTTAGCATTTCGGATGTGCTGGCCTATGTCACGTGCAGACTCTGGGACATCCAGTGTGACACGGACCGACACATGGCTCCAAGCACATGCTCCCCATTACCATTATATTTGCGTAATTGATCCATTCCTGGCACGTAAAGCACTGGCCTCTGGGAACTGAGGGATTAAAATAGCAGCTTTAGGGTTCAAACTGCTGTCCTTATGTAGGATGGTAACTTCTTTTATCTGGCTCTCTGGGTCCTTAGATTTTTAGTTTGCTCGAACAACAGAACAATCATGTCAACTATGGGGCACTGGTCTGAGGACCAGGATATTGAGGCTCACCGCTCTCCTTCCTGCCTCTCCATTTTTATCTCAGATTTCTATGTTGCACTTTTTGACACTCCAGCATGGAACTTCTGCAGAGCTGTGCAGTGCCTTGTACAAAACGATGCCATGTGCATGACACCGAGATGCTTACACCATTCTTCTTCGTCATGAATCCACCCTGCTTGTTACCAGCCTGCATATCAAGTAATGCACTTGTGTCCCAGGTAGAGTCTCTTGACATGCTGTCATTGTATCTCTGTCAACCTTCAACTGCCTTGCTTCAGTGAGATCTTCAGAGCTATACTTCCAATAGATTCACAGACATTGATCCAGACGTAAAAGTTCAATAAATCGAGTACCAGCTTTTTGTTTTCAATGTCAATTAATTAAAACTAAATAAAACTTAAAAAAAAACAAGTTTTCTGTGGGAAACTTGTTGTGCTTGACAGTCATTTTGTAGTAAGCTCCAGCCACGTTAGCACTAACCTCGGGCTAGGTTTCAATTACCCCAAACCCTATCTCTTTCCTGTAAGTCAGGTGTTTCACCTTAAGGGCTAGGCCAGGTGTTTTGCCTTAAGGGCTAGGACAAGTGTTTCACCTAAAGGGCTAGGCCTCATTCCTCCTTCTCCCTATAAATACCCCGAACTCCTTTGAATAAACGAGACTTGATCAGAACTTTGTCTTGTCTCCATTCCTTGTGTCTCTTGTCCCTTTCATCCCCACTCCCCCTCTAGGGTCCTCGTTGACTTAACCCGTGGGTCGGGACAGTTTTCTTCATCACATTGGCCACATTTTGAATGCTCAATAACCACAAGTGGCTAGTAGCTGCCATCTCGAAGAGTGTAGAATAGATGATGGAATGTTCTCTCCAGCCTCAAGTCTTTCAATACCTTGAGTCTTGCTCTTCCTTCACTAGTTGTCTAATGCAGACACATCTTTCTTAACCACTCTATCCCCATTGCTTCTCTAAACCCTCACTACCAACCTCAGGATCTTGTTTAATTTATTAGTCCCCCTATCCTCCATTCTCATTCCCACCCGTGGTGTCTTCTTGTCCTTTTTTTGTTCCAGTGGTTCTATGGACCAGAAGCATCAGCATCACTTCACAACTTACTAGAAATATACTTCTCAGCCTCATTCCTCACCTACTGAATAGAAGCTCTAGGGGTGGGGCCCAGCTATCTGTGTTTTCACAAGGCCTCCAGGTGACCCTGATGCACACTTGTTTGAGAAACATGGTTTATAGAAAAAATGCACTTGAAAGATACACAAAAAGCAATCAAAGTAGTTGCCTCTGTATAGTGTGGGGGCAGGGACAAGGTGCCTCTGTGTGGTGTGGGGGCAGGGACAAGGTGGATGGATAGAAGACTACAAGTGAGACTTTTTACATTGTTAGGATTTTAGAATCATTTAAGTTGAACACTCAACTCAAGTTTTTTTGTTTTTTTAAAAAAGAGGGTATTTGCAATATCTTTCCCACCCCCATTTTGTTTCATTTGGACTTAGTAAATTGTGATCTCGCTAGGTGATCCTATAAAGTACACCATTAAATATGTTTTAGTATTCTCACAGAATTGTGCAACCATCACCTCAATCAATTTTTATAACTTTCATCAATCACTCCAGAAAGAAACCTCATACCTATTTCCACTGCCCCAACCTTTCCCCAGACTTGTATTATTTTGTAGATGGACATTTTATTACTGGCAATTTAAGAAATAATATCATTAACCACAACATATTTAGGTGAAATATATTTTTCAGACATTCATATTAATTCTGGCAATAATAAAATATCTCTTGCTCATAATTACTTTCCTGGGCCTAAAACCCCCCCCCCCCCCCATCCCAAAGCAAAGTTTTCCCAAGTCCTCCAGGCCTTTCTGAAAACAATAGTCAAAGGTGCATTTGACCTGGAGGTGAACTGGATCCTCAATGAAAAGAGAAAGAGATCTCTTCTGACTCCCAAAAGATCTGCATTCACACAGGGAAGAGGGACATCCAGAGCAGGTCAAGGGATATACAAGGAAGGCCTCCACTCAAACCAAATCAAAAAGAGGGAAAATGCAGCCCAGAAACTTCCTTGGACTCAGACTATGTTGAGTATCCCAGGAAAAGGCAGGAGAAAGCCACTATGACAAACAAAAGACTGGAACATGAAACTCAGCCCTGAAGGGAACTTTCCAAACAGCACCTTCCTTGATCTCCCTAGGGCCAGAGGATGATAAAGTGGTTTGTGGGCTCCGGCTGGTGCCACAGGGATGAGAGGCTGAGCGTGACCCGCACCCCCACCCCTCCCCACCGTCTCTAAGGATGGCTTTGTTCTTCGCAGTCCTGGGGGCTTGTGTTCCCTCCGGGGCTAGGACAGTTTTTGTTATTGACTAGACATATCAGTTTCAAGGACAATCCTTCTCCTAAACACACATGTGATTTCTCCTGATTTCCTCCCTTGCTCTGAAAATGTAAGTTTTAAAGGGAAAGAAAAAATAAAAAAACATATGTGGGTAAGAGAAGAAAAGGATTATATCAGCAGGGAGGTTTAATAAGGACTCATAGAACCACCTCTAAACTGGTTGCATGGAGTTTGCTTCCAAAATCACGGGCACAAGAAGAAATAGAATTCTTTAGAGCATTCGCTAAGAAGGGTTGCGGCATAGAGAATCTTGAGACAACAGATATAATCGATACCTTGGCTGGGGAGGAAAATACCTCATACCCTGAAATGAAATGAGTAAAGAAGGTGGTGAAGGGCAAAGGAAAAAAAATCCCTAGCTAATAACATGCTCTTTCTTTCCTTCCTCACACAATGACCCACATGACTTAATGAAGCCAGTGAGTTCTGAGACTGATGTAAAAGTTCCAAAAAAAATACTCCTCGGCAGAGGCCCCTGGGTAAATGGTGTCATTTCTAATTTCTCCGGTTCCCTTGATTTAGAGCAGACCCAGGATCTGAAATTCACACCAGCTTTTTGTGCACGGGGTCCGGAGCAGCCAGGGCCCAGGCCAGGGGAGCAGGAACGCAGACTTCCTATGTGATTTCACCACCGCAGCCCTGCTTTGTCTCACGTTTAAAATAATGTGCCAGGTAAAAATAAACTTCTCAGAATCACAGAGTGAAAAATGTACTTAACAATTCAATCCCCGTAAGTTTGGGATTGACAGAGAAAGTGCAGCCAAGGCTAATTAAATTACCCGACATGTATTTGAATGGTGGTTTCACTGGTGAGTTTATTAATTCGCATCGTTATCATTGTTATTATTACCGTGAATCTGTAAATTGTGCTTTTCAAGGGAGAGCAGAATGTGCGGGCTGTTCTCCTTCAGTTACACCCTGCTTCCCTGGCTCCTGGACCCCATTCTTAGAAAGCAAATCTCATTTGTCCAGATGGCATGTTTTGAGTTATTTTTGTTTATTACTCTTTGGAAATCATTAAAATCTACAAAGAATTTTTGATTTCCTTTCGCTTTTGCCAGTAATTCTCACAATATAAGTTAGTATGGTTCAGGATGTCAGCTCCTTCCCAGGTAGTTTCCCGGCACTTAAATAATTTGCAAAATTCAGACTCCCAGGTTTACATCCAATGGAATCACAACAGCTCTTTATCCATCAGGGACAATTCCTGGTATAGATAGAGGAGTTTTGTGCAGTCAGACTGACCCCATATTATTAAAAAAAAAAAATCAACCGACAATTGTATATATGCTCATTTGCCCATTAATTTTGGACAAATTTGAGAAGACAACTGAAATGAGCAAAATTTACACTAACACTAGGGTAAAACAATTTTCACCCTTAGGCCTTACTACTCAAAGTGTGGTCCCGAGACCAGCAGCATTGGCATCACCTGGAGCTTGTTAGACATACAGACTATCAAACCCATCCCAGACCTACTTAATCAGAATCTGCTCTTCATCAACATCCCCAGCTGACCTGTAGGCGCATGAGATGCTGAGGAGCGCTGCTAGAGTGTTGGGGAAGAGAGAGCAATGCCTTCTCATGCCACCCACCACAGCATCCTGCCACCATGATTTTCTGCACCATGCCCTGAAATATGTTGACAAACGTTGAAATTTTTTTTCTAATATATATCCCCAACCTGAAGAAATGTAATGCAACGTATCCAATATCTATCTCAAAATAACACAAATGAAAATGAAGCATCTATTGCCAAGGTGGTCTACTCTGTAACTCATGCTGGTTTGGAGGAAACCATGAAGTGTGTTGGACAGCCATTAGATAACCGCTCTCCCCTCCTATGATACCATCACCTTTTTACCCCCTGCCCCAGCGACTGCTAATGTTGCTTCATGAAAAAGTCATCAGCACTTAGTGGCTTGCCAATATCCCTTCCCCACAAAAATTCTTTTCTAGAAAGAAAAAAAAAGATGAAATATTGCATAGAGGAAAATTTTAAAATTAAAAATATTAATTTTTTAATGCAAACAAGTGCCAATTTCAAATCCACTTTCGTCCCTACCATGAAGGCCTCCTTGAATTTCAACAGTAATCTATTGTAGGGTCTACTTCTCCAGATAGCACCATTGTGTGATTATTTGGTGGATCACAGTCACAGAGTACTTTTGCGTATTATAACGACAATTCTCTTTCAATTTTTATCTCAGATTAAGAAAAACCAATATTCATTCCCTAACTCATAAAATGCCAAATAATTTGACATTTTAATAATCATAAGTATGCTAAAATTCCTTGCATTAGGAAAGAATTTACATGGCTTTAGTTCTTGGCAAAAGAAATTGCAGTTCCTGAAAAAGGGTTTCCACTTAAATTTATTTTAAGCACAAAAAGGTAGCATTTTAAAAAGGACCATCATTTTACAGAAATAGTTTTCCAGGTGCTTTACACTAACTTCACCCATCTTGGGGAGATACAAATAAAATGTTTTTCATGTATAGTAACTGTGATCTTCTTCTAAAAAACAAATACACCCTTGGGTTTAAAAATTTCCTAGGTGATATGTATAGGAAGAGCTTTCACTGCGATACTAATGCATTCTGAATTGCTGTGGAGGAGCTCTAGGGATCCCTCCATCCTGGCATAAAAATTGTTGTCTGCTCCCTCCTTTGCCGAAGACATTATTTTACTAAAGCAAAAGTCTCAATGAATATTCGTGGCTATCTATGGACATCAAGACTTGACTTGTTTTAGAGTTGGTTCTAGGGTGACTGCTCTTCGTGGCTCTAGCTGAGGTTTAAAATGCCAGCATGCGATGAGAAAAGACCAAGATCTTGGTAGGGTTGGCATCTAGTGCCCAGTACAGGCAGGCTTGCAAGGCAAGGCAAGGGTCCCCCTTAGCTTGTCTGGACTGAGAGTCACTAGGAGGGGAGTGGAAGGACAGGGTTGAGTTGCAGTGGGTGGATGGTGGTGGAAGGAAGACAGCAGGGAGGGGATAAGAAGAACTTAAGAGAACATGGAGAAAGAGTTGCTGCTCTGGTCAGGGGCAGGGTAGGCTACAGTATAAGAGAGTGCCCAGGTAGTAGCAGAGCCTGCCCACATCCATTACAGGTAAGTACCACCAATGTCTTATCCAGAAAACCTGGGAACTGAAATCAGGTCCAAGATTGCTGGATGGAGTTAGCATGAGTGTTGTGATCCATGGGGTGGTTGTAATCTGTTCAGGATCATGGTAGGGAGACAGGAGCATGTTCTTAGCTGGGGCCTGGTGAGAACAAAGAGAAGAACAAACAAACCCCAGGAGGTGGCTTGGGAGTATGAGAGTTCTAATGAGTACAAAAAAATAGTGATCCCTTATTTCCAGTGACCTGCTTTCTCCAGTGGCCAAAGCCAGAAAAAAATTCAATGAAGCATTCCTAAGCAGATATTATCCTTTTTAATTCCACCCAAACTCCTGATGGAGTTGGAGGAATATTTGTCTATTACAGGCCCTGTAGGGTACCTAGGGATAGACTCAAAAAACCTGAGATGGGACAGTCACAGGACAAGAGCATTTGCAAAGAGGTGAAATTTAGAGAACAATCTAAAAAGATTCCTAGTTTCGCTAAGTTGAGCTGAGTTTTAAAGAATGCAGAATCATAGGCTGAAGGGAAAAGGAATATTTATTTAGCACATGAATTGTTCTTAGGCACCCATCTACATGCCCACAATAGGCAAAACTGTTGCTATAATCTGGATCTACAATGTGCATCATAAACCTTAGCTATGAGGGTAGAGAAAAAGCCTATCTTGGAGAGATTTTATTATCTTGAAGCTGAAAGACACATTGGAGATATTATTGTGCGTAAAGTAGTCATAAGGGATAAAAAGATGGCCTAATAATACAACATGAAAGCATTTTAAAATTATAAATATGGAATACATATATGACAATGTATCCTCTGTTAGGAAAAATATTAAGTGAAGTTTCTTTGTGTGAGATCCAGTCTAATGGCTTTGCTTGAAAATGCACAATAATTGTTCCTATGTCTATCAATCTTTGAAAAGAAAACTGCCTGAGAGTTGAAATAAGAATCCATGACAAGGATCAGAAGATTGAGATGCTCAGTGTTAAAGAAAGTTTTACATTTACCCTGTTATTACTGATAGTTAATATGGTAAGAATCCAGACATTTCAGCATTTCTAGAAAATATTATGGTTAATCCTATATACCTTCTATGTCTATTAGAATCAAGTACTAGTTAATTTCCAATATTGTTATCACCTTGGATTTTTATAAGTGCTTTTAGAGATCTAATTGAAATGCCATCATCCCCTCTGTGAAGATTTCCTTAATTTTTTTGAGAAATTAATCTCCCCTTTCTCTGGACCTCATGGTCTCTGCTTAGGTCTCTCTTGTAGTATTGTCAGTTATTTACCCACTTGTTTGTCTCACTCTTTTGGTTTTGAGCTCCTTGATACTGGGACTATGTTAATATATCCTTAAAGCCTGGCAGTATATATCCTTAAAGCCTCTACGTAAAATATATATATATATATATATATATATATATATATGTTAAATAAATGAATAAAATAACAAGTTGAGAATGTGAGATGTGTGTGCTAAATGAGCCCGACTGCATAAACTCAATGCCTGAACCAAATGTAAGATTTCAAATACTATTAGAAGATTGGGGAAGCTATTTTCATGGCTAACTTCCTCCTCCTTCAATGTTGGTTTAAATGTAATTATCTTACTATCTTGAGCACCCCCACTAAAACCGAACACCCCACCCAACACCCCTACTCCCATTCCTCTCTCACCCCGTCCTATTTTTCCAGTGTCTGCTCATTGTTTGTCTTCCTCAATAGAATATGAACACTATGAGGGCAAGAGATGTTTTTTTTTTCTTGTTTTGTTCACGTCTATGTTCTACATGTCTAAAACTGGAGCGGGCATATAGTAGATGCTCAATGTATATCTGTTGAGTAAATGTAATGAATAAGGACCTGGTCAAAAGTATTTGTGCTTGTTTTGTTGGCTGGGGAAAGTAGACTTAAAGTTTATAGATTTGTACATTAGTGGCTTAAAGAAGAGATGGACCTGACCACCTTCAAGATAGGCACCACGTGTCAGAAGATAAAACACATCCAACATTAATCATTATAACTCTAAGGCCATATATTTTGATACAGATGTTTCATAGGACAGAGCTAATATAAATTTTTTAAATAATATTTATTTCTGATGAACTATTTTTAGGCTGACACCCTAGGGTGCCATATTTTCTTTTGTAAGGGTGGTTTTCTAAGGATGTTTAGTTGAAGGCTTTCACATAAATACAGCATAATTATTATTAAATAATAATTTAGTAATGCTGTTTTATAGCCATTATGAAGGCTAAATCCACTGAGACAAAGATATGATCTGCATTTATACCGTCTGTTCATTGCAAAATTTTGGTAAAGAAGTCCACTCTGTCAAAAATCAGTTCCCATGTCTATGAGCCAATCCTTCAGATACACACATATTCTCTTCTCTTACCTCTTCATCACTGTATAATTGAGTTCTCTATCATAGATCGTGGTGCTAGCTAGTAAGAATACTAAGAGACATAAGGGTTTCTGCACCATTCTGTTAGGGAGATGGAGCATGCTCACAAGTAAGACAGGGGAAACAGGTTAATGGCCATAAGGGTAGTAATTTCAGAGGAGAAAGTGAGAATGAAAGTTGGTGGAAATTGGAGGAGTTAGAAGAGTTAGAATTTGACCTAATTTTTTTAGGGGGCTTGACAAAATAAAGACAAACAAGTTTTTCTTTTAGGCCAGCCACATCTTCTAAGTGGTCTCTTGTTGAATCAAAGGGGAAAATCCTCAGTCTCTTCATATTTCTTGATTGTTTTTCCCCTGCAAAATAATGGTGACTATATTCTGCCCTTCAATGTGCTAACTCCCTAATTTATTGTACCTGAATGAAGAGACAAATATTTACTTTGAGGATTTGGTGTGCTGCTCCCTACTTTTCTTTCATGATCTCTCAGAGGAAATATTCCTTCACCTTCCGTACTGGGGAGCATTTGAAAATGGTGCCTGTTCATTGTTGCCAACATTCCCGGCTGGTAAATAGATAAGTGAATCATCCTGTTGTATTCCTTGCACCTGCGTGAGGCTGTCTTCTCTAACGTACTTAGTGAGAGTGTAGTGGATGCATCTGTTTTACAAGTTAACCGGCAGAATTTGTTTATAAACCACTGAAGAGCTAAATGGAGCAAACTGCATTATCGTGCTTGCTAATTACATTTCATTTCAGCTGAAAGCTTATTACAGATTCAGCCTGAAAACCTGACTTCTTAATTTTGTTTACATCCACTTCTGCTTTTACTTCAGTCCCCGGAAGAATTTCTCCTCCCATAAAACTGAGGAGGAGGATTAAAGCAGTTGACTGCAGGAGGCAGTGGGATTGGTTAATGTCCCCTCAACCGCATTTGTTACGAAGAAAAGGCCTTTGCTCTTGGTTTAGATGGGTATCACTTTCTGTGCTAATGGACTCCTCAGACATCCAGAATGCATGGATGTCTTTCACTGGCCTTTAACGTACTACTTCCTGAGCAGAGGTTACATTTCTTACAGATGCAGCTACATGACTGTAAGAGCAAAACAAGCTGATACTCAAAACCACAGACATCTGAGCAAGCCATTCCTTAATACTGTCATGTCAACTCAGATGTGCTCACCTCCTTTTTCATCAAAATGGAGTTGTGCCCAACATTTCATTCATTGCTGGTCCTGTGTGTGCTCAGGAATGGCAGGCCCTGTGCTGGCCTCAGCTCCATTGCTAGTTGATCTTTCCCACATTTCCCCTGAGAAGCAGTTTACTCACCCCATCATCTCCATCAATCCACAATAGTTACAATTATCATTACCTGCTGCCACCTTCTAGAATAGTCACCTGTAAAATCACCGTACTGCATAGTGACCTCAATCCTAGGTTCTTTAAATACGACACTCATAATTTCTCTCTGATAAATTCAGAATCTCCCAAGTTCATGTATTACAGTTACTTCATATTTAGCCTTTTCATTCTTACCATGCATATAGATACTACCTCAGAAGATTATAATATCCTTAGGACGGTAGCAGATGGAGCAGACACGGAGTTATTGGACCATGAGTGACAAAGGCCTCTTTATTTTTGTCATATATCTCCCTACACATCAAATTTCAAAGTCTGAGGGGTCTCCTTCAAGAGGTCAATGACTTCAAAACTATTTTCATAAAAATAAGAAGGCACTGTCTGCCGTTTTTACTGTGCTGATGATACAAAAGCAATAGTGGGTAAACGGAGCAGTGCCTTCGTCTAAGGTAGTGACACCAAACTGCTAATAGTTGTATTTTTTTATCATGACACACTTATAGAAAAATAAAGAAGACTGGTGTCATTTAAGAATGTCTTTGATGGAGTGAAAATTTTTTTTTTAATTTTTATTGATTTTTAGAGAGAGAGTGAGAGAAGGAGAAACACTGATGTGAGAGAGAAACATCATTTGGCTGCCTCCCACATGTACCCCAAATCAAACCTACAACCTGGGTATGTGCCCTGATCAAGAATAAAACCTGCAAATTTTTGATGCATGGGACGAAATTCCAACCAACAGAGCCACACTGGCCAGGGCGGAGTGAAAACTACTTTATTAAACCTCAACCCTTGAATATACTTCTTTTCAGTGTGACAAAATGGGGAGTGTTTATAAAGCACTGTTGCTGCATGCTGAAGTATGGTATGTGTCTGTGCAGATTGAGTGGAGAGCTAGAGTAGCTGTTTTTTGTTTTATTTTCATAGAATGACATTTTGTTTTTGCTTGAACAAATGACTTGTTCAGATTTGGGTATTTGGCAGAGATTTTGTCAAAAATGAACAAAGTGAGCTTGTCACTTTAAGAAAGACAACTGACAGTATTTATTGCCGACAATAAAATTTGAACTATCAAAAAAGTTAGAATTTTGAAAAATTTGTATGTGCCACTGTGAGCCTGACAGCTTCCCAATGTGTACAATACTTACAGGCTTTCCTAATAAGACTGGTGTGATATTAATGAACGTGATTTGTTGATACTGTATTATGAAATGTGTCAACATTTAGAAAATCTGTATAACTCAGTGAAGCAACATTTTCCAAATGACCAATACAAAATCAGACATGAGAGAAAGAGCCATCTGAAGTACAAAATAGAAAAACTGATTTTAATTACCTGGTATAAAAAGCAAGGGAGTTCATTGACAGGGTTTCAGATTCCACTATGTATCATTTAAGAAATGGACACTTACTCAGTTTTGGAATGGTGTCAAAGAATAATCAAATTATCTAAAAAGGCTATTAAAATATTCTTCTCTGTTCCAATTACATATCTATATGAGGCTGGATTTCCTTTATATACTTCACAATATACCACAACAGATTGAATGCAGAAACATATGAGAATCTAGTTATTTTGTATTAAGATATTGAAGAGATTTGTAAAAATTAAAAATGTCACTTCTTGCTAAATGTTTTTGGTTTTGAAAATAAAGTTACTTGGCATTAATATTTGTTTCATACATTAACATGTTGTGGGTTTATTATTGTTATTGAACAATACATTAATATACAATTTTTTTAAATTTATTTTTACTATGGTAGATACAGGTATTAATCATTATAACTCATATAAATATGATTTCTTTGGGATTATCAATAAGTTTTAAGATTGCAAAGGGATATAAGATCAAATATTCCAGGTTTACCCTGGATAAGCATGCCTGAGGAAAGACTTTCTAGGCAGGGGAGATGGCAGTGAGAAACCAAGAAGACCTAAAAGACATGATAAATGTGTGGGTCAGGCTGCATACCTGCACTGCTGAAGCACCGAAGATGTGAGTGTCAGGGAGAGATGAGGGCCTGCAACAGATGTGCACCATGTTCAGGAGCTTGGAAGTTTCCTTTGGGTAATGAGGAGCCACGGAGGAGTTTTAAACCAGGAAGTGACCTAGTCAGACTTGCTCTTTTTTATTTTTAATATTTTTTTAATTGATTTCAGAGGGGAAGTGAGAGAGAAGCATCAATGATGAGAGAATCATTGATCAGCTGCTTCCTGCAGGCCCTACACTGGGGATCGAGCCCGCAACCCAGGCAGGTGCCCTCACCGGAAATCAAACCATGACTCCCTAGCTCATACATAGGTCGAAACTCAACCACTGAGCCACGCCTCAACCATTGAGCCAGCTGGATCAGACTTGATTTTAGAAAAATTGTTTTGGCAGCACGATAGAGGATAGAGACCAGTAAATGGGATAGAGGGATCTCATCACTCACTTAGGGCAGGAACACATGTTAGAAACTGCTGAGCAGTCTGCAGGGTCAGGCTTGCCCTCAGCTCCCTCGCCACCCTGTGCTAGCCTTAAATCTCTCGTGTCTGTTTCATAACTTACCATGGAGTCATTCTCTTACAGGACCTTCCCTGGGCCCACTGGAACCTCTCGGATGGAGTAGAGTTAGGAAATGGATATACTTGTTTCATGGCATTTGGGGCTTTTAAAAAATAATTCCAAAGGAAATCTGTCTCCCACATAGTTGCAGAGGTGCTGTTCTTTTATTGGATTGATATTTTTAAAATTTTAGCCCAATATTTTCTAATTCTTTTACTAATTTTATTTGAAGAGTAGTAATAGTTCATATGTTTTGAGGGGACACACAAAAATTAAATGAAGGAAATCCCAAGCTACTCAAAGCTCCTGATGCTTAGTTCCTAAAGCTGAAGTAGTAAAATTCAACAGCTTGCTAAAATATGGCCATATGAGAGGGGAAAAAATTTTAAGACCAAAGAATTAGTGTGCTGCCAGCATAAAAGAGTATTTGTTAGCACTGGGCTGGCACTATGTTTTATGTTATTGCTAACAAGAAGCTGATAACATGATTTCTGAAAGATTTTCAATGTTGGCAAATACGTACATTTACTTCTTAGTGTTTTATACTTCCATGTTTAATATTTCCAGATAATCTACGCTTCTTAAACATATATCTTAGTTATTTGTAGAGCCATGCCTACAACCCTGAACTTTCACTATTTAATGCTCACACATTCCAAAGACTATCGACATTTGGCCCATGCAGTTAAACACAAATAGGATGAATGTTTCTATTCTCTGTTCTAATCCTCCAGCTTAACATTTTGACTCTGCAACAACTAATAAAGCTAAAAAGAGATTTGTGATCCAAATTGTCATGCTTAATACTGAAGACTGGTCTAGCAATGAATGCTATTGACCGACAAGACACTTAAGCTTAACGGATCCTCTCCCTGCCTCCTTCAGAAACAGCCCTTGAAGAATGAGACCTGAGAATCTAATTAGCTTGCACATTTGTGCCTCATCCTTTGAATCAGCCTGTAGGATGACAGCTGCTCTGCAGACTTCTTGCTCTGGCTTCTGGGGCAGGAAGTTGTTCCTTAGCCAAGCCTGTCAATCATGCTGAATTTTGAAGTGACCAAAGAGGCAAATTCAGATAAGGAGGGCCCTATAAATGCCAAGACTTACTGGTTCTACTGCTAAGTGTTGGAGATTCAAAAGTGAATAATAGCCGAGACCGGTTTGGCTCAGTGGATAGAGCATCGGCTTGCAGACTGAAAGGTCCCAGGTTCAATTCCGGTCGGGGGCATGTACCTTGCTTGCGGGCACATCTCCACTGTGGGGCGTGCAGGAGGCGGCTGATCAATGTCTCTCTCTCATCGATGTTTCTGACTTTCTATCTCTCTCCCTTCCTCTCTGTAAAAAATCAATAAAATATATATATTTTAAAAAGTTAATAATATGGGAGATAAAATGAGTAAGAGATGGTGAAATGGGTGAAGGTTGTCAAAGGGTACAAATTTCCACTTACAAGAACATTAAGTCCTGGGGACACAATACACAGTTTGGTGACTACAGTTAATAATATTGTATCATATATTTAGAAGTTGATTGATAAAGAGAGTAGATCTTAAAAGTTCTCATCACAAGAAAACAATTGTCACTATGTATGGTGATGGATGTTCACCTTCTTATGGCAATCATTTCACAATATTTACGTATTTGAAGTCATTATATTGTACACCTAAAATTAATGCAATGTTATATGTCAATTACATCTGAATTAAAAAATTAGTAAATAATTGCAATACAAATTATAAATACTATCCACAGGTTTCTCATCTAGAACTGAATACATACTCCTCACAATCTCAAACCAATTATGTCCTTCCTCCTGTTGCTTATGCAGGACCTCTAGAATTTGTGAAGTAATATGAACTTTGAAAAATATTTATATAATTCTCTGCTGTCTTTCACATGAAGAAAACGCTGATTGGTTTTAGTATGCACCGACAAAAACCAGCAGAGTTCTCTCAAGTGTTTTTGGATTTATGTCTGGTTTTGACTAATTAACGAGCAGGAGAAAGAAGAATTAGTCACCATATAGTTTTTACAACTCACCAACAACCCCAAGGCTCTGTTATGAAAGCTAGAACATTCCACAGGCACGAACTTCAGGAGGACATTGAACAGATTGTTCCGTGGTTTGTTTCAGAATGAAATTCTATTCACCCTGCTTTGCTGATAAATGTGGTTCAACACAATTTGAATACTTAAAACATTTGACGGGGGTGTGAGCTGTTGACTAAGGATAAACTGCCATGCCCGGTGGTCATTACCCCCCACTTTGTTGGTCAGAAGCCAAGGAGTTTGTTATCACCAGTAACCACCTGCCCGTGGCAAGTGGACACACTTTCAGTTGTACCTGGCATAAAGTATATATGTACAGTGTGGAGAACCTTCCAATTCTCTACAGCTGATTGCAGCAGAGGCAGAATTGTGAGTTTAGTCTGCAGGAACAGATGAAGTCTTCTCTGAACATCTGGATTTTATTGAGACAGCAATTACTATATAGCTGTGAGGAAAGCCTGGGAAGACACTCCAACTCACCGAAGCTTGAATACTTAAGTTGAGCCATACATTCATATGCATTTTAGAATTGATGTGTCTTGCCTCTCTATGTTAATTTTTCCTTGATTGACAGTCCAGAAGACTCTAGGAATCCTGTCAGCAAAACATAACCCTTAGAGCTGCTTAAGCTAAAGCTAATCTTTTATGTATGAACTAGTGGCCTGGTGCACAAAATTCATGCGGGGGTGGGGGTATGTCCCTCAGCCGGGTCTACACCCTCTCCAATCCAGGACCCCTTGAAGGATGTCCTACTGCCAGTTTACAGGGATTGGGCCTAAACTGGCAGTCAGACACCCATCTCGCCATCCAGAACTGCTGGCTCCTAACTGTTTACCTGCCTGCCTGCCTGCCTGCCTGATTCCCCCTACCCACTCTGCCTGCCGGCCTGCTCACCTCCAACTGCCCCCCACCGCCGGCCTGATCACCTCTACTGCCCTCCCCCACTATCCTGATGACCCACAACTATCCTCCTCTCTTGGCTTCTAACTACCTCTACCTCAGCCCCACCACCATGACTTTGTCCAGAAGAATGTCTGGAAGGTCTCTGAGTCTAATTAGCATATTACCCTTTTATTAGTACAGATAGAGGGGTCAGTTGGTTTGCCCTGAAGGGTGTCCCAGATCAGAGTGGGGGTTCCTTTGTGGCATGGGACAGTCTAGGCAAGGAGCCTGTGGTGCTTTGCAGTCTGGCCATGCCCCAATGGGGTAAGGGTCCCTGCTGGAGTTGCATGGCCAGCCTAGGTGAGGGGCTGATGGCTGTTTGCAGGCTGGCCAAGCCCTAAAGTGGGAATCCTCATCCCATGGGGGTGTGGCCAGCGTGGGTGAGGGGCTGAGGGTTGTTTGCAGGCTGGCCACACCCCCCAGTGACAAAGGCTCCCAGCCCTTCCTTGAGTGGAGGCTAGGTTGGACGGGAAGCTTGGCTTCCTCCATTGCCAGGGGGCAACCCAAGCCTTCTGCTCGCTCCAGCTCTGTGGCCACAGCCATCTTTGTTGGATTAATTTGCATACTTGCTCCTGATTGGCTGGTGGGCAGAGCAAAGGAATGGTCAATTTACACGTTTCTCTTTTATTAGTGTAGATAGAGGTTTATAGCCTTTGGTTCTGCTTCAGTTCATCTGCTAAGACTCTCGGGGATGAATAAGCACTGTGGACAGTTTAGTTCCATACTGCTCACAGTCCCAGGGAAAAAAATTGTAGTGTTGTCACATTTGAAGAGTGGCATATGTTTTCCTAGTAATTACTTCTTATATGTTTACTATTCAAAACATGCAGGTGTGGGTTTTTGAACACTGTCCAATGACAATGTGCCTGGCTGGCAGCAGTTGTTCAGTGAGTCATGCTTCACTGTCTGTCAGTTTTATAACTGTTTTCACTACTAATTTAGTTCTGTGATGCAGCGTGCAATTAGTTCTATTATGGAAGCAGCTGTCTTCAGTTTTACAAAGACGCTCTTCCCTTTGGCTTGCATGGATCTTGTTGTGGTTCTGCTGATGTGATGATGGGAGTTGTAAAGTGGTACGTAGGTGAGCCACAAAGGCCCAGATCATCCTTACACACAGGATTCTTGCTTACTCACGGCTATTCTAATGCTGTTTCTCGCAGCCCCATGCCAAAGGGTCACAAAGACATTTGCTCCTAGCAAGATATGTCCTGTGGAGATTGTGGAGCAGTCCTCTTGTACTCCCCACAATCCTGTTGTTGATCAATTTTTATATTTTTAAATGATATATTAGATCAAAGTTAAGGTGGGAGGTATGGTGGGCAGAACAAGAGGGCTGTATTTGGTTCACTTTCTCACCATGATTTTAAAGAACCAAGAGAAGTCTAAATGCAGCAAATGCCAGCACTTAATGTTTCAGGTAGATGAGAGGTGATGACATGCTATGGCTTTTTAAAGAAAATACCCTATCCTCTCAGGAGTTTCCATGCTTTTAATTTTCAATCCCAAACCCCATCTGACACCCGGAATTCTCCAGGTAACATAGAGTGATGCCCATTCTGAGCCTACCTGCTCTAAGTAGTGCTAATAGTTATAACTTAAACTGAGATGATGGCATGTGTCTCCACAAGGCATAGTAACTCAGCAGAGTGGAGCACATTACTTTACACTGTGCATGAACATACACTGGATCCTTAATCCTTTCTGACAGAACTGGTATGCATACATGCATAACTTATGGTCACAGATAATAGGTTGGTGAAGGCCTGGGGTGGGGGGTAGAGGGGGACTGGAGGGGACAATGGGGAGGGTAAAGGGGGACATATATAATATCTTCAGTGATAAAGGTCTTTTTAAAAAAAGATTCTATTGTCCCTGCTTAACCCATGAAAATCTACCTCACAATTTAAGTGGCTTACCCAGCATCAGTCAATAAGTAGGGAAACAAGGGTCTCCCAGTTCTAAATAGCATGCTCCTTATTTATCTACTAGAGGCCTGATGCATGAAATTTATGCATGGTGGGGGGAGGTGGGGAGGTGTCCCTCAGCTTAGTCTGCACCCTCTCCAATCTGGGATCCCCTCTCACAATGCAGGACTGTTGGCTCCCAACTGCTCACCTGCCTGACTTCCTGATTGCCCCTAACCACTTCTGCCTGCCAGCCTGATCACCCCCTAACCTCTCCCCTGTGGGCCTGATTGATGCCTAACTGCTCCCCTGCCAGCCTGTTTGCCCCTAATGCCCTCCCCTGCAAAACTGGTTCCCCCCAACTGCCCTTCCCTGCAGGCCCAGTCGCCCCCAACTTCCCTCCTCTGCCAGCCTGGTCACCCCTAACTGCCCTCTCCTCCAGGCTTGATCACCCTCAACTGCCCTCCCTTGCAGGCCTGGTCCCTCCCAACTGCCCTCCTCTTACGGCCATCTTGTGGTGGCCATCTTATGTTCACATGGGGGCAGCCATCTTGTGTGTTGGAGTAATAGTCGATTTGCATATTACTCTTTTGTTAGATAGGATATATATAATTGGCGAAGTGTCTGTCTGTTTGACCAGCAGCTATGATGCACACTAACCAACAGCAGGCAGGCACTCTATGCAGAAGCTGCCATGACACACACTGGCCATTTAAAAATAAATGGACCATGGATCTGGTGCCAACATTCAGCTTTCCCCAAGTGGGACACAGCCCCACAACCACTCCAGAGTGACACCCCACCAAATCATAGGCAATGCTGCCAAGACCCCATGGCACAATATGCAGCCCATAGCCCAGCCTAGCCCAGAAAAGGTTGCTGTGGGTATGGATAATGACATTATGTAGCAACGTTGGCTTCCTCTCCCTAGCGACAAGCCTCCTTGGAGTTTCTTCAGCCCAAGACCCAACTTGCTTTATAGCCAGGTGCAAATATTTTACCCTTCAACCAAATGTTTGTGAAGTGTTTTCACATGCCTCATTTCATTTGATCCTCACAGAAGTCCTGGAGTAGGTAGATGGAGACTTGGTAGAATCCTATTTTCTTTTCTAAAAAAAATTATTATTGTCTAAAGTTTTACATATGTCTCCTTTTTCCCCAGTTGAAACCCTCCCTGCCCCCAGCCATTCCCAACCAGAAATGGAGATTTAGAAAGTTTAGAAACTTGACCCAACTGAAAAGAAGTAAGAAATGGTTGAACTTGAAAATGACTTCAGGTTTTCTCACTGCCCAGAATATAGTCAAACACTACTACAGTTAAACATTTTACCCTTTGTTCTCCCTGCATGATCTACAATAATAATTTGCTTTGTTTGATATTTACTGCTGGGTTGTTGACAATTACCTAAAAGATAAGTTGGAGTGCTCACTGGGCTGGAAAAAGTTTAGCTACATCAGAAAGCAGATCTAATTAAGCAAGTTTATTCTATCTATTATAATAAAAGCATAATATGCTAATTAGATCAGACAGCCAAACGACCTTCTGGATATCCTTCTGGATGACCTTCTGGACACAGCCAAGGCTGCAAAGGCCAAGGCAGCTGCTATAGCTGTGAGAGTCAAGCCCCTTGCACAAATTTCATGCATCATGCCTCTAGTCCTGTCTAATAAAATAGTAATATGCAAATTGACCATACCTATGCTACACCCACAAGACACACCCACCAGCCAATCAGGAGCGAGTATGCAAATTTACCCAACCAAGATGGCTGCTGCCACAGAGTGAGCAGGAGGCTTGGGTTTCCCTGGCAATAGAGGAAGCCAAGCTTCCTCCACACCCTGGCCTGCCCTGGCCTCCGCTCCAGGCTACAAAGTTTCAATTATAGAAGACAAATAAATCTCAACAAAAATGGCTACAGTCACGGAGTGAGCATGAGGCTTGACTCCGTTCAACACTACAAAGTTTCAATTATAAAAGATAAATAAGTCCCAGAGATGCCATGGCTTCTGCTTGGGTTGCCCAGGGGTATGGCTGGCCTGAAAACCACCACAGGTCCCTTGCCGAGGGCACCCCACACTCCAAGGGGACCCCACCCTGATCTGGGACACCCTTCAGGGCAAACTTGCTGGCCCCTACCCATGCACCAGGCCTCTATCCTATCTAATAAAAGAATAATATGCAAATTGACCATCACTCCAACACACAAGATGGCTGCCCCCATGTTGTCAAAGATGGCTGCCTCCATGTGGACACAAGGTGGCC
The DNA here is from genome assembly GCA_011751065.1 of Lasiurus cinereus. Taxonomy (NCBI): domain Eukaryota; kingdom Metazoa; phylum Chordata; class Mammalia; order Chiroptera; family Vespertilionidae; genus Lasiurus; species Lasiurus cinereus. The sequence goes on along the minus strand of JAAGEH010000307.1, from coordinate 16,256,687 downwards.
AATAGAGAGGGTTGTTGGGAGGGACCAGGCATGCAAGGGAGGGCAATTAGGGGCAAACAGGCTGGCAGGGGAGTGGTTAGGGGGTATCAGGCTGGCAAGCATAAGCGGTTAGGGGCAATCAGAAAGGCAGGCAGGTGAGCAGTTGGGAGCCAGAAGTCCTGAATTGTGAGAGGGATGTCCTGGATTGGAGAGGGAGCAGGCTGAGCTGAGGAACTCACCCCATCCCATGCACAAATTTTGTGCATCAGTCATCTAGTATATATGTAAAAGATAAGTTGACTCGTGCATGCATGATATATTTATATAAAATTCTTGCTGGTGCCAACCACATGTGTGTGTTTTGATCTGTCATTGTTGATTAGGAATTCAGTTGACACTTCTATTATAGAGAAAGGTCAGATAGCGATATTAAAATATTTCTTCTAATTAATTTCCTTTTAATGTGCATGAATCTGTGCACCCAGACACTATTTTTTAAATAAATGTAACAGCTTCTGTTGAATCTTGATTAAATCTTTGTTATTCCAGCACCTAAGGGCTTTCTGTATTCTTGCCATGTGGATCCTGGTCTGGGTCTGGGGTTACCTGGGATTCATACTTTTTAAACAAACAGATATGGGGCTTAGGAAGACCTTCTTGCCTCTTCATGTTTCTGTGCACTTTTACCTTCACATTCACTCCCTGCCTTGTGAAATATCTCTCTCTCTCTCTCTCTCTCTCTCTCTCTCTCTAGTTTTTCAAGAAACAACTAGGTCAAGCTCTTCACTTTCTTCTTTAAGTTTATTACTACTGGTCATCTGCTCTATGCCTGTACTCATTCCACTCATCCTTCTTTACCACTTTCTTCCTCTAAGGAGCCTTCCCACCTTCATAAGCAATTCTGCACATATATATGAAAATATATCTGATTATTTCCTTAGAATAAATTCCTAGAGATAAAATATCTAGGATAAGATTATGCACACTTTAACTTTTGATAGATACTAATTGTTTAATTAGTCAATTGAACAATTAGAAGTTGTTCCCATATTGTAAAGCCACCAAGAGTATATGAAAGGAGCTTTTATTATATACTAGAGGCCCAGTGCACAGATTTGTGCAGCGGTGGGATCATTCAGCCTGGCCTATAGGGATTAGGCTGAAACCACCTCTCCAATATCCCCCGAGGGGTCCCTAATTGTGAGAGGGCAGTTCTTGGGTGATGCAACCCGGAATTGGGCTTCCTTCTCTCAGGCTCCGGATGTATCACCTGAGAATCACATCTGCCAAGTCACCACAGCTTGGCAACTTCTACATTGAACATCTGCCCCCTGGTGGTCATTGTGCATCATAGCTACTGGTTGAATTGTCAAATGGTTAGATAGTTGCTTAGGCTTTTATATATAACATATATATATATATAGTGTGTGACAAACTGTGTTATTCACCAAATTTAAAAAATTAAAGTCTTTGGTAATAAGGTTTTAGTTTGCCATATATTTATTGGCCATTCAAATATCTGTAGTACAGTGCAATTACTACTGTCTTATAATATATTTTTCTATTTGGCTCTTTTGTAGTACTAATAGTATTTGACATGTCAAGAATATCAACCCCCTATCTGTCTTTATGTTCCAAATATTTTCCTTGTTTGTTGTTTATTTTTGGATCTTATTTTTTTTTTTAATCTTACTTTTAATGTTTTGCCACATGGACATCTTTACCTTTTACATCATTAAAATTAGTGAGTTTTCTTTCTCACTTTGGTTTTGGGGTTCTGATTAGTTTTCTAATCTTTTCTATCTCAAGTATTTTAAAAAATATTCACCTATATTTTATCTAAGTACTCATAGGATTTTATTTCTCATAGTGAAATTATTAATCCAGTCTGACAGGCTCCTATGTATGATAGGGCTCCTATATCATACTAGAGGACCGCTGCATGAAATTCATGCAAGGGGGGGAGGACCCTCAGCCCAGCCTGCACCCTCTCCAATCTGGGACCCCTTGAGGGATATCTGACTGCCCTCTCACAATCCAGGACTGCTGGCTCCCAACTGCTCACTGATTGCCCCTAACTGCTTCTGCCTGCCAGTCTGACCACTCCATAACCACTCCCCTGCCAGCCTGTTTGCCTCTAACTGCCTTCTCCTATGGGCTTGGTCACTCCTAACTGCCCTCCCTTGCAGGCCAGGGTCCCCCTAAATTGCCCTTCCCTGCAGGCCTGGTCACCCCCAACTTCCCTCCTCTACTGATCTGGTCACCCCTAACTGCCCTCCCCTGCAGGCTTGATCACCTCCAATTGCCCTCCCTTGCAGGCCTGGTCCCTGCCAACTGCCCTCTCCTGCTGGCCATCTTGTGGTAGCCATCTTGTGTCCACATGGGGGCAGGATCTTTTAACCACATGGGGGCAGTCATCTTGTGTGTTGGACTGATGATCAATCTGCATATTACTCTTTTATTAGATAGGATAGATGCCTGGTACACAGGTGGAGACCAGCTAGTTTGCCCTGAAGGGTGTCCCAGATCAGGGTGAGGGTTCCCTTGGGGCATGGGGTGGCCTGGGCAAGGGGCCTGTGGTCGTTTGCAGAGAGGTTATGCCCCCTGGTGGCCCAAGCAGAGGCCCTGGTATTTGGGATTTATTTATCATCTACAATTGAAACTTTGTAGCCTGGAGTGGAGCCAAGCCTTCTGCTTGCATAGTCATTGAAACTTTGTTGCCTTAAGCGGAGGCCTGAGCAGACCAAGGTGTGCAGAAAGCTTGGCTTCCTCCATTATCAGGGGCAACCCAAGCCTCCCTCCTACTCTTTTTTTTTTTTTTTTGGCTGTAGCCATCTTGGTTGGGTTAATTTGCATACTTGCTCTGATTGGCTGGTGGGTGTGGCTTGGGTGTGGTGGGGTAACATCAATTTGCATATTACTATTTTTATTAGATAGGACTAGAGGCCCAGTGCATGAAATTCGTGCACGCAGGGTGTTACCTCAGCCCAGCCTGCACCCTCTCACAGTCTAGGAGCCCTCGGGGGATGTCCAACTGACAACTCCCCATGGGGAGTGGGAAAAGCCATCAATTGGACAGCCTTAGTGCTGCTGTGGAGGCAAGAGAGGCTCCTGCCACTGCCACTGCACTGGCCAGTCATGAGCCCCGCTTCTGGTTGAGCAGCACTCCCCCTATAGGAGCTCACTGACCAACAAGGGGCAGCTCCTGCTGTGAGCATCTGCCCATGGTGGTCAGTGTGCATCATAGCAACCAGTTGTTCTGCCATTTGGTCGATTTGCATATTAGCCTTTTATTATATAGGATATGTTTTTATACTTCTTACTTAGTTGATCTTGCTATCTCTTTCTAAGCTAGTATATGCTATTTTATTATAGGTTTAGTTACTCATTTAAAAAAAATTGGGCCCTAGGCAGTTTTGCTCAATGGATAGAGCATCTGCCTGCTGACTGAAGGGTCTTGGTTTCAATTCCCATCAAGGGTACATGTCCTGATGGTGGACTCAGTCCCCAGTAGGGGGAATGCAGAAGGCTGCTGATCAATGATTCTCTCTTATCATTAATTTTTTTCTCTTTCTTCCTCTCTGAAATCAATAAAAATATATATTTTTTAAAATTGGAACTTTCATAGCTATATTAATACATTAATTTTTCAAAATAACTAAAATAAATTTGGAAAGTTCTATACAACCAAATACTTATTATTCAAAGGGAAAATTCAGGCCCTAGCCAGGTGGCTCAGTTGGTTGGAGGATCTTCTCATGCATTGAAGGGGTGTGGGTTTGATTTCTGATCAGGGAACATGTGTGGTTTGTATGTTCCATCCCCAGTTTGGATGTATATGGGAGGCAACCGATTGATGTTTCTATCTCACATCTATGTTTCTCTCTCTCTCTCATCCTCCCTCTCTAAAGTCAGTAAACATATCTTTGGGTGAGGAATAAAATAGAAAGAAAACATCTATAGAACTGCTCAGGTTAATGCAGGGGAAACAGGTGGGGAGCTTAACATCCCATCTATTTGTCTACCCACTGGACCCCTGCTGCAACTTTTAAGGAATAACTAGAGAAACCACTGCTTTGAAGATTCCTTCTGCTCTAAAGGACATCTTATCCCACCAGCAAAGGTCATGGATAATCAGAAACAGAAGTGGGTCATGGTCTTTTTTCAATACTTATGGCCTTGGACCTCTTCAATGCATGAGAAGATCCTCCAACCAGCTGAGCCACCTGGCCAGGGCCACAATTTTCCCTTTGGTTGTCTATACCCTTCTGCTGCTTCTCATTGCAGTTGCTTCAGCTGTAGGTGCTCATCCATCACGAGTTGATCTCCCCTACTCTTTTATCTGCTTTTCAGCCAACCTAAGTAATATCTTTATTGCTTGCACATCTGTTCTGCATTTAAGTATTTTCACTTAACAGTAGCTTTGGAACCATTTAAGTAACTAACCATTTCCAAACTCAGCTGAAGAGAATATAAAATGTGAACATTAAAGATGTGCTATAGATCGAGAGGTGACAAGTATGTGGAGACTTACTTTCCCCAGGAAGAAGGAGAAAGCTCTGTGGTGGTCTGAATTTCTCAAGTTAACATTTCCATGTCCTCACATCTGAGATGGAAAGGTATGGAATCCACCCTTGTAACTATGTCTGGTACATTTGATTATCATTGTTCACTAAAAGGGATAGAACATTTACCTCTTTTTACATCTATAGCATGAACTTAGAAAGGCCCAGTTATTGCTACTTACTGAATGCACCTTCCTGGTAAATTCAAGTTTAGATACAAGTAATTTCATTAATATGATTCCCATGGACTACAGGCAATTCTTTAGTCAAATTAAAGTTTAGAGAGTTAACTGGAAAGTCATCTTTTCCTAGTTGTAATGAACTTAAAATATATTTAATACCAATAACAATTCACATTAATTTGTCAAAGCAAGGCAATAGAACACATTTTGATGAGAATTTGTTAGAAATAAGTTTAAAAGATTTTCCATTCATTTACTTATCATTCTTTCATTTGTATTACATGTCTAATATAAGATATTATATGTGCTAAGAATATAGTGCTAGGAATATATTGCAGGGGCAAAGTTCATGCTAAAATACTAGAAGTATAGTGAGACAGATTTAAAAATAAGAAAATTGCCACACTGATAAGTGTTATAGTAAGAATTAAAGTAGAGAAATATGATAGCCCTTGTCTCCTTTGGATTGGATGGTCATGGAATTTCTCTGTGAACATGACTTTAAGTCAAAATATGAATGAAAAGGGGAGATATCCATATGAATATCAAGAAGAGTCTTACAAGTAGATAGAAAAACTGGATAAAAGCCATACACTGGAGAGAAGTTTGGCGAATTTTGTAAGATCACTGTGACTGGAATATAGTGAACAAGATGGAGCATGATACAAGATGAGTTTCAATAGATAGTTAGAGGCCAAGTCACAGGGACTTTGCAAACTAAGAAGTTTAAATTTTATATCAAGTATGAAGAAAGGCCATTGGAGGATTGTAAACAGATGAGCGAGACATTCTGATTTACATTTATAGTGCTCTGACTGAATTAGGAGAGGCAAGATTGAAATGATAGAGTTGTGAAAGGGGAAAATGACGATGCTGTGGAGAGGGGAAAGTTGTTGGAGGGATGCTCCTGAGCAGACAAGAGGTGGTATGCAAAAGATGGCCTTAGAGCAGACTCTTTGTTCCTGACAGGAAGAAAAGCAGATCAGTCTATATTCAACTAGATAAGTAAAGTGGCACTGGGAAAGTTTGGAAGGTCTCTTCGGATTGCTTCTGTTTTCTCAATGGAATAGGAAGCTGGGTCAGCATGGTGAATGAGGATGGCAAAGGATGTGCTGTGAGGAAAGGGAAAATTTTGGGGATTAGGAACATATGTGGTCATAGGAAATGTAATATGATTGCCAGGCAACAGCAAAAAATCCTGTTAATATTAATGTTCATAAGTTAAAAATGAGACTACACAATATGGATATGTTTTTCTCTAGCCAAATTCAGTTATACATGCAGAATACCGAAAATTTTGAATTCACCAAGATTGACATTTGTCAAAGCCAGAGAAAAACCAGGGAGTTGATGATTTGATGCAAGAGGATGATTTTACGGTTGGACCATAGAACAGAATCTGGGTAAGGTCTGAGTGAGGAACTGGTGGGAGGGTAGATGAGACAGGCTATGAATGTTTAATTTAGTTACTTTTATTCCTTCTTATTTCACTATTTTTTTGAAGTTTTTTTTCTAATCACCCTCTTATTTTTACCTTACAGGTTTCAATATGAGATGTTTTCAGTGTTTTTGATTTCTTTCATCTGAAATGCTTTAAAAGAGAGTAAAGTTTTTGGAGGGGGCCCTAAGGTTTTTTTATTTTAATAAATAGGTATTAATTCCTAGCTTTATTTCATTTTGGGAAGAACAAAACAAAACAAAATAAAACTCTTACACATTTGAAATGGTTTCAGATCTTTATGGCCTATTAAATGGTTATTCTTTAAAAAAAATTCTATGTGTATTTTTTAAAAAAAAAAAAGTATATTCCTTATAAGGAGCTTAACATATATCAATAGACCTACTGTATTGATTTTGTTATTTATTTTATCTTTTTACTTGTTTTGGTCTATATGATTATTTATTATTTTAGGTAATATGGCAAACAAGCTATCCTAAAAACGTTTCTAATACAGAACAATTAGAAATGCTGGATACAATATTTAATCTTTAAATGAATAACTGGACGGTCAAGAAATTGAGCCCCGAACCATAAGAAAAGATAGCCCAGACAGTAAACATAGTACTGCGCTGGCAGCTGTTCTGGGAGCATCCGATATTTGCTATTTGCTGGTGGCCAAGAGCTTCGGTCTTAACGGGCAGGCTACTTCTGTTTGTGGGATTGAAGGCTATGAGAGGAGTTTGAAATGAGAGACTCCAGCATGAGTCCAGAAACTCCCAAACTGACTATAAATTATTAATGAATAGCCTATTAATTAATTGACACAACAAAATAAAACACCCAGGAGAGAATTAAGAAATAAGTGTTTAGCTGTCCTAGACTTGATTCTAAAAAAAGGGGGGTTTGGAAAAATTTTTTCCCTGAAAATTCAAAGCCATAGTAAGTCTTTCCATGGGTTTGAGGATGAATTTCAAAAAATTCAGTGAACTGAAAAACCAAAAGCTAAGAATTTAATTTGAACTGGTCCTGGCTAGGTAATGCCCCTAGATGACTGTCAGAGGAAAAAATAAATAATATGTAAAAGAAAACACTTTAAACTTGAGCCTCAAAATAGCCCCACAGCCAAAATTCCAAAGAACATGAGTTCTGAATGAAAAATATCATATTAAGTGAGAAAATAAACCACTATGAGCAAGTCAACAGAATGAAAACAAAAACCCTGTGTATTAAATCCATTAAGACCACAGGATTAGAAATTATTACATACAGAATATAAAATAAGTATGTTTGATATGCTTAAAGAAAATACAAGCCTCAAATATAACTAAGAATCAAAAACACTATGAAAAATAACCAGGCAAAATAAAAAATGGACCAAAGAGCTTTCAGAAATCAAATTAGAAATTCAGTGTACTAAATAGTAGTTGGACTCTAACAGCCGACTGAAAATATGGAAGAGAAAGTCAGTGAACATGGAGGGTAGAGCAAGGACGTCTAACAGAAGTCTAATCAGATTTACTGAAGGAGATAATAGAATTAGGGAAAGGCAACATTCAAAATGACAATTGGCTGAGAATTTTGCAAAATGATGGAAAACACGAACCCTCAGATTCATAACCCCAATGTAATTCAAATAAGACCAAAAAAAAGACACCCAAATACACAATGAAACAGCATATTGCCAAGGACAAAAAGACATTCTCTAAAGGAGTTAGACAGTAAAAAACACAGATAACTTATGTGAGGGGATGTGCACTCAAGACTGATATTCTATCTGGAGGAGTGTTTTATATGGAATCCCCTCTTTGTGAGGAACTTACTTCTTATTGAAAATATGCTAACTGCCAAGTGGATGAATCTCACTGATATATATTCTAGCTCTTACTCAGGTCATAATTCTTGGCCTGTGTTGTACTTTTTCATGCTGTGGATTTTGTGAAACAAAAGGAAAAGTGGATTTTGAGGTATAGCCAGCCCTTCCTACCCTTCTCTGGTTTCTGAATGGGAAAGTCTTGATTTCAAAGAATTAAATCTTTTTAAAACTAAAAACAAACAAAAAACACCACCACCCACCAGTGATAACTTAAAAACTATGACAATTTGATTGAAGTCATCAGAATATGGAATAATATCTTCAAAATAATAAGAGAAAATAACTGTCAGCCTAAAGCCGTGGTTGGCAAACTGTGGCTTGTGAGCAACTTGCAGCTCTTTGACCCCTTGAGTGTGGCTCTTCCACAAAATACCACGGCCTGGGCGAGTCTATTTTGAAGAAGTGGCGTTAGAATAAGCTTATGTTTAAAAAATCTGGCTCTCAAAAGAAATTTCAATCATTATACTGTTGATATTTGGCTCTGTTGACTAATGAGTTTGCTGACCACTGGCCTAGAGTTACATAGCCAGTGAAATATCTTCCACGGTGAAATTCACACATTTTCCACAAAGTGAACCGTCTTAAGAACTTTGAGACAAAGAAATATAATCTCCAAAGGAACAGCTGAGATAAAAGAAGGAACGCTAAGAGATATTGGTAAACATGTAAGTAGCTTTGTATTAAAAACAATCATGTCTCGGTTGTGATGTTAAAAATAAGAGTTCACAGAGCCTCTTAGGAGACTATCCTATTTTATCAGACACACTCAGGCAAATGCTGCTAATTCATGCCAGGTGGTGTGCCAGAGCCAGCCTCTTTGCTGATGTGGTTAGTGAGTACAGGTGCCCACCCAGCGTCTCTATTTCAATAAGACTTTGTTCTCCACTTACTGTAAAATATTCATTTTATGGATGACATTGATTATAATAGTCTGGAGGTCAATTATTGATTATGATTGGTCTAGAGATCAATTTGTTGAGCTACAAATGAAAATGGGTATGTCTTCTAACAAACTGGGAGCCATAGCTATATCAAAGCTATGAGAATCAGTCTCTTAAATCTTGACATATTTTTAGTAGAGATCAGAGAAGAACATAGCAAAGAATATAGTGTAAAATCAATTATGTCATCATTGAATCTTTACTTCCTTAACTACCACGATAAAATTCAAAAATTTCTTTGTGTTTTATTTGAATAAGAAAGTCATTATGATGCCATCATGAGATCATTTCTAACCCGGTGGTGCCAGTCATTACTACCAGTTGAAATATAGTTATGCCTTTCAGCTGTGGCTTAGTAATGATATTAAGTCTGAATTTTCTTGCAAAAGCAATTTATTCATGTCACCACTTACTGCTGTAAGCTTGTTTATGACTTTTTAAAATGGGATCTGTTTCACCATTTGGCCTTTCTTCAGCACATTTTACTTTTTGTGGAACACATACTTCTCCGCCAATGCAATCATAAATGATGACAGAGGAGAAGGAACTGAATTAGAATGTAAAGTTACTTCCCAAAGTATTTACATATGATGGCCAGACTTACAAAGAGGAAAGGGGTCACACATTGCAAACATAGAAGAAATGTTCAGAGTCCTATAAAAAAAAAACACCTTGAATTGTTCTATCAAAACCCTCAAGTGACTACGTTTTGCTCAGGCCCACCTCCAGTTATAAAAGCAGCTTTCTGTGTATCTGTGATTATTTCTCAATTAAAGGTTTTTAAAAACCTATTTCCTCACCTCTCGATTTTAAAAATGATGAAGATGGGGGTTTATTTTTTTCCTGCCTTGGGAAAAATTCTATGCAGGCTTGACCTTCTGATCTCCATTCTGGGGGTTCACCACCTCCCCCAGATGGTCCCATCATTCCTTCATAATATCACTGCCAATGGTAAGAAAAATTCTTCCCACCTGAACCCACAGATGCAAATCCCATAGCCCATATATATTTTAGCAAAGCAGATATTGAGAGCTTGTGGGATGAGCCGCATAATGAGCCAAGAGACCCAGCTTCTCTCATTTATATTGCCTGTCATTTCATCTCTGCCCCAATTAAATAGGCATACCTGCTACTGCCCATCAGATCACTAAGCCCCTTATGCAAATAATCTCACTCAAGCCTCTCAACTAACCACAACTAAGATCATATTTATTTACATTTGACCATACATAGGCTCAGACAGGTTGTTTTGGTCAATTCTACATACATTTAATCTTTAATCTCTAAAAAACATTTGAGTAGCCAGATAAAAACTGTGCTTAGAGAATTCAAAGAGGAGGAGATATCTCCCCCACCTCCTATCCCCTCCACCAACAACCTATGAAATAAGCCCTATTATTGTTATTTCTTTCCTCTTTAACATGGGAGGGAACTGAAGCTTAAAGAAGTCAGGGGCCTTGCTGAGGCAAGTAAAAGACCTGGGATTTGAACCCACCCCAAGGCTATTTTTTTTTTCCATTGATTTTCTTTTTTTTTTTTTTTTGAGAGAGAGAGAGTGGAAATGGGTGGAGGGAGAGAGACAAAGAGAAACACTGATGTGAGAGACACATCGATTAGTTGCTTCCTGTACATGCCTCGACGGAGGCCAGGATCAGACCTGCAACCCATGTATGTGCCCTTGACTGGAAATCAAACCCAGACCCTTTGGGCCATAGGCCAAGGCTCTAACCATTGAGCAACTGGCCAGGGCCCATTGTGGACTCTGTTGGCTATTTTTTTCTATCACTTTAGAACCAAGAGCTTCTCTTTTTTTTTTTCCCAGAAAAATAGACATTCTGAATTCTGTTATTTTACTGGTATTGATAAAACCAGAGAGCTGGAAAGTTTATGGTAAATTAACAGGTCCTTTACATATATCAGATTATTATATATTACATATTTGCTTTTATTAGAAACTTACACTATGAATTTAGGATTTTCCTTTAGTCATTGAAGAGATAGTGAACACAAAATATTCAACACTGGAAAGCTAGATAAAATGATGCTTTAGAAAACTTTTTATACCAATAGATCCAATATCTGTACTTTGTCATATTAACTAAATGTTATAAGCTCATTGTTCACCCTTTAAAGCACCAGAAAAAAAAATTTGTTATTCCCTTACATTTCATCCAGCCAATTTCTTTTTTAAACCTCACCCAAGAATATTTTTTTTCCCATTGATTTTTAGAGAGAGTGGAAGGGAAAGCAGGAGAGAGAGAGAGTGAAACATCGATGTGAGAGAGCCACAGCATTGGTTGCCTCTCACACACCCAGACAGGGGCTGGAGATTGAACCTGCAACCCAGGTACAAGTCCTTGACCAGGAATGGAACCCGAGACTCCCCCATTGATCGCCCCACTGGCTGGTGGCCTGGGCCTCCCTCTGTGGGGCCATCATGAGGCGATGGCAGCTTCCCCCCTACCCTTCCCGACCAACTGCATTACACCTGCCTTGGCTGGCCTGGTGCCAGTGTGTGTCATAGCATGGTTGTCTGGATGGTCATTCTGCTGTTCTGCCGTTCAGTTGATTTGCATATTACACTTTTATTGTTATAGATTATTGCATGATTTTCCATATGAACAACTTTTACCTCACCCTGCATATATATGT
>JAAGEH010000307.1:16214313-16241202 GCA_011751065.1 Lasiurus cinereus | reverse complement strand
TGTGTGTGTGTGTGTGTGTGTGTGTGTGTGTGTGTGTCCCAAATTTCTAAAGGGAAGCTGTACTTACCTAATAATCCACATAAGTGTGAAGGAATGGACATAATCTTTCCCAGAGAACAGCCCCTCTGGAGCTAGTTTTTGGTATGTTGCTAATTCCCAATCACAGGTATGGAATTTGAAGACCCAATGTGCCCTGTGGGACATGGACCTGTCTCCCAGCAGCACTATAGTAAATCCCCGAGAGAGTGCCTTAGAAATAGGTTAGTGATTCTTAGAAATGGGGTTTTAACATGAATATTGAATGGCATGTATATGTTGACATTTCAGGCCATTATTTTACTGGGAAGGATTAAAGAAATCCAATGTCAAAGTGATATTTTCTCTTTTTTCATTTAAAACATTTTATTATCAAAATAAAAATATTAATTATACAAATCTTTTTAATAAAAATTCAAATCTTACAATTATACCTGCCCAAGAACAAATACTGTCAACACCTTGTTACATATGTATTCATATCTGCGCTTGTAGATACAGAGATTATTTTTTAAGCAAAACTGGGACTTTACCATTCCTATTGATTGTGTCCTGATTGTTTCATGTGAAAATATATTGTAACTAATTTTCAAATCAATACATATGCCAGAATGGGACATTTTTAGATGTTATGTGCATCTGTTGTGTGGAGGTATAATAATGTATTTAACCAATACCTAACTCTTAAATATGTAGGTTTTTTCCAATTCTGTAATTATAATGAGTGAGATAATGTCAGCCAAAAAGAACATGCTGAATGGCCTATCTCTTGTGTGAAGAGGGTTCATACAACTGCAACAACCAAATGCCTGCTATTAGAAGTAGATTGTAAATAAGCTTATGGGTCCTAACACCAGGCTGAAAGGGGCCTGGTCCCCAAGAGCCATTTCTTCTCATTTCCCTGCGTCCCATCCAAGACCTCCTTCCTACTCCATTCCCCAGATTATCCTCTGAAGATTCTGCGGATGTGAGAGATTTCCTCACCCGTAAACACACCCTGCCCCTTCCCCCCAGATTAGCTTGAAGCTCTCTGTTAATTTAAATTCACATTTATGTGTGCTGTGTAAGCTATGTATGTAGCCCTATATTATTGAGCAGAGATGCACTGAAGACTAAGGCATGACTTAGACTTATTCCCAACAGCACATGGAGTCACACCTATTGGGTCAATTCTCAGGGAGGATTAAAGGCAGATTTTTCATGACTACTGAAACTTAAGCATCATGGCCTTTTTTTAAAATTTTTTTTAAATGTTTTTATTGATTTCAGAGAGGGAAAGGGAGAGGGAGAGGAGGATAGAAACATCAATGATGAGAGAGAATTATCGATTGGCTGTCTCCTGCATGCCTCCTGCTGGGGATTAGACACACAACCTGGCATGGGTCCCATCCAAGAATTGAACCGGCAACACCGGCCGGGCGCATCATGACCTATTACTTGCATGGACATCTTTCAAAAATTTTTTTAAATTTGGCAAAATTATTCTAACATGGAGGAACACATTTGGAAAGAAGTTTTTGAATGCTTTTGAAAGGACAAAGCAGAAACGAACTCTCCTCCATCTTGTCCTATAGGGCTGGGCCCCCTGCCTAAACCCCCTCCCTTTTCTGGGAGTGACTACAGGTATGCCAGCAATGTCCTAACTTGCCCGACCACCAACCAAATGGACCAATGAAGCTCCAGGAACACAGCGAGGCTCCTAATAAGGCTAAACCACAGAAAAACCCTGACCCAAGTGACCAATCTCTGTAACCCACGACACTTCCCTAAGCCCGCCCAAATAACCAACCCCATATAACCCACTGTTCTTCCGGGGCTCGCTCTCTCGTCTCGATGCTGTGCCAAAAAGAGGCTGGGAGCCAAACCCAGGTTTGAATAAAGACTCTTTGCTTTTGCATCGGAAAAAGGCTCCCTGGTGGTTGATTATTGGGGACCCCGAACTCTGGGCATAACACTTTGATAAGACAAGTGAAAATTTATGAATAGTGTTCTGATTTGAATGTTTATGAAAGGTGCCATTTTTGTCGACTGTAAATGTATTATTTAAAAACTAAAAGGAAATTGGCCCTGGCCAGGTAGTTCAGTTGGATAGAGCATTACCCCAGTATGCCAAGGTTGCAGGTCTGATCCCCAGTCAGGGCAGATATAAGAAACAACTTATGACTGCATAAATAAATGGAACGGTAAATGAATGTTTCTCTGTTTTTCTGTCTCTCTCAAAATTAAAAGCTAAATGAAAATTCAGGAAAAAATAAGGGAATTCTAAATGAAAAGCAATAAAAATGAGTGATGAAGTCAATAGAAATTACTCTGCTACAGAGAAACAAGATAAACAAAAAACTTTGAAATTAAAACAAAATCAGTAATTAAGAAAGACATATTCGAATGGTGTCATCTACAAAATCTGGTTAATGAATATATTTCAAATAAAAATGTATTTAAGATTATTTTAAACAAAACTTGAAATATTCTGAAATATTATAGCTCATATGAAAAAGTTTAATAAACATTTTTTTCTAAATCTGAGAATTTTTAAAATTTACGTGATATAACCAGTCACAAAAAGAAGCTGAAAGAAACTTTTTAAGCTAAATAATAAACTTTTTTTCAATGTTACTAGAGGAAAGACTTAATTTCTTTTCTCTCCATAAAAGATTATAAAACCATTGTCATGTGAAGATGCAGTCCATTGTCCCCTCTCCCTGAAGCAAGAAAAACAGTTTAGTCAATCAGTTGATTTTATTTACATATTTACTTACCAAATTTTTAAAATTACAGTTCACATTCAATATTATTTTGTATTCGTTTCAGGTGTACAGTATAGTGATTATACAATGATATACTTTACGAAGTATTCCCCCTGATATTTCCGGTACCCACCTGGCACCATACATAGTTATTACAATATTATTGACTATATTTCCTATGCAATTCCGAGGCAGTTGATCTTAGTCATGTGTTGGCTGTTGTTGTTTTTTGACTTCTCGATGTTTGTAGATTTGTCAGCTTTCTAAGCTTTGTCATTTGTCTCATTCCAAATACTAATTTTGCACCGAATATTATATTCATAAAATGCTCTCTTCTTTTTGTGAAAGAGGGCCTCCCCCAACTTACCTGGGCTTCAGACCCGTTGTAACCTGGATTCAACCCTACTTGTCCAAACCCATAAAGCTCAGTTGCATCAACTCATTTACATCAAAAAGGTGTTTGTGGCCATCAAAGAGGTGTGTAGCTCTGCTGAAGATCAAAGAATGAAGAAAAGCATTGCAGCCTTTGGAGAGATGGGGGAGGGGAAGAGGATCCTGGATGTTGGAAAGGGGCCAGGCAGAAAACGTGCACTGGATGCCGTGGACTTGAGCCACTATGTAAACAGGTAAAGGAACTTTCCTAAGCAGTATGTTAGCTCCCTAAGTGCTGCTTAAACATACCCCAAAGGTAGCAGATGAAGGATCAGATTGTTAAGGAACAACTTGCTTGTAAAACCCAAAGAGCAGTGGTTGATCTGATAACTCCAGGCTTCTTAATAGCTCAACACAAATAAACCACTTGTAAATACCCCTGGGCTGGCCTGCCTCACAACCCTTTTCACATGGCAGTAATATATGGCCAGTAATTACCATAATGAGCCACCAGAAGGCATCTATTTGTTAGCCCTGGAAGAGCTTGCATTTGGCTTTTAGGTGTGAAGCCAGGAGAGGCAAATGACAAGGAGCATTTGAATATACATTTCCTCGGGCAGCTACTTATTTGAACAGCTGCTTAAGGAGGCACACAGCAACGTTAAGAGTCAGTCCAATTTGGGAGGCTGTGTGCATCTTGATTTCTCATTTTTTTTCTTTGAAGTACAGGACCAGCCTATTTTTCTCCCCGGGTAATAATTTCTCCAAATTAAAAGTGGTTACCCGACTTAAAACCTGTGACAAGTCTATTGTGTTGACCTGTACAGCTGGGAGAGGGTGGAGGTTGCCAGGGAAATGGGCGCTAGAAATGAAACGTGGAACACGCTCACAAGTCACGCGCCAAATTGTTTGGTTTTAGATTAAGTTTCATAGGAAAAATAATCCAGAGCTTTCTTTTTCTCTTATTTTGGTCTTTGTCAAAACAAAGAAGGTATAACAAAGGCAACGGTTTTAGCCATCTGCTGCAAGTTTAAAAATATTTTCATCAAAATAACAAATTGCTGGTTTGTGTGTCAGCTTGTACATTTAATAATTCCAATGATAAGCGTTCTTCAGATATCATCAATAGAGGCAAAAATGCCACCTGGAGAAAAGAAAGGAATCTAGGTACATAGAAATGAGCTTAAAATGATACTGGAGCTGGCATAGTGATGGGAGAATGAGGGATTTTTTTTATTTTTATTTTTTTGCGGAGGGGGGGGCGCGGGGGCAGGGAGGAACCTGTGAATCTTTGTAATCGTATGGCTAGAAATCAAAACAAACATGTGCTGGCCTTTACTACAGAATACACTTGCCAGAGTCAGGGATGGCTGTTCAATGCCTCCATACCCCTGCTTATGAAAATATATTAGAAATGCTGTATATTTCTTGAACTATTAGGAAAATACATGACATAATGCCTCTAAAACACACAGGTAAAACAAAGATTACAAGTATTTTTTTAAATATGTTTTCATTGATTTCCGAGAGTAAGGGGAAGGGAGAGTTAGCAATATCAATGATGAAACAGAATCATTGATTGGCTGCCTCATGCTTGCCCCCCTTCTGAACCAGCAACCCAGGTATGTGCCCTTGACCAGAATCAAACCCGGGACCCTTCAGTCCACAGGGTGACGCTCTAACCACTGAGCCAAACCAGTTAGGGCCACAGGTATTTCTTACTGACCCACAGTGTCTACCTTAGATAAAGAGATTTATAGGAAACCTGGAAGAGCCATACCAGAGTGTTGCCTTGACTGACATTCATGCCTCATTGAGCAGTTCCCAGTGCTTCTAAGAAGATTATCAGGTGGTTGTACTTTCTGCAGTTCCCTGATCTCTCTCTTTACCCAGGGGTCAAACTGTAGGCTTTTGGGAGCTTATCCTTGAGATATTAGCAAGGCACAAGTTAACAGAGCCAGCAAATCAGACAAAGTCAGTAATACAGACACACACCCCTACCGATTCATCAGCTGAAATTTTCTCTTGGACTGTAGCTGCATTTTATTATATTTCTGGTATGATAAAAAAAAACTTTAAAATTATTCAGATACAGCTTATATAGTCACACAATTCAAGGATCTAACAGTATAAATACTGTATGCAGTAAAATGTCTCCTGACCCCTACTCCCATATCAATCCCATTACTCTCTACGTACTCTCTCTTTCCTAAATAACCAGTTACGTATTAGTTTCTTGTGTGTTCTTCCTGTTTATTTTCTTTATATCCAAATACATACATAAATATTCTTCTCTTTTTTTTTCTGCAAAATCAATATACTCTGAACACTGCTCTGTATCTTACTTTTTCACTTAATACTATAACTTGGAGGTTTTCAAAAATCTTAGTACATGACTTCCTCATTCATTCTTATAGCTGCATAATACCTCATTGTTTGAATGGATTATAATGTATTTATTCCAAAGTGTAGCATTTTAAAGTCCTTAGGAACACCATAAAAAAATATGATGTGACAAGCTCCACAAATTTTCATTTATATTGAACGTCAAATTAATTTTTACTTGCCTGTAGCCTGAATTTTCAATACTCTGGAAAAATATAGTGGACCCATGGAGTCAGGGATTATTTGAAAGAATAACACAATTTATGAATTTGAGTTCGATAAAATGCATGGAATTAAAACATAGACTCAATCAAAAACATTTAGGATACTACTTCTCAGTAGGCTTTTGTCTGCATTGACTATATTCTATGGGGTGTTTGTCATGCCCACCTTATTATCTTTGAATATTGTATAAACATCCAGAATTACTTTGATTTTTTCCAAACATGGGAACAGCTGCCCTTCAGGGCTTTGTCTATCAGACCACAGAACTAGTGTTTCTTTAAGGCCTTTCTACCTCTCTGATCCTACTTTTACATTTAATTAAGGTAATCCTTCAATCTACATCCTCTTCCAGACTCCATTCTCCTTTCTTTCTAAGTTGTTATCCATGTTCCACCTGAAGTAGGAGATCATATTGCAGTTTTGGTCCTAAGCTCATTAAAGAAGAATGCATCTGGCATTTCTCTGGGAGGAAAATGGGCTTTCAAGTTCTAATTGGAAAGATCTGAAGAGTGTAGAACTATGATGTCTTTTTGACCATGGGCCCCAGACCACTGAGTTTATATGTTCACTGCGTGAAAATGTAGGGTCTATGATCTTGGTTGCAGTTGTTTGCCTATTAAAATTAAGGTGTTTTGTTTTGTTGTTAAACTTCCATCCTGATGTGGACAATATTGTGTAGGCATGTGCAGTCTCTTATTGAGATTAATATAATTTGTCTCTCTTTGAAGAAACTGCATAATTTATGGATAACCCTGGAGTATCAGAAAAGTTCAAACAGAGAAATATAATCAAGAGTAAAACTGTGCCATCAGAGAGCAAGAAAAACAGAAAGGGAAAGAAAGAAAGAAGGGGAAGGAGGGAGGGAAAGAGGAAGGGAGGGAAGAAGAGAAGAAGGAAGGGAAAGAGGGATGGAGAGAGGGACGAAAGGAGAGGGGAGAGAGGGAGGGAGGGAAGGAGGGACAGAGGGAGAGAGAGGGAGGGAGAGAAGGAAGGAGGGAAGGAAGGAAGGAAGGAAGGAAGGAAGGAAGGAAGGAAGGAAGGAAGGAAGGAAGGAAGGCCGGCCTTGGAATTTAGGTTGCCTCTACTAAAAGGGAAGATTTTGAACTTGATCTTGGGTATATGCTAAAGCATAAGCACTTGGTTTTGCCTGAAGGAAAAACTAATAAGTTTTGTTTTTTAAAGTGTATTGGTGGCTCAAAGACTTTTTTACTGCAGAAACTGAAAGAAAAGAGAAGTAGCAAAATAAAAAATAAAAGCAACCCCTAAACCCAGAGTAATCAGAGTAATAAACAGTTCCCTGCTCACATATTTACCTAAATATAGGCCGGTCACTCCAACACCCCCTGATGTGTCCATATGCCTAGCTCCTCCTACTTGCCTCACCCTAAAGAATATTAAATAAATATCTGCTGGTGTTACTAATAACCAGTGACGTGATATCGCCACTTGGTTCTACTCATGCTATGAAAATATCTTTGTAAGTATCATAAATATTAAGTTTCTTACAACGCTTCCTTTCACAGCCCCCCTTTTAAGAATTGCATGTATTTTGCTCTTACAAGGCTTTAAAAGAGAACAAGAGGACTAGCAGATTCCCTTCCTGCCCTTCTGACCCACACCCATCCTGGGGTCAGCCCCCGGGCCTGTCTTTATATAGTCACTAGAAAATAGGTGCCAGATTCCCTTCTCTTAGTTTAAGCGCTGGCTCTGCATGTGTTTATTTTCACCTGTTGAGAATGCAGTTCCACTATAAGTACTGAAGCAAACATACAGATCCCTCCTGAAATGGTCATAAAAGGATTTATTTCCCTAAGAACTTGTTAGCTTATCTAAACATCTGCTACTCAAAAGTGATTACTTGGGAATTTCCAGGTCACACAGGAACATGCAAGTCTGTCGCTACTGGATGCATTTAGACAAAAACCAGTGACCAAACATTCTGAGGTGAGGCAGAGAATATTGAAAAATTAGTCCGTGTTTAAGGAACTAAAAAATGTGAATTGACATACTTTCAAATGCCATTCCTGCTTTTGTTTTATTTTAATCAACTTATATTATTGGCTTTTCTGCTGACATCTTAGGTAGCAAATATACAGAAACCATTAAAGTCTTTGAAAATAAATACTGAAAGGTTCTCATGTAGCAACAGCAATCGTGTTGTTGTTTTTTATGCCCACTGCATTCAGAAGGCAACTTTTTTTTTAAGTGAGAGAAAAACACAGAATTTTTAAAAATGTGTTGGAGAGAATTCAAAATCTAAGAAATACTGATGGTATGGACAATAGGTTGAAGGAAAAATCATAATATTTTGAAAATAATATGTTCAAAAAGAGTAAGGTAATGCTGAAAGCAATTTAAGAGAAGGGGAAGAACAAAATTCCTTAGGATGGTTTTAGCAAACATTCATCTTGGAGGAAGGAAAGGAAGCAATCATCAGTGGAACACCCACTATATGCCAAGCATTTGGCATTTATTATCCCATTTAATCCTCAAACAAATGTGATGACTCCCATTTAACGGACAGGGAATCTACAACTCATTGAGGTTTAGTAAAGTGGCCAGCGTAAGGGGCAGAGCCAGGATTGTAACTCATAATTTCAATTCCATCTGCTCGGGAGCTCACCATGCCATGTCATCTCTGTTTTCATGAAGTTATTATAAAACATGACTTAAAGCAACAAGCAATGTCCTTTTGTTGTGTGAGTGCATGGCTTTTGATGCTCAGTTCTGGCCTTGACTAGTTGAGGAGGTGGGTAGGCAGGTATCACAGTGGGTAGCATTCTTCCTGGATTTCTCCATAGGTCCTTTGTTGGCAGGTTGGAGTTTGCAGTGCTGTACTCTGAATAGACCAAGTTTGGAGAGAGCAATGGAAGAGACAGGAAGGAGAGAGAAAGCCAGGGATGTGTCAAGAACTGCCTCCATATACTAAGTTTTGTTTATTATCTGCTTTTGACAGTTTGGAATAGAAGAGATGCTTGTATTGATTGGTAGACCAGGGGCATTGGGGGAAGAGAATGTATGGGCTACATTGCTACTCATAACCAGAGGCTCCTACCAGTCTGCACACAGGCTTGGCCTGTGTGTTGTTTTATTTAGTCCACACAGTATTTGTTTCAATAGTTGCCAATATTTAAAAATTCATTCCACAAATATCTATTGGGCTTGTGCCTGGCACTGTTTGAGAACTGAGGATTCATCAAGGAACCAAACAGACAAAGATGCCCTCTTGGAACTTACATTCTTGCTGAGAGAGACAATGAATAGTGAACATAATCAGTGATTAATATAGAGTATCTTAGGAAATAAAAGTTAATAACAGTAACTTATAGTAATAGGGGTTTAGAAGAAAGGTGGGTGGGTTGTTGGCCTCATTGAGTAAGTGCCATTGGAACACACACTTGCAGGGAGACACAGAGTTAACCATGTGAACATGAGGGTATGAGGAATGGTCCAGGCTCAGGGAATAAGTTGGCCAGTGTCCTCAGGGTGGAAGCAGGTGTGCTTATCTGAGGACTAACAAGGAGGCGAGGAGGCTTGGTTGGCTGTGAACCCATGAAGAGGTAATAAGAAACAAGGCGAGAGAACTGATAAGGCTTGCATGATGTGGGGCTGTATGGGAGCCATGCAGGGGTTTGAGCAGAGGAGTGACATACTTTAACATATATTTGAAAATCATTATTTTGATTTCTGTGTTGAGAATAGCCCATAGAGAGGAGGTAAGGATATTCTCAGGAAGAGCAGTTAGGATGCTTTTAAAGTACTCCCGATGAGAAAAATGTTGGTTAAGGAGTTACCAGGGGAAGTTTTGAAAAACAGACTGTGAAAATGTTCTGAAGGTTAAAGCAACAAGAAATCCTATTAAATTGGATATGGAGAAAGGCAAAAGGTAATGTGTTGGTGAGGATGGGGAGAAATTAGAATCCTTTTGCACTGTTCTTGGGAATGTAAAATGGTGTAGCCTCTATCAAAAATAGTATGGAAGTTCTCAAAAAATTATAAATAGAATTATCATATGACCCATCAATTCTATTTCTGGGTATAGGCCTAAAATAATTAAAAACAGGATCTTGAAGAGATATTTATACACCCATGTTCCCAGCAGCATTATTCACAATAGTCAAACTAAATATCCATTAATGAATAACGGATAAACAAAGTGTGGTAAATACATACAATGGAATATTATTTAGATTTGAAAAGGAAGAAAATTCTGACACATATTACTATATGAATGAAATTTAAGGATATGATACTAAGTGAAATTAGCCAGTCATGCAAAGACAAATACTGTATGATTCTGCTTATATAAGGTACTTAGAGTAGTTAAATTTACAAAAGGTAGGATGGTGGTTTTTAGGGATTTGGGGGAAGGGAGAATGGAAAGTTGTTGTGTAATGAATACAGAATATGTTTAGATGAAATGAGTTCTAAAGATTGATTGCACAATGTGAATGTACTTAACACTACTGAACTCTATACTTAAGAATAGTTAAGATGGAAAATTTTATGTACTTTACCACAATTAAAATTTTTTAAAAAGCAACTAAATCTAAAAAATGTAGAGTTTTAATTATAGAAAAGTGTAAGATAGTCAAATTAAAATAATGAATTATATTTAGGACTTTAAAATGTATTTCAATTAAAAACACACATACACACACAAAAAACTGACTGTGAGGTTTCTGGCCAGAGAATGACACTGTCTTTAATGAGATGGGAAACTATGGGCAGAGCAGGCTTTGTAGGAAAGATCAAGAGTTCAGTTTTGTCTGTTGTGTCAGTGATGTCCATCAGACATCCCAATGGAGATGTCAAAGAGACAAGTGGATATGCAAGTCAGAGTTCAAGAACGTGGTCTGAGCTGAAGACATAAATTTGGAAGCCATTGACAAGTAATGGTTAAAAGACGAGCCTGAATGATATTGCAAAAGAATGATTGAAGAGGAAAAAGAACCTAACTCTAATGTTAGTAAATTTGGCAAATGGATAAATGTTTCAAAAATATCCAGATTTCCATCTTCTCTTAAAAACTGGATGATGTGGCAACTCCGAACCCACATTTCTGCATGTCATAAATCAACGAGAGCTGAATAATTGTTGAGCATTCTCTCTACCCTCCTCTAGCCCGGTCCATTTGGACAGGGTATGTGCTCTCCAGCTCACCCTCATCTTCATCAGGCTGGACTTACTCATTCTATCACTTGCCTTTGAGTTTGCCAATTCTGGTGTAGTCCTATAAACAGAGAGTACTAATTTTTCTACCTCTCACCTAAGGGTAATAACTGCTCTACTTTGAACCAATGTAGCTTTTTCCCTAATTGTATTTGGGAAATCCAGTCAGCATCTCCATGAGAGGATATCTGGCCTATTGGTAAATCCAAGTCTGACATTCTTACCTAGAGAAATTAGGAAAAAGATGGTACCAGAAATGATATACAACGAATGAACTGGTGAGTATTTCAAACTTTTCTCCCATTTAGGAACTCAAAGTACTATCTCAGTCTTGGTCAGCTTTGAAATGGCAGTAGAAATCTTAGAAATGATAAAATGGAAGGTCATGCACAGGTAGTGAGGAGGCAGAGCAGTCAAGGAAAGAAGGATGGATTGATGAACAATCAGGATGAGATGTCCAGTTAACCCTGAAAGGTTCAGTCCCTAGGCATCAAGCATTTTTGCCTTCATAGCAGCATAGAAGTGTGTATTAATTGGAAACCAAAAAAAGCAACTTTAGTTTTTAACCTGCCAATTCACTTGGAATGTAGCTCTATGTGTTGAGTGAATAGGAAATTGCAAATGAGCCATAACTTCAAAGTAACGTACTTTGCTGTTAGGCTCACAACTAAAACTTTTTTTCTCCTTTGAGATTTCAAATCTCGGCCCTGAGCTGAGATTCTGCCTTAGTTGGCCTTAAAAGCAGTCATAAGAAACTTCTAAGTAGAAGAGTGGTTGGCCAGTCAACAAACATACTAAAAGCCTACTATGTAGTTCTGCAGGCTGGTTACAAAACAAAAACCGGAGGAATTGTGGCTGAGATTTCTAACTCCTGAAGTGGGAGTGAGCTTTGGAGGAGAATGCGGCAGCCAGTCAGGGCCTTCTTTCTAACACATTACCACCTGGTCTTTGAAAAAGAAATGGCCACCACATTTTGGGCATCTCCCCACCCTGCCCTCATGCTCTGAGAAAATACCAGCTTTTCAAATGCATACACATAAAAAGCCATTGTTGAGCATTCTCTCTACCCTCCTCTAGCCCAGTCCATTTGGCCAGGGTATGTGCTCTCCAATACTTTCTAGTACCAGATCCTTTTGTTTTCTCCATTTGTTGGTTTTATTTTGTTTGCTACTTCTGCCTTCTTTAGGAACTGATATCTTGAGCAACTGGAAAATGGTTCCTATAGCAACAGTTACCAAGTGAAATCTCTCCCAACAGGTTTTCTTCCTCCCTCCAACTCCACATAGGTGGTATTTTTTAAAAAATCCTTTCAATCTTTTACATCAATGTGTTTGTGTAAGTAGAAAGATTTTTCAAACTCATTCACTAAACATATTTAATGGACATTCAAATTTATAGGACAGCTTTTTCAATATTGAGAAGTCTCAGGCCCACTCAGGTACCATCAATTTAGTATTTGTGGCTGCATGTGCATTGTAAGATCATCATACTTGATAATAAATAAAAATTTTATTAAAGAAAAAGTTCTTTTAAGTCCACCTTCAGGAGGACCCTTAAGACCTTTAACACATTCTTTCTGTAGCTATAATGACACAGTAGGAGCATTAGACTTTTTGTACTGGTTTAGAGTTGGCTTCCACAGGCCCCTCTGGTTTATCTGAAGCAGAGTTTTTTAGGCAAAGTTTGGGAAGACTTTATGGTTGCCCCCAGTTCATCGGCACCTACTGGTTGATACCTTCCAATTTTCTCATTATCCTTTCATGTTTCATTATGCATATAACATTCACAAATTAGCACTCATGCTTATTTATATTTGCAGCCATTGCCACATCCTGGTATAAAGAGTTCTATAAGTTTTATAAGTATTCCAAGAGTTGAGTTTAATTTTAATATAATCAGAGACCATCTAGGGCAGTGGTTAAGATCATAAACTGGTGCCAGATTGGCTAGAATCAAATCCCACCTTTGCCATTATGAGATCTTAGGCAAATTACTTTACTTCTCATATTTGAAAGAGGATAATAATAGTATTTTTGTTAGGGTATTGTTAGGAGAATTAAATAAGTTAAACAATATAAAATACATATTAATTTATTAACTTATTGGTTTTATTAATAAACCCTTTTAATATTTGCCTCTTCATGTTATAATCCTGCTTTAAAATAAAACTAACCAAGTGTGGAAGACCATCAATTTCTCCAGTCTTCAGTTCTAGATAGTCATTTGTGAGGTGTAAAGACTGGAACTAAATTAAAATGAATTATGGTGTTTTGATTTTTTCCCCAAAATAAATATTTACCAGGAAAACTCTTATGGTTAATTTTACCGAGCCAAGGGATGCCCAGTTGACTAATTAAACATTATTTATGGGTATGTCTCAGAAGGTGTTTTCAGAAGAGATCAGCATTTGATTTGGTGGATGAGAAATGCAAATGGTCATCCCCAGGCTTGGTTGGCATCATCCCATCCAGGAGGGCTTGAACAGAATAAAAAGGTGGAAGAAGACTGAATTCACTCTCTGCCTGGAACATAGATCTTCTATGAGCCCTCTGAGTTCCTGGTTCTCAGGCTGTCAGTCAGTGATGAAATCTACATCATTAGCTCTCTGGCTGTTAGGCCTTTGAATGACATTATTGGCTTTGCTGGATATCTAGCTTGTATATGGCAGATCATGAAATTTTTCAGCCTTCATAACCACATGAGACAATACCGCCTAATCTCTGTAGATGATAGATATATAGATGATAGATAAATAGATAGATAGATCCAATTTGTTCTGTTTCTCTGGAGAGTGGAAAACAACAGTAAAATTATAAAAAGGCTTAAATTTGGAGATCTTAATCTGTTGATCCAAAAGTAACTCGATTTCTTCACACTGAAAATTAGATAGCAATGCTTGGTGAGCTGGCTAAGAGTACTCCTCAAGACCTCACCATGTCCCAATTGAATAATAAACAAAGGCTCTCCAGATATAGGCCAAGGTACATGAGTTAAGAGTGCTTCCAACCTGGATAAACTATTCAGTCCTTTCCAGCACCTGCTTCCAAGTCTCTTTACCAGTTGAATTGATTTGCATTGGGTTTTATGTGGGATAGGATAAGGAATATTTTTTTTTCCCCTCCAGAAATACACTTCCTATTGACACCTGGGGTTTCTTTGACTGTAATAAGTGGAAACCTACTCAAGCCAACTTTGAGTAAATTAGGTTTATACAGGGCATAAGGGCCAAAAAATGTGGATAGTGAATGCTGTTCAGACTTTAGTTAATAGCCAGGAGGGCAGGGGGGTCCATCTTATTCAAAGCAGCTAAGCCTGCCTTAGCAAGAGCTGGGGAAGCCCTTCCTGCAGAGCAGGACCCTAACTGTGTCAACTGAACTAAGGTTATACTTGCTTTTTTGGCAAGAAAAAATAGGCCAACAGGCTAGAATGGAGGACATAGAGAGAGTAGAGAGAAAATTATGACACAACCATTACAAAAAATTTATTTACTTTCTACAGACATTTTTCACCCAAGTCCTAAGATGCATAATTAAAATAATGTGGAACTTATTCCTTTCACTGCATTGAAGTTGAAGAGCAACCCCTGAGCATAAAGTAGGTTGCATTCAATGACTGCTCAGAGTCTCTCCTGGTTCAGATCTGATAGTTAGAAACCATTATCTTATAGGCACATTTGTACCATTTTCCCATAATGTGTTATCATCTTACATCAGTCTACATGGAGCTTTTTTGCCATTTTTCTGCCTACTCATATGGCTAAGTTATTTCCTTTTCCAATTTATTCTTATTGCCTCAGTATGTCATTATACAGAGAGCTGTGCAGAAAATCTCATCCTAGCAGGCATTTTTTTGGATCACTTATAACAACTAAGACTGATCCAGTGCTAATTCCTGGTTTTTACACATTTCCATTCATAAAAGTCTTCCCCTCAGTCCTTCCCTTCCTCTTTACCTGTGTCCCTCTATCAGCAAATATTTACTTATGAAGTTCCTGTTATGTGCCAGAAACTGTTCAAATGCTCAGGATACGGCAGCAAGCCAAACAGATAACAATCTTGGCTCTCACAGAACTTACATGTTAATGTAGAAAGATAAGCCATCCTATCTAATAAAAGAGTAATATGCAAATTAACCATCACTCCACTAAACCCACAAGCCATGCCCACAAGCCAAACAACAGTGAGTATGCAAATTAACTCCAACCAAGATGGCTGCAGCCACAGAATGAGCAGGAGCGAGGCTTGGGTTTCCCCAGCGATGGAGGAAGCCAAGCTTTCCACACAACTTGGCAGGCCTAGGCCTCCACTCAAGGCTACAAAGTTTCAATTATAGAAGATAAATAAATCCCCCCAAAAATGGCAATAGCCACAGAGCTGGAGAGAGCAGGAAGCTAGGGTTTCCCCTGGTAATGGAAGAAGCCAAGATTCTTCAGTCCTGGCTTGTCTTAGCCTCCACTTAAGGCTACAAAGTTTCAATTATAAAAGATAAATAAATACCAACAGAAATGGCTGCCATCACTAGTGAACAGGAGGCTTATCTCCACTCTAGGCTAGAAATTTCAGTTGTAGAAGATAAATAAATCCCAGATACCAAGGCCTTTGTTTAGGTCACTGGGGGGTATGGCTGGCCTGCAAATCACCACAGGCCTTTCTCCCAGGTCACCCCAAGGGAACCCTCACCCTGATCCAGGACACCCCTTTAGAGAAAACCAGCTGGCCTCCACCCATGCACCAGGCCTCTATCCTATCTAATAAAAGAGTAATATGCAGATAGACCATCACTCCAACACACAAGATGGCTGCCCCCATGTGGTAAAAGATCCTGCCACCACAAGTTGGCCAGCAGGAGAGGGCAGTTAGGAGGGATCAGACCTACAATGGAGGGCAGTTGTGGGTAATCAGTCCAGCAGGGGAGGGCAGTTGGGAGGGACCAGGCCTGCAAGGGAGGGCAGTTGAGGGTGATCAAGCCTGGAGGAGAGGGCAGTTAGGGGAGACCAGGCTGGCAGAGGAGGGAAGTTGGGGGTGACCATGCCTGGAGGGAAGGGCAGTTGAGGGGACCAGGCCTGCAGAGGAGGGCAGTTAGAGGTGACAAGGCTTGCAAGAGAGAGCAGTTAGAGTAAAACAGTCTGGCAGAGGAGCAGTGAGGCATTAATCAGGCCAGCAGGAGAGTGGTTAGGGGGTGATCAGGCTGGTAGGCAGAAGTGGTTAGGGGCAATCAGGAAGACAGGCAGGTGATTAGTTGGGAGCCAACAATCCTGGATTGTGAAAGAGATTTCCAACTGCCCTTTTAGGCCTGATCCCTAAACGGGCAGTTGGACATTCCTCGAGGGGTCCCAGATTGGACAGGGTGCAGGCTGGGCTGAGGGACAACCCCCCACCCTGTGCACAAATTTCATGCACTGGGCCTCTAGTAATAAATAAGTACGTGATATGTCTTTTTGCTACAATAGAGGCACTGTGTTCCCCTTCACTTATCACAATTTGAGTTAGTTCTTCAACAATATGTTTTTTCCAAAACAGCAGTATCTATCTTAAATTGGAAGAGAATCACTTTCCTTTGTTTTATGTTATTTATTTACTTAGTTAATACATTTTTATTGATTTCAGAGAGGAAGGTAGAAGGAGAGAGAGATAGAGACATCAATGATGCAAGAGACTCAATGATGGGCTGCTTCTTTCAAGCCCCACACTGGGGATTGAGCCCACAAATGAGGCATGTGCCTGATTGGAATTGAACCAGGACCTCCTGGTTCATAGGTTAATGCTCAACCACGGAGCCACACCAGCTGGGCTGTTTTATTTTTGAAAGAATTAGATAATGAATCAGCAAAAAGAAAAATATAATATTCACTCTGTTTTAGGAGAAGATGTTTAGGGTAAAATTAGTTCATTTAACAAACATTTGTGGGGTATTGTGAAACACGTAAAAGAAGAAATTATAGTCCTGCCCTTAACAACTTTATGATTTAATTGAATAAAGCAATAAACAACCAGGTAATAATTGAAGCCAATAATGCCCACCTTAAATATTTTATGCCATCTGCAACTGCCCACAATTGATTCCACTGATCTTCCTGCAGTGCTGGTAACTGGAGTCTCTCCTTGTTCTCTGAGTCACACTTGCCCACTCCTTACCCAGCCATTGTATTGACAGTTAGCCTCCCACACAGCTTTCCCAGTGGGATTTTGGCTCTTACCTTTGTTTCTGAATTCTGGGTCTAAATCTTGATCTAGTGTTTCAGCTACTTCTGGGACACCTGCCCATTTATCAAACATTTATTGAGCATCTACTTGAATCAGTCTCCATGTCAGGTACTGGGAATATTAAAAATAATAAATTGCTTCTGTCATTGAGGAGATTGGAACCTAATATGGAGATGTGCCTGTAGAAATCATAGAGGAACAGATCAACACCCAACAGTAGTATGCATGGGAGGCTATGGGAATGGATGGGGAGGAAGCTGTTGCCATTGTCTGGAAGAGAGGTTGTAGGAAAGAACTCACAGAGATTGGAGAGTTGAGGTGATTCTTAGAGGACAAACAGAAAATCACTAGGTGATCAACAGGGAAGAAGATGTCAAGCTGAGCAAAGCATGGAACAAAAGAAATGGATATTTGGGAAAGAGCTCTCGCCAGCACTCCTACAGAGAGAATTGCTGGTTCATATAGTAACTCTATGATTAAAATTTTTGGATAACTTGCACAGTGTTTGCCAACGTGGCTGGACCATTTTACATTTCAGTCAACAATATATGAGGGTGCCTGTGTCAACACATCCTTGTCAGCACTTGTTATTGTTTGTCTTTTTCATTATAGCCAGGCTAGTAGGTATAAAGTGGCATATCATTGCAGCTCTTACTCACATTTCCTTCATAGCTGATGTTGTTGAGTGTTTTTTCATGTTCTCATTACCCATTAGCATGCCACTACTTCTTTTTTTTAAATATATATTTTATTGATTTTTTACAGAGAGGAAGGGAGAGAGACGAGAGCCAGAAACATCAATGAGAGAGAATCATGGATCTGCTGCCTCCTGCATGCCCCCCACTGGGGATGTGCCTGCAACTAAGGTATGTGCCCTTTACCGGAATCAA
Source organism: Lasiurus cinereus (assembly GCA_011751065.1). Lineage (NCBI taxonomy): Eukaryota > Metazoa > Chordata > Mammalia > Chiroptera > Vespertilionidae > Lasiurus > Lasiurus cinereus. Next base: position 16,223,172 of record JAAGEH010000307.1, on the reverse strand, counting down.
ACCTGGAAACCTTCAGTCCACAGGTCGATGCTCTATCCACTGAGCCAAACCGGTTTCGGCTGCCACTACTTCTTAATCCAGTGAAGCTAACATTGTCTGAACCATGATGGGGATGGCAGTGGTGCCCCCTTAGGGCCAATGCTGTGGGCTTGGATTTAAGGCCAGTCATACTTGGCTCTAGAAATGTCTTACCCATGTCCCAGGGTGAGTCTCTGTATCAAACACCCTTTCTGCACCATAGGCAGAGATATAAAAATACCTTCTATCTTCAGAGTAATTTACAAAGTAATTTTCATGCACTATTTCACTTAAATGTATATGATGTGTATGTGACATAGGTATGCTTACAGAAGGGGAAACTGAAGCCCTGAAAAGTTAGGGAATTTGCACAGTCATATAGCTAGCAAATTTCAGGATAAGGACCTAAATGTAAGTCCCCTAATTTTAATGACAATGCCATGGCATTATGATACATCATTTAATGGAAATTCTTATACAAAAGTAATTGATACCAGAGGATGGAGGAAGGGTGATCTTCTTGGAAGAAGAGCCTCAAAGCCATATAAAGCAGGAAAGTAGTCTAAGGATGAAAGGGACACTGGCAGGAAACAGAAAGACATGTAAGTTAATAATAAGGGGGCTGGATATGAAATTTGAAAGTATGATTGACACCTGTTTTTATCTTTTGAAAAAAAATACCCTTCACCCTTCTCTTGGATATTGTTCCTCTTTCCTTTCTAATCTCGAAGTTCAGATGGGAGAAACCATGTTTTAATGTGACTGTACCTTCACTTCAAAGAAAATAGATTGATGCAGACACAATCACCTGATCCAAACTAGACCAATTAAAGACTTTTCCCAGAAACTGTGAACTTGAAAAAGTAAAAGCAATGTTAATCCCTTCCCTTTGATGGAAGTTATAAGTTATAAATTCCAGAGGCTTTTGATAATCAGGTTTTTGATCATGTGAAAGAGAATTGTCTGCTATGAAGATGAAGAATATGGATACCAAAAATACACGAGATAAGAGGAGAGACGAGAGGCCAAGTCCTGGCTGTACTCAAATCTCTGACTTTAGTTGTTCTTGACATCAGTGACAAGATTTTTTTAAAAATATAAAAGATCAAGTGAATTCCTAAAATTAATCTTTGCCATAAACCTTACAAAAACTGTACGTCTCATCCTCTTCCAATACAGGATTCAGTGTTTCTGGAGTCTCCGTCAATGATTCACATAATTTAGAGAGGTTGCCAGAGTATACAATCCTTTGTATAAAAATACTGGGCTGAGGATATGGAAAACCCTAAGATGTACACACACTGTTATTGGCCTTAGGATGCTTATCATCTCAGGAGAAAGTGGCAAAATAGGTAAAAGGACTGGCAGGTCATCCATAACAGTGATATCATAAAATATGAGCCAAAAACCATATGAGTGATGGAGACCAGAGGTGCTGCTTGGAGTTCAGAAGAGTGAGAAAGAGTTGTGAATTACAGTGGGCAAAAATCCACAGAGGAATGAAGTAGGATTCAAATAAACACAGAGAAAGAAAATGAGAGGTCAGAGAGATGAGTTCAGTGAGTACTGTCTGTTTTTTGAGGATTTTACTTGTTTCTTCTCATAAGAACTTTTGGGTCAGCCTAACCTGCAAAGCAATCACAGAATCCCCTGTTTAAACAATTTGATCCCATTCTACCCTTGAGAAACTCCTGTCAAGTGAGAGCTTTTCCATCCGGGGATCACTGACCCTCACTCTATTTCAACAGAAATTACTGTCTTGTTTGCATCATTGGGTCCCTAAGTTCATCAGATCTACTATCACAGGTCACTTCATGACTCCTGGGTTTTGCTAGGTTTTTTTCAAATACATTTCTGTGCTGATAGAAAGAGCCTCTTTTTTTCCTTTAATCTTTTTGTCTCAAAAATATATATAGTACAATCTCTACTCTGATATGTGTAACTGGTTTGTCAAATTTATGACCACTTTGGCCCTAGCTGGTTTTGCTCAATGGATAGAGCATCAGCCTGCAAAATGAAGGGTCCCTGGTTTGTTTCCAGTAGGGCCTTATTTTGTAGATACCTGATTGCAATGCAAAATTATTTTTGTCATAGCCATACCAATCCTGTCTTTTCCTTTTACCCAGGGAAACAATCTTACTAGTACACACATGTCAATATTCCTGATCTAAAATTAGTGAGTTCATAGATTCTCTTTTGAACCCAATATAACACCTGCCTAGCTCACTCATGGATTAGGTTCAAAATAACATGCGTTCATATAATATCTATATGAGAGTCAGGATTTCATAGTGTTTGAAAATTATCTTTTAACAGTTTTCTCGGATCTAATCCTTACAGAAAAAATGTTAATTTATACCAGATTTTTCCTTTTGGCCTCATTTTGCTCCTTTTCTCCTCCTCTCCTCAGAGGCAACCTCTGTCACGAATTTGGTGTGGATACAAGTTATGCCTTTCTATTTTTCTTAACTACATACATACTCAAAATAACATATTAACCTTAAAAACAGATTTAACTAGTACAATACTCTATGTGACAATCTGTAATTTATTTTTAACTTAATAAATATGTGAGACCTCTTCTTGCTGATATATGTAATCAGTAGTATCTTTAATGGCCAGTGGTGCACTTTGTTTTTCTATTTCTTTTTTAAAACAATTTTTTATTGATTTTTAGAGAGGAAGGGAGAGGGAGAGGGAGAGAGAGGTAGAAACATCAATGATGAGAGAGAATTGTTGATCAGCTGCATCCTGCACACCCCACACTGGGGATCGAGCCCACAACCTGGGCATGTGCCCTGATTGGGAATTGAACCCTGACCTCCTGGGTCAATGCCCAACCACTGAGCTATGCCAGCTAGGCCCTATTTCTTTTTGAGACTAATTTGATAATTGATTCTTCTAAAAAATGTCTATTCTATTTGCATCTCAATGTTCTGGCCTCAAGTTTTTAAGTTTTCTATACTGATTTTTTTAAATTTACTGTATATTAGGTATGCCCACATTTTTCATTCCTTAAATTGCTTATTTTTGTGTTCTCTATGTTTTCTTCACTTGTCTTTTTTTCTTTCTTTCCCTAGAAATAAATGCTTGATTGTGCTAATTGCTTCTATTATTTCTGTGTTTGTAGACTTGCTTTATAATGTTATTAACTTCTGTTATTATCTTAATTATTTCCTTCCTTCTACTTGCTTTCCTTGTTTACACACTGTATAATAACTATGCCCTCGTGTTTTGAAATGTACTACTTTTTTGTTCAATTCTGATATTTTGCAATTGTTTGTTTCAATTTCTTGCTTAACACAATAAATTCTTTAAGATTATATTTTAGTTTCCAAGTATAGGATTTCCCAAGAAATGTATGCACACACTTTGAGTAATTATAAAGGCAGTGTTTATTAAAATACATTTCATTTTCAAAATTGAGCTACCAGCCTTAAAGTATATATACATTTTGGGGGGACACCCTGTATATGAGTTGGTTTTTGCTACTACTTTTATGAGTTGTAATATAATTTCATTGTTGTTAGGAAATGTGATTTATATTAGATTTGATCTTAGAAATGCATAAGGCTTATTTTGTGAGTCTCAAGCATTTTTATATATGTTCCATTTGGTATATATATTCTGTATGGGCAAAAAAGTTGACATAAACTTTTGCTTTGCTTGGTACATTTTAGACAGAACTATTAAAACCACCCATTGTGATTATATATTTCTGTTTATAAGGTCAGTTTTTCTGGGCTATGTTATTAGATGCATATGAATTTAAGATTATTTTATCTACTAGTACATGCTGTTTTTCTTATTATATAATGTTCCTCTTTATTTTCATTAATACTATTATAGGGATTAGTGCTTTTCCCTTAAATTTCATGGTGCCTAATGTTATTATTAGTTTTCTTTTGTTTAGTGTTTCTATACACCTTTCCATATTTTTTATTTTCAATCTATGCTCTTTTAAGTATTTTGTAAACAGATAAAGCTGGCTTTTTAAAAAATTATATTGCCCTTTTTAGGTGTATCTAATCCTATATTCATCCTAACTATTATATTTAGACTTACTAATACCAATTCCTTTTGTGGTGTATTTTATTGTGTTTTTTTAATCTAATTTCTTACTTTATCTCATTTTATCTCATTTCTTACTTTCTATGGTATTTATAAGTAGTCTTTATTTCACTTTTTTCCCTTTGCTGGTTTAAAAGTTATGTATAGTATTCCTAATATTTTAGTAGTTATTCTTTAATTTTTAAAACAACGATTATAGATATTTAGCATCTCTAGTCTCCTCAAACTACCCATTAAATAGCCCCCTTTTCCCTACCTCTCACACTGTCCATTTTCCTTGTTACTCTTGTTTAGGCCCAGGGTCAGCAAACTATAAGTAGCAGGCCAAATCCTGCCTACCACCTGTTTTTTGAATAGCTTATGAGCTAAGAATGATTTTCACATTTTAAAACATTTTTTTAAAGAACAATAGTTCATGTCATCAAAATGATATAAAATTCAAATTTCAGTGTCCATAAGTAAAGTTTTATTGAAACACAGCCACTCTCATTTGTTTATATATCATCTTTAGCTGCTATCTTGATATAAGAGTAGAGTTGAGAAGTCACAACAGAGACCAGATGACCCACAGAGTCAAAAATAGCAGGAAGCTCTGCCCAGACCCTTAACTTTCTGAATGACATTTTTGCTTCTTCTTGCCATAACTTAAATTATGCAAGCCATATTCAAAGACAGTGGTATCACTTCTTCTTCAGTCTTCCTTTCTCAGGCAGGGCAGCCCTGCCCAGCTCCTGGTTTCAGGTCAGGTCTCTCACGTGCATGGGGAACTTTGGGTTCTTTACAATCTTATGGTGACAAAAATGTGGCTGCCTTCATTCCTCTGCGCATGAGGCCCAGTTCATGTGCTTCAGCCTAACTTAGAGCTTTAGGTTTCGGTCCATTTCTGGTCCGCAGAGATATTCATTCCACCTTTTACACAAATCAATCTCTCTCTCTCTCTCTCTCTCTCTCTCTCTCTCTCTCTCTCTCTTTCTCTCTCTCTCTCTCTCTCTCACATACACACACACACACACACACACACACACACACACACACATATACACACAATTGCTTTGTTTGAAGAGAAAACAGTTTTACAGTATAAGTTCAGAATTTGCATTGTTCCTTCTTATGAGCTCATGAGTCCGACCTCTAAACCAAGGGTCAGCAAATTACAGCTCCTGGACCAAATCTGGGCTGATAACTACTTCTTTAAGTAAAGCTTTATTGGAACACAATCACATCCATTGCATATGGCTGCTTTCAATGCAAAGATACAAGTAGGCAATTGTAACAGCGACCATGCAACCTGCAAAACCTAAAATAATTTTGGTTTGATGTTTTACAGAAAAAAAAAATGCTGACCCCTACTATGAACAAAAGAGAGCCTCTTTTTTATCTACTCTTTCTCACATGGCATTAAATAATACTAGTTAAATCGTGGTAATTTCATGAACTTCCATCTTGTTTACTTAGCTGCATATCTCTGTTAGGCTTCTTAAAATTAACATTTAACACTGAATCCCTGACATTTCCCCTGTACCCTTCTTCCCCTACATGACTTTATTCCAGTATTCTACTCCATGCCAGCAAATGGAAATCCTGTCCCTTCGACTTGCTCAAGTCAAATGTTTTAGGGTCAAGTCAAAAATTTTAGGGACATCCTTGACTTTTCTTTTCCTCCCTTTCCATGTCTTTTCCACCAAAAACCTAAAAATCAGAGTCCATGAGTAAGCAATGCAACATAACCGGTTCTCCTCTCATGGAATAAACTGTCCCAGTTATGAACCAGGCACCCGAGAAAGTATGTCAGTGAGTGTGGAAGTCAATCTCATGGGTAGCTTGACATGAAACCTTTTCCATAACTCAGGCTGAGACATCTGCTATCTTTGTTGTGCCTGTTGATATTTTCTTATCTTTATGAGAAAAGGAAATATGCTAGCCTTCTTCTAGTAAAGTCCTTTGGATTAAACTCTCAGAAGGAAACCAACCTCACCTAATAAACTCACCAGAACATAAAAGGACATGGAAGAGGATCATAAAACTAATGTGCTAATCAGTAAATGCCCGAAGCAGACCTTAAATCAAATAAAAGACAGGAAAGGATGCCTTATGTCAGAACTTAGATATGCACCATGATAAGAAAAGATTACTTTGGTTTTGAATTGCTGGGGTAAACAGCAGTCGATTCAGAAGTAACCTGACCATGAAGAGACACCAGTGGCAGCTTTTAAACAGGGGGTGTCATCTTCCTTTCAGTATTGGACCAGAGTTGATGGAAGCAATCACACAGCAAGTGGCAAAGTACCTCTGGCTTCCTTCTCTTTAGCCGCATGACCAATGTGAACTGTCAGTTCTCCCATCCAGTCTTCCAGTGCAGGGTATCCAACCACAGGCAGAATCAGAAAGTAGGTGAAGGTTTTCTTTGTCAAATGTCCATCAGCCTCAAATGGCCCTTGACTACCTGATGGGTGGGGAAGCCAATATAATAATCCATACCACTGTGTTAGCAATCGAATGCATCCAACTCTGACATCATTCTATGTGAGAAAGGAGAGGTGTGAGCACACCCAGGGGCCCTGGGAACATGCAGCTGGTGGAGCACATCACCTCACTCTGTCACTGCCTCCCATCAGCTCTGCCCACGAGCAGGTGCTATGAGCAGACTAGGGTCCCAGAGGGCTTTGAGAAAAATATTTGCCAGGCATAATCCTAAGCTGTAAAAGCTCCCCACTTTAGCAATTAGACAAGTCCAGAACGTGAGTCATTCTACAGGCTCTTCCATAAGTCAATACCTGGAGGGGGCGGGGGCAGGAGGAGTGAAGAGAACACTTTCTTAAATCAAAATGGACTTACAAGGAACAAAAACCAAATCTAATCTATGGCCCCTTCCTATAGGACCCTATCTGAACAAACCAACCATAAAAGACCTCTGGAAGGATAGAATTTGAATATAAACTATATATTAGAAGTTACTAATGACTTAGTGTTAATTTTGTTAGGGGTGATCATTGTATTATGGCCATGTAGGAGCATATTCCTACTTATTTTTTAAAACATTCACTTTTTAAAATATTTTTATTGATTTCAGAGAGGAAGGGAGAGGAAGAGAGAGATAGAAACATAAATGATGAGAGAGAATAATTGATCAGTTGCCTCCTGCATACTCACTACTAGTGATTGAGCCCACAACCCAGACATGTGCCTTGACCAGGAATTGAATCATGACTTCCTGGTTCATAGATTGATCCTCAATCTCTGTGTTATGCTGGCTGGGCTATCCTTATATTTTTGATGATGCATATAAAATATTCGGGGGTTGTACTAGCTGCCTAAGGCTGCCATTGTAACTCACCACAATCTTGATAGCGTAAAACAACAGAAATCCAGGTGTTGGCTGGGCTGTTCTCCCTTTGATGGTTCTAGGGGAGGATCCTTCCTTGCTTAATCTAGCTTCTGACAGCTTTAGGCATTCCTTGGTTTGTGGCTGTGTAACACCCATCTCCACCTCCCATCTTCACATGGCCTTTGTCTCATCTGTTTGCCTTCTTCTCTACTGTCTCTGTCAAGTATCCCTCTGCTTTTCTCTATAAACTCACATGTCTATGGATATAGGGCCCCATAAAATAATCCAGAATGATCGCCTTTCAAGATCTTTAAGTTAAGTACATCTTCCAAGACCCTTTACCAACCAAGGTAACATTCAATCATTTACCATATAAGGTAATAGTTGTAGGTTCTGGGGATTAGGATGTACAATACCTTTTTGGGGGTCCACCATTCAACCCACTACAGGGATGAGGTATCATCACCTGAAATGTACTTTGAAATGATTCAATAAAAATAGATGTGGATGAAATAAGACATAAGGTTAATTACTGATAAATCCAGTGGGTAGGTGTATGGAAGTTCATTACACTATTTTTTCTAATTTTTGTATCCTTAAAATTTTTATCATAAACCACATTTAAATTCTTCATTTTGTCAAGAGAACCTCAGTAAGGGAGTTATTTCAGTGTAGGAGAGAGGAGCATGGGCCTGGGGTCAGAATGCCTGGGTTTGCATTCTGCCAGGCTTGGCATTTACTAGCTGTGGGGTCTTGAGCCAGTTACTTGGTTTTTCACCTATAAAATGGAAATAATAATAACTTTGGACAGTTGTGAGATTAAATGAAACACTATTCATGAGCTACCTGGCAAATAGAAGGGCCTGGCTATATTCATTATTATGTTGACTTTTGTGGGATTTCTACTTTTAAAGATTTGACTTTGTTAAAGTACAATTATCCCTCTTTGGGGTACAGGAAGAGGTGTTTACCTTTTATCCTATCTACTGCAAAAAGAAAACAGAAAAAAAAAGAAAGAAAAAAGATTCCTTGCAGGTTTGAAAGACTCACATTAGTTAAGAGAAACACTGTTAGGAAGGAGACACAGGGGTCTACAATGAGTGTATATGTGTGTGTTTTAGGGTGTGGGGAGCAGGGAGTAAGGTAGTTGCACAGGCCTGAGGGAAAGAGTGAGGCAATGACCAAAGGAGACAAGGAGATTAAAAAAAGCAAGAGCAGCCGAAACTGGTTTGGCTCAGTGGATAGAGCGTCAGCCTGTCGACTTAGGGGTCCGGGGTTCGATTCCGGTCAAGGGCAAGTATCATGGTTGCGGGCACATCCCCAGTAGGGGCGTGCAGGAGGCAGCTGATCGATGTCTCTCTCTCATCCATGTTTCTAGCTCTCTATACCTATCCCTTCCTCTCTGTAAAAAAATCAATTTTATATATATATATATATATATATAT
>JAAGEH010000307.1:16111943-16214213 GCA_011751065.1 Lasiurus cinereus | reverse complement strand
ATATATATATATATATATATATATATATATATATATATATATTTGCCGATTTTTAGGCAATGCCTGCCAGTCACTGTTCAGAGACCAATTATTAACTAGGATGCTGAAGGAATTAATGCACATTCCCAAAGCACTGAAGATATCCAGGAAACTGCTGCAATGCTAAGTGACTCTGAGTCAACCTAACTGAAAAAGTTATTTCCCAGGACTCTCTTCATGCCGAAACATTTATTTAAAGCAACTCCCTCTGCCTCGCGAGGAGGAGGTTCAGGAGTGATTCTGCAGTTAGGGAACCCCACTGTTCCAGCAGGGTGTGGGCCTGGCCCACCTCCAGTGGAGTGCCGTGGCTGCTGCCTCCTCCTCCCACACTTCAGGTGTCAGTGTTCCTTCTCCAGGCAGCTCACACTTCATATTTAGAGTGTCATTTCTTTTTTAGACCGAGAGCACGAAGGCTTGTGCTTCCTTCACTTCTCATGTAGCATCATACTTTCTCTCAACGGCTCCCAGTCACTGAACACTGAAAGACCATGAAAGAAAGAAATGAAAGAACTGCAAAATCTTAAAGATGAAACCAGCAAAGGCAAAAAACGAATGCAATGCCAAGGAGTCATACAGCTCCCTAAAAAGGTCCAGAAGCTTTCCTGAAACAAATCTTTGCAACCACTCCCTTGTGTTGACACTTTCTACTTCCCACTAAATGAATTAAAATGACGAACAATAGGACACATCTCAAAGTTGAGGTACTACATTGTACAAACAATGCCACCAAAACTTAGTATCACAAAAATCATCCGCAGACATGGTAGTGTTAGCTAGTATAAGGATTTCAATGTCTGGGCAGTTCTAAATGTTACTTCTTGCTAAATGTTAAAAATATAGCACAATATTTTACAGATCAACAGGAAGAACTGACAGGAACTCAACTGAATAAGAGTAGTCAACTGCAGAGAAGAAATCAAAGTTTAACTGACCAAATAGTGTGTATACGCAATGGCTAACCCTCTTGTCCAGGAGGCAGGGCTTTGGATATGAATCCCCTGTTCTCCTCTACTTGCTGCAAGTAAATAAAACTACTTTGAGATATCCACATCTTGTTCTTGAATAGAGCACCCCAAATGGTGGATCCCTTGAGTTCAATAACAGTAGGACCAAGACCTAGCATTACTAATAAGCTCTCAGGTGATGTGGAGATAGAGCCAGTTCTCAAATTTGGCTACACTTTGGACTTACCAGGAGAGTATAAAATAAGACTGATATCCCAGAGATTCTTATTTGTTCTTGAGTATGACCTAGTTATCAGACTTTTAAAAAAAATTCCCCTGTGTTTCTAATCTTCAGTGAAGTTTGAGAACCAGTGATATAGAGGTCATTGATTTTCTTGAGCTCATGAGGGGGCCAGATTCAAAGTATTTGGTTCAATACCAAGTGATTGTACTGGCTGAATGTTAGAATTTTATGAATAGCTTTTAAGTAATAAATAACACTGCTTGGGGCACACTCATGGACATCCATATTTAATTGGAAGGCCCAGACATTGGAATATTTCAAATCTCAGTTGATTCCTAGATGCACCTAGGTTAAGAATCACTATTATAGATATTGCAAGAAGAAATTAGAAACATCTTCTTAGGAGAAGACATAGCTTAGTGAAGAAAATATAATGTTTATGAATATACATGTATAGTATAACTACTTGCTTTGGTATTTTGTAATAATAATTCTTACTTTGGGGTAGATGATGGTGGGATTAAGCATGAGTTTGAATTAGTATATCCATATTTAAACCTTATCCCCACCCCTGCCTTTAATCTGATTACTTGAAGAGTTTTGAAATAGCACAGGGTTTTACACTTGTAGTGAGTATAAGATCAATATTGGCCTATTAGTAAAGGCAATATTCCTTGGGTGGACTCCATAATGAAACCATAAAGTACGGAAGTAATGACGACATATTACACTATTAAAGGTAGAAGGGAAAATCACAAGACAGGCCTGGAAATATCTGGTGACATTGGGAGACTTCATAATTGGGATCTCATCAGTACTCACATCCAAATTGACAAAGCCCATTATGGGGATGAACTGTGAATATGAGGTTTGAATAGGAAACACTGCAGCCTCTGGCTTAAGTGCTCTTTGAATACATGTGGAAAAGACTTATCCTAGACTTGGCTTTAAAGAATGATGTAGGCAGAAATTGGTATAGGCAGAATTTCTATGTAAACCAGTTTATAATCATGAGCATCATATAATTAAGACCATAAGTACCAAACTCTAATGAGGAGAAAGCTTAAAACAGTCATCATGTAGTTACCCAATTGTGGGCATGTGAATTACAATAAGAAATCCTGGAAACTGTTTAAAAACAACCTTAGTGTATATACTCCAAATAGGCATGCCTACATTGAATATAAACATGAGTACAAAATACTGTCCACTGAACTGGCAAAGTAAATGAGGATACTAGTAGTAGAGAACAACATGAAATTTGACTCCATGAGAAAATAGTGGCTCAGTGGAATTAAGGATGAATACAAAAGTATGGGCAGAGATGCTCATTCAAGCATTGTCTATAATATTAATATATTGGAAATATAGATGTTCAATAATAGGAAATTTCATTTATTCTTGTTGTTTGGTTTCCTTTTAACCTCAACTATATTAAGATATAATTGACAAGTAAAATTATATATATTTAAAGTATACAACATGATGATTTGCTATATATTATTAAATCATTATCATAATTAAGTTAATTAACATATTCATTTGGGATCTGGTTTATTAAATTAGGGAGTATTGTATCCTATGTAATCATTAACAATCATAATGTGGTATAATATTTTTTACTATGGGGAAATACTAATGATGAATTGTTGAGTGAAAGTGAAATACAAAGTATGTACAATATGATCCTAATTGTGTTAATACATATAGAAGGGGTTAGGAAGATATAAACTGAATAGTAAATAATAATTGGGGAGATTATAGGTGATTCACATCTCTTCATTGGAGATTCTCTATATTTTCTCAGCTTATCACATATGCATTTATTTTGTAATTAGAAAAACACTTATCGCTTAAAAAAGCAAAGCTTGCCTAAATAAGAAGAAACATATGGTAGGTCAAATGTAAAGTAAGAATGAGGAAGTGTAGGAATTTATAGAGCATCTTTTGTGTTTCTCCAATAAGAAAAGGTTATTTCGTATCCTAGAAGAGAAGGGAATTTGTGGCACCACATAAAAATGACAGGGCAAAAGGGATATTCAAGGAATAAAGGTAAGTACCAATTAAATAGGAATTCTTGTCTTTAGTCTTCTCTGAAAGGTACTAAGAAAAGTCGTGGTCACAAATTATCTGGGAACAGGTAGATTCGAGGAATGTGGCTAAATAGAACTCATTAAACACCGAGTTTGGAAACAATGCCACATGAGAATATTTAAAATTAGCAATTGATGAGGTGGCCAGCTTAAACATCAAGTGCAGACAGTGTCTGCTATTGTACTGTTCATTTGTAGCTGTTAAGCAGTGATCTCTGTGATCGGCTGCTAGAAGAAGAGCTTGCGATTCCCCTTAGGAGCTAAAAGGGTGGAGAAAAGGCAGCCTGTTGAATTGGAGAAGACAATCTGAATAAATCCAGAAAACACAGACAACCCAAGGTCACATTCAGGAATCAGAGTAAGACTTAGCCAGGCTGATAAGAGGAAGGGATGATAGCCAGAGAAAGGAAGGGAGTGCATGGTTCAAACAGGGGCCATTTGCCTATGACCAGCTGGTTCACAGCAGAATAACTAGACTGAGGACAACCATAGGAGAGGCATCGCTTTCATCACATGATCCAGCACTTGAACTGAGGGTGAACTGGGATCCTCATTCTTCTTTGCTAAAAGCCCAACATCCTGAAATGAAAGAGCAAATATAAGCAAGCACAAACCATTGGCATCAAAATACGCAGAAAAAAGGGTTTGCCACCAATGAGATGCATCTCAAGGTGGGGAAAGTTAAATAGTGAAAGTTCTAACATGTTAAAGGCACCCAGGCAACACCTTGCTGTGCTGGTTTCAGGTTGTAAATTAAAGATTACAAAAGCTTGGGACTTACTGTTTGATGCTTTGAGAGAGAGAATGAGAAGTGCCTTCTATTTTTCTTTCTTCTTTTTTTAAATAATTTTATTGATTTTTTACAGAGTGGAAGGGAGAGAGATAGTCAGAAACATCGATGAGAGAGAGAGACATCAATCAGTCGCCTCCTGCACAACCCCCAATGAGGAATGTGCCCGCAACTAAGATACGTGCCCTTGACCGGAATCGAACCTAGGACTTCTCAGTCCGCAGGCCGACGCTCTATCCACTGAGCCAAACCAGTTTCTACAGCCTTCTATTTTTCAATCAGGGACAAGATAAATGTGTGTCAATCTTTGTGTAAAGATGAAGAATGCACTGAGACATCCAGAAAAGACATGTGAGTAACACCAGTGACATTGAAAACTGTTCTTTTTCTGTGCCTCAGTACAAGCTGGTGAGCTCCTGGGTTTCCTGATAGCAGTGAGCAGTCATACCCTCTCCACATCAGATGGATTCCTCCATTGCACTCACATACGAACTGTGAAGAGCCAGGGACAGTAGCTAATAATAGCCTTAGACTCACTGCTTGAGTCACAAATAAGTAGAATTTTGAATCATCTCTTGCTTGCTTATTCTTTTTCTCTTTACTCCTCCTTCTCACCCAGAGAGTACTTGTCTTACAAGAAGGAACCTCCATTGTCTGCTGAGTCAGATGCAGAAATCCAGCTCCTTCTCACCTTTGTAACATGCAGTTCTAGGTGGACTTGTACATGAGCAATGGACTAATTCCATGACTCTCCACAACCCAGAGCAGACACAGCCTCCATGTAAAACAGACAGGAGTGGTGTCTCCATCCAACTCCATTTCAGAAGTCTTCATCTTGTAGCCTCTGTCACCAGCCGTATTTCTTCAAATGCAATCAGGACTAACCCTTCTCTAATCGGACTAGGATAGGCTATTTGAGCACTGGAAACAGATTCAGAAAGAACCCAGGGCTGTATATAAATAACTGATTATGATCTCCCAGGGTGACTGGGAATCCACACATGCTCGTGCACACACCTTAGAGGTCCTGAGTTATATGCTAGTACCTGCTACTCCTTATCCTCTATTCATTTGATGAGTAATCATTCCTGGGTGGAAAGGAAGGAATCCTTTTGGGTTTCTCCCCTAACCCAATGGCCCCTGACAAGCCTTCGGGGTAACCACTGGTCAATTACCATGCCCTGTGGATTTCTCCTATAGTTGCTCAATGAGGTACAAATTCTGCCTTCCTACCACAATGATACTGCTCATAATGATCCAGTCATCACGATCTTCCATTTTGTCAAACCCTTTAATTTTCAGAGTTTTACCAGATGATCAGTAACCAGGAGTAATACACTTTTTCCTGACTTCTCTTAGGTGTTTGTGTGGCTTCACCTTTGTGTTATAACTCTTAAGGTTTTAATGTTTTACTCTCTCTTTCCTTAAGTATAAGTCTATTTTACCCCCACCATCATATTTCATTTCCTATTCATAATTTCGGCTGTTTGGATTACTTTTTTCTTTGGTTAACTTAGCTAGAGATTTATTTATTAGTTATTTTCCCCCAAACAACCAACTCAGGTTTATTTTTATCCCATAATCTATTTTCTGGTATATTAATTATTGTTTTAATAATTCAGCATTTCTGTCTTCTGATTTTCTTAAAGTTCCTTTATTGTACAATCTTTAACTTATTTATTTTTTCTTTGTTCTTTAATAAATAGAGGCCCAGTGCATGAGAATTCATGCACTGGAGGGGTGCCCCTTAACCTGGTCTGCCCCCTCTCACAGTCTGGGAGCCCTCAGAGACTAGAGGTGGACTGGTGGTCAGGGAAAAGCAACACCTCCATCACACCTCTGCTGCTGCCACTGCCAGCAGTGTAAGCCTCAGCCAGCCTTGGTTACCTGAGTTTTGGGCCAGCCCTGGGCAGTTGGGCAGCCGCCATCTGAGGCTTGCCTGCATCTTGTCTATCCCTTCTTTCCTGAGTCTCAGTCAGTGGGGGTTACAGGAACGACCCAAGACCCCTGGTGGGGCTGAGGGAACTCCAGCGGCAGGAGCATGAAGCGGCTGGCCCTGGCTGAGGAATGGAGGATATGCTCAACGACGTGAGTTATAACTTCCCATTTGTTGGACATTCAGGCTTCAGCTATGGGGGATGGAGGAATAGAAGGGTGGGCAGTTCATTGGAGGAGTCTGGGTGAGCTGTCAGTCAGTGGGGGTGCAGGAGGACCTGAGGCCTCTGACAGGGCTGAGGGGACACCGGCGGTAGGCGCGCAGAGCAGCTGGCCCCACCTCCACCACCCACTTCTCTGAGTGCAGAATATATTTTTTTACTTTTGTCTTCTCTAGTTTTTTATAGTTGTGTTTTAAACTCAATTTGTACAAACGCAAAGTCATTATTTCTCTTCTTGTCTGATTAAGAAGAAAATTACATCTTTAAGAAAAGGAATATAGTATGCCTCAAACTCATTTCTACTTTTGCTAACATAATTTGGAGATGCAGGTACAGGTCACTGTCTTGACTGTTCAGGTTTTATATTATGTTTTCTATTTTCAGTGGTCACCACAAGGCCTTCTATAATACAGCTTCTTCATTTTTAAAAAAATATATTTTATTGATTTGTTACAGAGAAGAAGGAAGAGGGATAAAGAGTTAGAAACATCGATGGGAGAGAAACATCGATCAGCTGCCTCTTGCACACCTCCTACTGGGGATGTGCCCGCAACCAAGGTACATGCCCTTGACCAGAATTGAACCTGGGATCCTTCAGTTTGCAGGCCAATGCTCTATCCACTGAGCCAAACCGGTGAGGGCAAAGCTTCTTCATTCTTACTATCTTAACTTTTCTTTATTTTTATTACAGTTTGAGTAGATCTTTGAAGATTTTTGTCAAAGTTCATTGGTGGTATATTTTCTCAGTTCATGAATATGTAGAAAAGCTCTTCAATTTTCTTCATATAAGACAGACTACCTTGATGGGAATAAAAATCTAAGTCACAATCCTAACCTCGAAACTCTAAACTTCTACTGTCCAATTTTTGGTACTAACCACATGGGATCATTTACATTTAAATTAATTAAAATTAAATAAAATGAAAATTTCAGCTCACTAGGCACAATACTGACACATGGCTAATGGCTACTGTACTCTATAGCACAGATACAGAACAGTTCTGTTATCACAAGGAGTGCTACTGGACAGTACTAAGACTTAACATTGATCCACTCCCTTCTAGAATTCAGAGAAGGTTGAAAATGCCTGTCTTTTTACTCCTTTATAGCATAATTTTTTCTATCTACAGTTTATAGAACTTTTAAATGTCACTTTGTAAATATGTAGATTTCAGTTTAGAATATCAATTTGCACATGCAACGTGGTCTCAGTTCAGCAAAACTTTCCTCAATTACGTCTTTAGAAAGTATTTTCGTTCCTCCTGCAGTTCTAGCTGCTTCTTCGATTTGGGTTTCTGTTTCCTCTTTTTTTTCCTCAGATCATTTTCACCTTTGTTTCTTATTTTACCTTCTCAGGAACGATTCCCAAGTTAATTCTTCTCATCACTGAGTTTATTTCCTGTGTACTAGATTAAGTTTTGTGGGGATATATATGTGTGTGTGTGTGTGTGTGTGTGTGTGTGTGTGTGTATTTAATCCCACCATTGTTTTATTAGTTCGTATAATTCCTTCTCATCAGATCCATCTACTTCTTGATCTCCTCCTGCTATCTGTTTTTCTTCATCTGTTTTCTCTTTATTACTTTTACTTCCTGTTTCATAGAGGCTATGTTTTCTTGATTTTAACTGGGAATTCCAAACAGTGGTCAGAACTTTTTATTCCAGGATCCTACATGGCTCATTTTCAATGATAAGCAGTCTCTGTTCTTTCAAGACCTCAGCATGACACTTTTTTTTCACTATTTTTCCCATGGGCTCTATATTTTTATAGTTATCCTTAAGTAAGGTAAGAACAATAAAAAGCTTGTATTTAACTATAAGAGATTGCCTTTTGCTCACCTCTTTTTCCTAGTTAGCTGCAAATATCTATATCCTGGGTGAGAATGTTCACTGTCCCAAGTCCAATTCCAGGTTTTTGCCATTCTCATTCCTTATCCTCTACCACCTTGTGATGATTCCAGCTCCTAAAGTGTAACAAGCCATGGTTTCCTCTATATGTCTGGGAGGGGTAGAAGTCAGCTTGGGCAATGCTCAAGAAGCTTCCAGAAGCAGGAACTGTGTTTAGCAGGAACAAGCTCTGGTCTAGCAGGAGCAAGCTCTGGTCCTCTGTCTCATGACTCATCTCTTCTTTCTGTTCACTGGTTCTGAGAAGGTGAATAAATTAGCAGATATCTGTAAAGAAAGGACTCATGCTTACTAGCATCATTAACTCTCCAAAAACTAATTGCTGAGGTCAATTCCTCAACCTTCATTGGCATTGAAGGAACTTTCCTTTCAAACAATAGCTGGGTATTGACAAAAGCCACAAACACGCATTGGAAAAGCTGGAAGTGTCAACTATTCTCAGCATATGTGTTTTTATGGTGTAAAGATGGAGGTGTTTACCAAAAAGTCACATATTTCTTTCTATGACTTGTGTGCTATCCAGCTTCCTCCCCTTACTCTTTGTTTGCATGCTCTTCAGCCAAGTTTGCTTACGGACTGATTGGCAAATTCCATTAGGGGTGTAAGGTCCTACCATTGTACACTCTTTTTATTTGTGCACAGTAGTAAAAAAATGCAAGGTCTGGAATCAAACTAAGTTCTAAATCACAGCTCATGTTTCACTAGCCTGCCCAGCTTCCTTAACTTCCTGGTCTTAGTTTTTCATCTAAAAAATGGGGATACTTACAGGCCTTCCTTCAGAGGCTGGATGTCCAGACTCCATGAGATAATACAGGTTAGAATAATGCCTGGAAACTTATGAGCAATCAATCAGTATTAGTTACTATTGTTGTTACTATTATGTTGTGAGACAAGTACTTTTTCCCTAGAAAATATATTCAGTGACTATTTAGTCAAGTATGCTTTCATTCAGGCAGATATCATGGACCACTTGAAATAATGCTAGTAATCCCGGGTCGTACATTCCTCAGAGGTGAGACCATGACACTTTTCGTTTTTTGGTTGATGCCCTAGAAAATAGAAAATAAGAGCTCCAACTTTGAAACCAGTTGAACACAAAAGCCTCTCACTGGGACCATAAACATTATAAATCATAAAAAAATTAAAGACAAGGAAAAATACCTCCCAATTCTGACATCACATTCCTTGAACACACTGTAATTTTTTCCTTTTCTTTTGAATAAAATAACAAGTATTATGTGAATATACCCAAAGACAACCTGGAATGTGCACTTGGTGGGGAACGGCATTGCCAATGTTTGATCAGGATAACAGGAAGCACACATCCTGCCACTCCGCTCCCAGAATAGAAAATCTGTTTAGCACTTTGTAAAACATGCTAAATGAAGTTTGCTCTCTCCTGCAGATAGAGATTTTACTTCATTTTGTGCCAGCGAAATTTTTGAAAATTGCATGAGGAGAGAGCAATTTTTGGCACTTTGGCTAGGAGTACAAAATGTTAGCAAATGGTGCTGAAAGGATCTTAAGTGTAATGTTGGAATAATATTCACACAACACTGCCTGCATCTTCATTTTTAACCTATTTACATATTCACAGGGAAAAAATGCTTAGCAGTTATTTGTCTAAATGGGCCTATTTATAGGGGAAATGGCATTCACAATTTTTGAATGCATTAGTCAAGAAGGTTGCTGTGAATAACAATTCATAAAGAAAAATATAATTTCAGCTATCATAGAAGAATGTGAAAGGATATAGGTGGAAGAATTCTGGACATCAGCGTTAACTCTGGACACAGAAAGGAAAGGAAGATGGAAGAAAGAGAAAACCTCAGACTGGAAATTTCCACAGAGTAAGTGGACATTGAGCGAGCCACTAAAAAGACTGAACGGGACTGACAGAATTTCCAGAGTTCTAACATGGCTCTTTTAATTTGTGACCATTTGATCAGTACAGAAGTCTCTTTACAATAGAAGTATGCTATCCATCTGCATAAAATACATATCATTTCA
This sequence comes from Lasiurus cinereus, assembly GCA_011751065.1. Classification (NCBI taxonomy): domain Eukaryota; kingdom Metazoa; phylum Chordata; class Mammalia; order Chiroptera; family Vespertilionidae; genus Lasiurus; species Lasiurus cinereus. Next base: position 16,204,033 of record JAAGEH010000307.1, on the reverse strand, counting down.
TTTATAATATACTTAACAGCTATCTTCCATGTCTATGGTACAGCAATAAGAACTGCAGCATATATGTAGAAGTTTCTATATGTTTCTAACCCACAAAGAGATAACAAACAAGTGAGAGAGTGAATGCTGTGTTCATGAAACACCAAATGAATATTTGGGAGATACAGAGAAGAAGTGCCAACTTCTGGCACAGATTGGCTTCTCCAGAAGCAGATGCTGAGATCTTGGGAATCTCTGCCTGTGAAAAGAAGATGAAGGAAGTAGGATAGAACAGAGGTCAACTGCAATTATTTCTGCCTGTCAATTTTATTGCACAATACTGCAGTTAGAACTATAATTCAGATCTGATCAAAGCCTTGGCCTACCCAACAGGGGCCACTAAAACTCATATTGGCCCTCAGCGTGGTCCTACATTAGGCACCAAAATGGTGAGTTTCATTAGCCCTGCCTGGATCATTCATTGGATGTGGAAAATCTTAAAGGGGTATAACCTCCATAAAGATGCGTCTGAGCAGCTGAGGTGGACTCTTCAGAAGCTGAGAACTGAAGACTCTGCTAGTGGCCTTCCTCAATGTTGGAGCGCAGCACATCCTCAAGAGAGGCTCTGGGCAGTGAAGTTTCACGTTTGTGAGGCTCCTTGAGGACTTCTAATTAAAGCATCCATTAATGAAGGTGAATGGATTTTTAGCAGAGAGATTTAACAATGGACTCACGTATACATATGTTGTAGTGTAGAGATAGCCTGTTAACTAATGTTTTTATTTAAATTAGAGGTTAGAAAACTAAGATAATTTTTTGAAATACAACATAATATTCAGATAAAAATATTCTCCAAACTATGAAAAAGTCACAAAATCATTTAAAAAAAAAAAAGATTTCCTGGTCAATGGTGGCTGCTTGTACAATAAAAATATCATAAACAAAGCTGAGAGTTTTCTCCTGAAGAAAGAGGCCACCAAATCTGCACACTCAATCATTTTGCTGGCCTTTAGTGAAACATACAGTTGGTCTAGTATTGTGAGAGCAGTTAGTTTGATCTTTTGTAATGTAAGATGGCCAATCTCGACCAACTCTGAAGATGGCCAACTTGGTGCCATAGAAATGCCCATATCCTCTTTTTTTAAATCTTAACCAAGAAAAAAATGTTTTTAGAAAAATGGGGGAACAGGGGAGAGGGGGAGAGAGAGAGAGAAAGAGAGAAACCACTGTGAGAGAGAAACATCAATTGGTTGCCTCCTTAGGGTCCCTGACCAGAGACAGAACCTGCATCCTAGATATATGCCCTGACCGGGAATCAAACCTGCAACCTTTTGTTGTATGAGATACTGCTCTAAACAACTGAGACACCCAGCCAGGGCTACCCATATCCTTTTTAACTACATCCAGCTCTACCCTGCATGAAGGCATCACCAAGGGTACACATGTAAGTGGAGCCTCTGCAGATCATTCTGTGCCATATAGTCCATTGTATCGTTTGGCCCCAGTGTTCATTCCTTAAGAAGGATCAGATTCAACTAAGATTGTACCAAGTACTAATCCCGACTGCTCTCACACACTGTCTGCTTTGATGCCACCAGCACTGTGTACAAATAGTATTCCTATTTCCAATTTTCAGATGAGGAGACCAAAGATGAAAAAAATCTAGAGATCTAAATTTAAAAATGTTGGTTTTTGTTTGTTTGTTTGTTTTTCTTTTTATTAATTTTTATTAATTTTTTATACATATCTCCCCATTGCCCCCCCTCCCTCCCAGGCATACCCCAACCCCCCAGTGTCTGTGATCATTGGTTATGCTTATATGCATGCATACAAGTCCTTTGGTTGATCATTTATCTACCTCACCTAACTTTAATCTTTCTGCTGTAATTTCACAGTCTGTTTGATGCTTTATGATTTTTGTCCCCCTGAGAATTATCAGTCTACTCCCTTTCTATGCTCCTGATTCTATTATATTCACCAGTTTATTCTGTTGATCAAATTTTTAATTCACTTAATTTTTAGATTCACTTGTTGATAGATATGTATTTGTTCATAATTTTTTGGCATTTACCTTTTTCTTCTTCCTCTTCTAAAAGAGTACCTTTCAGCATTTCATATAATACTGGTTTGGAGTTGATGAACTCCTTTAGCTTTTTCTTCTCTGTGAAGCTCTTTATCTGCCCTTCAATTCTGAATGATAGCTTTGCTGGATAGATTATTCTTGGTTGTAGGTTCTTGCTATTCATCACGTTGAATATTTCTTGCCACTCCCATCTGGCCTGCATCGTTTCTATTGAGAAATCAGCTGACAGTCGTATGGGTGCTCCCTTGTAGGTAATTAACTGTTTTTCTCTTGCTGCTTTTAATATTCTCTCTTTCTCTTTTGCTCTTGGCATTTTAATTATGATGTGTCTTGGTGTGGTCCTCTTTGGATTCCTTTTATTTGGGGTTCTGTGTGCTTCCTGGACTTGTAAGTCTATTTCTTTTACTAGATGTGGGAAGTTTTCAGTCATTATTTCTTTAAATATGTTTTAAGTATCTTGCTCCCTCTCTTCTTCTGGCACCCCTACAATTCTGATGTTGGTATGCTTGAAGCTGTCCCAGAGGCTCCTTACATTATCTTCACATTTTTGGATTCTTTTCTCTTCTTGCTTTTCCAGTTGAATGTTTTCCGCTTCTTTATATTTCAAATTTTTTACTTGATTCTTGCCATCCTCTAGTCTGCTGTTAGGACTCTGTATAATATTTTTTATTTCAGTCATTGTCTCTAGTATGTCCTTTTTCATCTCCTCTTGGGTCTTACTAAATTTATCCAACTTTTCTAGCATATTCTTGAAAAACCTTAAGCGTGGTTTTGAACTCTATATCCAGTCATTTTTTTCCCTCCATTTCTTTTATTTGTAATCCCTTCCCTTGTCTCGGCATTTTCACTATGCTGGGAGAACTTCTGTGTTGGATTCAGCCTTATGATACCAGATTTGCAAAACTGAAGAAGCCTCTGTTGAGCTTGGGAGGGGTGGAGTCTCTGGGTGGAGTCTTAAGGGACCGCCTTGCCTTCCTGTGGGCCCCACCCTCCACGGCCCCTGAGTCTCACGTGACTGGGTAATGGCTGGAGCGATCCTTATGCGCGCACGCCCGCAGTGCCTCTAGACTGCTGCCCCTCCGGCTCCCCTGCACACCAGGACCACACGAGACTAGGTCCCCAGGGTTTCGCCCAAAACAGGGGCTTAGTGGAGTCAGAACTGGCACAGTTGGGAGGATCTGTCTCCCACCCACTCATGAAAGCCAGCGGCACAATCAGCAATCTGTCCTGTGCACAGTGCCGTGCGCACCACCAGGCCTTTGATCTTTTGCGACTCCCCTAAATTTCCATGCACTTCTCCCTTTTCACAGTCCAAACTCCCCCCGTATGAGTTTCAGCTGGATCTGGGGTTTAGTGTCGTAAGATAAGGGGTTCAATGCCGTTGGGAGTCTCCGTTTCCCTCCCGCCAGAGAAAGCCAGCCAGGTACTTTGGCACCCGCTCTCTCCTCGCGCGCGTTTCTGTACCTCAGCTTTTTGCAGCTCCTCTGGGTCTCTGTGAGCCCCTCTCTTTCCTTCTAGTTGTAGAATTTCCACTCAGCCAGCTTTCCTGTGGTTCTGGATGATGTCCGTTCTGTCTTTTAGTTGTAGTTTTGAAATTGTTGTGCGAGGCAGCAGTGTAGGTGTTTACCTATGCCGCCATCTTGGATTCCCTCCTGTTTGTTTGTTTTTATATTTTTGGTAAACAGCAGATTGATTTGAACACAGATCTGTGACTCCAAATCCATCCTTCTTTCCATTATGCATCTGATCCATCTTCCTAACACTGTCCATCCTATGTGTTTTCTGTAGCCTGGCAGGTCCATGAAATATTAATAATATTTCAAAAAAATTATTCTGTGGTCAAATTTGGAAATCACTAAACTAAACAAAATTAGTGTGTTTTTTTTTATAAGGACAGGAAGTCTCAAACATGTTCATGCTAACGTGCATTGTGAATCTATAAAGAGCTCAAAGGCAAAGGTTTCCATAACTGACTTGACCACAAAAATATTTTTCCTATGGTCATCTTGCAAAACTAAGGGTCCACAAAACAAACGGTGGGAAACTCTACTACACAAGACTCTGACCAGTCCTCATTCACCAGCTGTCAGAAAGTCCTCACTGGCCTGGCAAGTTACATGACTGCCAAACTGATGAAAAGATTCCAGCCTCCCAGTGGCGGCTACCTCATTAGTCAACAGAGTGGCAAACTGTGGTTCGTCGGCCGCATGTGGCTCGAGAGTCGCAGTTTGCTGACCACTGTCCTAGGCAAGCTCTGCAGGCAGTGGGGGAGATACCTTGCCAGCGCATCCTACATCTGACTTGGTTGTACCAATCCGTTACCAGAAGGCACAGCCATTTGGGGAGACTAAGTTCAGGACTTTTCTGACAGCTTTCCCATGAAAGTATAGAAAGATTTCAAATACTGAAGAAAATCAATAACAACAATTGTAAGTAACAATAATAACATTGTAGGGTTGTTCTGAAAGGCATTACTTAGAATCCCAATGAGAACCACTGTTTTCTAAATGAAAAAAAAACAACACAAAAACACAGAACAACTAGAAGAACTCATACGCTCAGAGCTACATACATACTCAACACTACAAATAAGATGTAATATTCTCACCATGTAAAAAAACTGGCCTGACAGCTAAAATCATTTCAAAATACATAAATTTCTGGTTTGTTTTCTCTACTTTTTAGGGAGTGACTTGTTTTTAATTTTTTGGTATAAAGTTAGTCTCATCCATGCAATTTGATAGCAATTGCTTCCCAGAGTTAGTCTGGCAGGCAGTAAGTTTGCCTCTAGTGTGTTCAGGTGTGAGGTTCTAGGATTTATGTTTCCATTTGAGTGTTGCCTTTGGACTTCAATGCCTCTGGGTTACTAGGACTGAGAGGAAAGCAGTTACTCAAGGAGAAAAATGAAAGGTGGGTGGGATGAATAACAGCAAAGTCAGGAATCTAAGATGCCACAGTCTCCAGGTCCTTCAGAAGAATAGCTTCAAGCAGCACGTGGGTGGCAAGTCAAGAATCGGTTTTTATTAGTATTGCCATAAATTTCCTAAACCTCGAAGGAAATGTCACCTCTGTGGCCACAGTGGTAATAAACTAGGAATCAAGAGAATGTAAAATTCCACATTGGAAAAGGTGTTAGGCTCTTCCTTTAAGAATCCTATTTTTAAAACTAATATATATGTAATTTTCCATACCTTATTAAAATAGCAGATGATATTTTTTTCAAAGACAAGCTATTGTTACTTAAAATAAGTATAATACAATAATTAAGGAGGTCTTTCTGGAATATCAAATGTAATACAGATTAGGTGGACTTGAGAGAAAAAACAAACAAAAAAAAGAGACATAGTCAGGAACCAGGTCATAGTGAAAGCCAGAGTCTCTGCTCATGGATAATAACTCTTATGATCATCAAGATTAAAAAAGAAGCTTCAACATGTATACAGGGCTGATGAAGAACAAGATGATAAAAGGGTTTCACGATGCAAAAAGATGGTCAAGAGTCTCAGCTCCTGGCCTTTGGTTGCCCAAACCTCTAAGTCCCCACTCTCTTAGCCAAAGTACCCCATCCATTCCTACCGCCAAAGCGTTCTTCTCTCCCAGCGTGGCTCATCTCCCAAACTTCACTCCCTTGCCTGACCATCACTGCTTCCACCGAATTCCCTCTTGCTGCTTCTGATAAACTGAACCCGTCAACCCCCACCCCATCCTGACTTCCTGAGCCCACCTGGTCTGTCAAATCCTAGCATGACAGTTTAATCCCCATGTCCATCCTCTCCTGGCCTAATTAATTTTGCATTTAAGCAGCTTCCATGAAAAATTATGCTTTTTTTCTTTTGTCTTCAAGAGTCAGTTTAGACTTAGTAAAAATAAAAGCAGGATTCTTTCATCTAAGTGCAGGATTAGTGTTTGGAAATATATCTTTGTACATCAAAAATCTTCTATATGTATTTAGTTAGTGATGTTAGATGAATTGGCAAAAATAACCCCCGAATCCCATAAAATCTGTGCGAATGGGATGAACAGAATGCCATACTTTAGCACTTTTAACATGCACATTCTTCAACTATTGGGGCTGATGTAGCCCAGATGAAGAATGCACATGTTATAAATATATTACATATAAAAATAAATTTTAAAAAATATAAAATATATAAGTTGGGCTTATTTATAAGTTGGGTGAATTTATAAATTGGGTTGTAGCTGTGACTATAAAAATATGCAGTTCACAGTATAAAATTGTGATTATATACCTTAAAGAAATATTGTCTTTAAGCTCTGAAAAATATGAAACATCTGTTATTCATCTCCACAGAGACAAGAAATTTAAATGGCAGAAAGAAAATTTAAATTGGATGCATGGAAGAATAGCGAGAATGGTTAAACCAAAGAGCTGGCCAGGGCAACCTTTCCATCTCACCAATGGCAGGGACATTTTTTCTTAGATGACTTTAGAAATGTCACTTATAGAGCTGAAGCTATCTCAGGGCCTTGGAGATGATTCTAAATTGGGGTTGGCTTCTACTTGTAGGGGCTGTATTTCAAATGGAAATTTCCACTGCAGACAGAGATGAATCTTAGGAAAAAGGTTCTTACTGAGATGAGTGAATGTCACAAAACTAAATCTCAGACATCTTTCTGTTTGTGACCCAACATTTTTATCAGGATTTGATGCCACTCTTTCCTAGTTTGGCTCAGGCTATATCTACCTTAAACTGAGTACAAGAGGGATCAAAATCTCGGGACAGGAGAATCATCTCTCGTGAGTCCCATCTCTTTTGAGAGGAGAGTTCCCAGCTTCCCCTCTCACTGCCGAAATCAAACAAGGAACTGCAAATTCTTTAGGGCCACACCTCTAGTGAGTTTTCTCAGTTGGTTGGGAAACCTCAAAGGTAAGGATTTAATTAAGAATTTAACTTTGGCTTCGAAAAAAGAAGTCCCAATATCTAGGTATTTCAAACAAGGGAGGAGTAGAGCCACTCACAAAAGAGTTTCCTGCTGAAAATTCCTTAGTGGCAAGCAATGTGTCTCACTAATTGGGGTGATGGCCAAGAGGACTGTCAATGGCCAGCCCTTTGCCCAGGGTGGCTGCTTCTACTAGGAATGGCAATATGCCCTTTTTGTGCACTCTGAAAGGCGCCCTATGGGGAGGCCTGAGGAGCTACTGGCCGCCTTTGTGGAGAGGGCAGGCCTGGGCAAGCCTCCGGCCAGCAGGGCTCAGCAGCCGCCTGCTGACAGGGCCTTTCTTCCTCATAAACTAGTCCAGGGGATTCCATTAGAGAAAGTGCTGCTTCAAGCAAGCCGTGGCCACCTTTAATGATTTCCAGGGAAGGAAATGAGTCTCCCAAATCAATTATGACACTCAATTAGGTTATTTAGGCTGATGGATCCCAAGTGAAATCAGAGGATGCTATGTGTGATTCAATGGAGTGCAACTCTCCTGGCTTCAGGGCCCAGGGATTGCCATGTTAGCATTTTGCTAATACTCCCTTTGTACCTTTGTAAATACAATGATTGGTGCCAGCCCAGTCCTGGGCACATAGTGGACACCCACTAAAAAAAAAAAAAAGGCTCAGTATAAATCTCAATGCCTGTCTTCTCTCTGGGTTTGGTTAGTATCTAAGCTCTCACTTGGGTGGCCAGGAATGCATGATGTACATATTTTATATAATAAAAAATGCTGAATATCTCTAATGTACAGCCCTTTCATTTCTTTATTGACTCAAATGGTTAAACCACATGGATGTTTTTCAACAGTAAAAATCTGTCCTTATGTGAACACATGCCCTCTGAGAAAGAGAACGTGCAAAAAGAAATAAAGGTTAAGTTCATATGCAATTCCCAGGAGACAGGACCCATAAGTTGTCTGTATATTAGACAGTGATCCAAATATGGGGCAGAGTCTCTGGATACAGGTGTGGTTGAAGAGACCAGCTTATCAACAGGCTGGTGTTTCCTAAAGCACAACAGGCTTTCCCTAAGGCACAACATGAAGAGTCTCTGTTGTCCTAAAGCCCTTTTGGACTCCCTCCCGCTGCGTTGGGTCCTGACTGAACCCTGCCACCACAGGTCTTACCATTTCACGGGTGCTATGATTGGTGGAAAGCACTCAGCTAAGGATGCAACAAAGTGACTAAAACCCACCCTGAGCCCTGCTCTCCAGGCCATGGTCTCTGCTCACTAAATCAACTACCCCATATCCTCCTGAAGGGGCCGCTCTTTTCTAATTTGCACAAAGGTACCATTCCATCTAGCAGAGGCCTGGTAGTCGTGCCTAGTTGCATCAGTGTAGCTGTCTCTGACCCACTTCTAACGATATAGCAATTTCATTAAAAATGGTTGGTAGTAGACACAGACACCAGGGATATGCAATATCTTAATCAATAAAGGAAAAAAAATGGCTGGTAGGCCCTCGCCAGTATGGTTCAGTTGGTTGGGCGTCATCTCCTGAGTTGGTTGGGCATTGTCTTCTGAACTGAATGATTTTGGGTTGGATTCCCAGTCAGGGCACATGCCCAGGTAGCAGGCTCAATCCCCAGTAGGGGACAAGCAGGAGGCAGCTAATCAATGATTCTCTTTCATCATTGATGTTTCTGTCTTTCTCCCCCACTCCCTTCTCTGAAATCAATAAAAATATTTAAAAATAAATAAATAAAGTTGAACTCTATGTTACTTAAAAGCAGTGTAATAAAAACATACTTAATGACATGGAACAATGTAAAATGAAAGTACAAGAAAAAGAAAATGTATGTTTCAATATGCAAATACTAATTCAAAGAGTGGGAATAGTCATAATAATACAGAATGAGATAGAGTTTGAGATTAAAAAAAAAAAACACAACACATTTTTATGCCTAGAGAGCATCCCAACATAATGACAAAAGTTTCAACTCCTAAGGAAGATATAACAGTTCTAAAATTGCATATCTATATATATAAAAGCTTAAACCACTGAATGACCATTTGACTAGATGCAATGATGCACACTGACCACCAGGGAGCAGGCACTCAATGCAGAAGCTGCCCCCTGGTGGTCAGTGCACTCCCACAGTGGGAGCGCCATTCCGCTGACTGACAGCTGCCAGCCGCCGGGCTCACAGCTGGCAAGCGTTGCTGCAGCATCACAAGCCTCTCCTGCCTCCATGGCAGCGGGCTACCAAACTCCAACAGCAGCAGGTGCAGCAGGGCCAGGATGAATGCCCTGGCCAACTACTGCTTCGCACACTACTACATCCCCCGAGGGGGTCCCAGATTGCAAGAGGGTGCAGGCCAGGCTGTGGGACTATACTGGTGCACGAATCTGTGCAACAGGCCTCTAGTCCTATCTAATAAAAGAGCAATATGCAAATTGACCATACCTCTGCTACACCACTAGCCACGCCCATCAGCCAATCAGGAACAAGTATGCAAAGTAACCCCAACCAAGATGGCTGTGGCCATGGAGAGAGCAGAAGGGAGGCTTGGGGTTCCCCAGCAATGGAGAAAGCCAACCTTTCCGCACACCCTGGGCGGTTCAGGTCTCCACTCAATGTTACAAAGTTTCAATTATAGAAGATAAATAAATTCCAACAAAAATGGTGGCAGCCATGAAGCTGGAGAGAGCAGGAGACTAGGGTTCCCCCTGGTAATGGAGGAAGCCAATCTTTCCGCAGCCCTGGACTGCCTTGGCCTCCGCTTAAGGCTACAAAGTTTCAATTATAGAAGATAAATAAATCCCAGATACAGGACCTCCGCTTGGGTCACTGAAGGGCGTGGTCGGCCTGCAAACCACCACATACACCTTACCCAGGCCACCCCATGCCCCAAGGAAACCCTCACCCTGATCTGAGACACCCTTTAGGGCAAACCAGCTGGCCCCCACCCATGCAGCAGGCCTTCTATCCTATCTAATAAAAGAGTAATATGCAGATTGACCACCATTCCAACACACAAGATGGCTGTCCCCAGGTGGTCAAAGATCCTGTCCCCATGTGGACACAAGATGGCCACCACAAGATGTCTGCAAGGGAGGGCAGTTGTGGGTGATCAGGCCAGCAGGGAAGACAGTTGGAAGGGACCAAACCTGCAAGTGAGGGCAGTCGGGGGCAATCAAGCCTGCAGGGGAAGGCAGTTAGGGGTGACCAGGCTGGCAGAGGAGGGAAGTTGGGGGTGACTGGGCCTGCAGGGGAGAGCAGTTGAGGGGGACTAAGCCTGCAAGGAAGGGCAGTTAGGGGTGACCAGTCCTGCAGGGGAGGACAGTTAGGGATGAGTAGGCCTGCAGAGGAGGGCAGTTAGGGGCAAACAATATGGCAGGGGAGCAGTTAGGCATCAATCAGACTGTCAGGGGATAGGTTAGGGGGTGATCAGGCTGGCAGGCAGAAGCAGTTAGGGGCAATCAGGAAGGCAAGCAGGTAAGCAATTGAGAGCCAGCAGTCCTGGATTGTGAGAGAGATGTCCAACTGCTGGTTTAGGCTCGATCCTACTGGGATCGGGCCTAAACGGGCAATCGGACATCCCTTGAGGGGTCCCAGATTGGATAGGGTGTAGGTTGGGTTGAGGGACACCCCCCTCACACACAAATTTTGTGCACTGGGCCTCTAGTAACTAACAAAATAACTACAAATGATATAAATCTAAAATTGATAGAACCATAGAGAGAAATGGACAAATCCTTTCTCTGAGTGGGAAATTTAGACACACCTCTCTCAATTTTTGATAGGACTAAGAGATGAAAAGAAGAAAAGAATTAGTAGAGATATAATTACACTTTGTTGTGCAGTAATTTTATTTTTTTAAATCAGAAAATATGAATAACTGCCACTCTGAACATAAGGACTTGATCTATTCCCAGTAAAAAGAAAAGGAACTTATGCTTTATCTAGCTGTGAAGCTTCATAATGGTTATATAATTTACAGAAGGCATTTAAAAATTTTTAAACTATTTAGAGATCTACTATATTACTAACTCAATTTCATCCACTGATCTAGTGAAACCAACACACTTATTAACAGAGAAGATTTGGATAACATAATTCATAAATTTGATTTACTGAACATATAGAGAAATCTGAATCTAATAACTTAAAAATATATATTCTTCAAAAAAACTCATAAAATATTTATGAAAACTGATCAAATATAGGCCATAGAGTAATTATCAAGAAGTTTCTAACAAATGATATCTGACCACCACAGAATTAAGTTTAAAACAAATATATAAAAGTAAAAAGTCAATTGCATGTCTATATACAGAAATAGAAAAATGTAATTACCAAAAAAGTTATTCTATTTCATTTCAAAGGCACCTAGGAATAAATAATACTAGCAGCAAATACTTATATATATTTTTTATCATTTCCCAGATATATTCCTATTTGCTTTATGTATTAATTTATTTACTATTAACAATAGTCCTTTGAAGTAAACATAATTATTATACCCATTTTAAAGATGAAGAAACTGAGACACAGAGAGGTTACATAAGTTTTACACAAGTGTATAAATGGCAGGATTCAAACCTAGGCCTTCTAGTGCCAGATTTCATATTCTTAGCCCTTACTCTTTACTTCTCAAAAGTTATGCAAGATTTTTCTGGGGAAACCGATAAAGCTTTATTGAAAGACATTCAGACTAATAAATCAATGGAAATACCACATTACTGATTAGAAGGAATCCAAATCATTAAAATATGAATTCTCCCCCCACATTTTTTCTTAAATTCAATGCAATTTCAATCAAATCTGAACAAGTTGCTTCTAGGAATTCAACAGATGCTAAAATTTATAATAAAGAACAAATGGTCAATGCAAAGGTATTCCTGGATAAGAAAAATAAGATGAGATAACTTGCCCCATCATTATCTGCTGTATTAATTAGGGTGATGTGGTGCTGGCACAGAAATAATAAATTTGACCAAAGGAACTGAACTGAGCTTCTGCTGTCACTTTGCTGCTACCACCTATTTGGCTACAGAGATCTTTCAACTTGTGGAACCAGTTGCTCCCTCAGAAATGATGAATAATTTTACCTTTATCCTCAAAGGTAGTTAAATACTAATTCCTGCAATTCTAATTAAGTCTATTGGTATAGCCCTGGCTGGTTTGGCTCAGTGGATAGAGAGAGCATCAGCCTGTGGACTGAAAGGTCCCAGGTTTGATTCCGGTCAAGGGCATGTACCTTGGTTGCAGGCACATCCCCAGTGAGGGGTGTGCAGGAGGCAGCTGATCGATGTTTCTCTCTCATCGATGTTTCTAACTTTCTATCCTTCTCCCTTCCTCTCTGTAAAAAATAAAATAAAATGAATAATAATAAAAATGTCTATTGTTATAGTTAATATGGCTAGTTCCAATTTAGAAGAATATGGAACTCTAAGGCTCTTAAACAGAAGGTGCCATATAATTTTGGGGGCAAATCAGGATACCTTTGAGAATGGGAGGGAACCCTTTTTGTAATTAAATTATACCTGTTAGACCAGGACAGTCACCCTACTTTCATTTGATTCTGTGTTCTTTTAATAATCAATTTGCTCTATCAGTTATGTCAACTGTTTCTAGGCCCAATGATACCTTTAAAAATTATTGGTCAAAATGATTTAAAGATCACAATACATATCTTTTTATAAAAGTCCACCTTGACCATTACACTAACTAGTTAACCACCATGGTTGAACTGTGATACTTGAGACAATCACTCTGCCAATAAAACATGGGCAGTAGGTTCTCCATCCCATGTATCCTTGTGACTTTGGGTCTGAGTCTCATTTATAACATGTAAAATATAAAACCTATATTTCAGGGCTGTAGTAAAGAATGAACAAGGTAAATATAAAAAGCTTATGTAATTTGTAGCCCATAGTAGGTATTAAATAAAAAGTAGATGCACTATAGTTATTATTTATATTAACATGATGATTCTAATTACCTGGTATCACTGGTTTCAATGGAATAGTATTGCTTTACTCTCTAAAAAAATAGTGTGAATTTTTCTACTGAACCCCATTCTTTGAGCCTTAACCTCAAAGAAGTACAACTCAATCCACATGATGCCTCAGGTTTGCTTGCAGAACTTCAGACTAGTGCCCAGAAAAAACCTATACTATGCCCTGCCTCCTGGAGAAACTGAGCATTTTCTCAATGCAAAGCCTATACACACCTATTCAGAACCCTGCAGATCACTCACCTTGGGGTCTTTCCAGATCACTGTATGGCCCCCAAGAAGTATGCTTTCTCGGTTTCCAACTTTCCAGTCCTCTCCACCCAGCCCATTTTGCTATGTCTATGGCAAACCATATGATGACTTCTGCCAAATAAAAAGCATAATGTTAACACATTGATTTGTTCATCATAAACTCAACACAATTGGTTTAAAAGTTTGGGTTCCAGGTTGCAGCAAACCTTCTTAGTTTCCTAAAGGGACCCCAGCCTAACCCAAAGCCACAAACATGTTGGGGCCAGAACCCTCTCTTATACCAATCATTGCATAATCAACATAGATAAAGAAGCATAATTCCCTTGAAAGATTTTCAAGGTCCTCCTTAAAGTGTGTTTCCCTCACTATTGTGGTTCTAAACTATGGCCATGGCCTCAAGACCAAATTACAGCCTTTGGCAGCTGGTTTCAGTCTGGTGGTTACAGCAATGAATTTGGAGTCAAGAATCCTGGAGTCTCAGCCAACCATTCTCTGGGTAACCACAAGCAAGTAAGCTGCCCTTGTCTCAGTTTTTCTATCAGTCAAATGGGGTAATTTTTCCTTTCTTCCAGCTACTTCAAAGGCGTATGTCATGACAAATACCCCACAGCCACAGTAAACCTGGAACTTTGCATGCAGTAACAAAGCTATTGTCAGCTTTTTTCCTTCAAAGTATAATAATTTAATCCTTTAGGGTTTGGATGCCTGAATGTTGTAGCTGGAGGTCCATTCAGGGGTATTTTTCTCTAGGGTTACTGAGCCACATACCAAATTGCCTTAGTTCTGGCGACGGAGGCAGCAGCATCTTCCAAAACATCAAACCAAAAAGCCTGTGTTCAGCTCAAGAGAACAGCATTGCTAAACCACATTGGTGGCTTTCTTCAAGTCCCAAGTGCTCAGGCTTCCCCATAATAAAAGCATCTGACACCATTTGAAAAATATTCTGAAGAATATAGGTAATTAAGGCCTGGTGAAGATTGCCATCTCTGCTTCCTGTCCTTGTGTGACACCAATATATTTCATTATTTGCCATGTAATTATTATTTTTAATTCTAAAGGGATCCTCTTTACCAAACTCTATTTTAATGATTATTTTAACACTGATAAATTCTATTAGCTCCTATATTAACAGAACTGTGGAGGTGAGAATCCACTTACAAATACTACTTTCAGAGTAGCTTTACAAAAGAAATCACTTTTTCTTCCACTTTGAAAATGTCTTAATACTATAGAAAGGGTAATTGTGTAGACTTAATTGTGCATGCCTTTAAGATATATATCTATAATCTAATTGTTAAAAGTATTACATAGGTCCCCTTTTTTCCCCATTAACATCCTCTAGCCTGGCCCCCCGCCCCTCCAGGCCTTCACCACCCTATTGTCTGTGTCCATGGGTTACACAACTACTAGTATACATACAAGTCCTTTGGTTGATTTCTTCCCACCCACCTACTCTCCCCTGCCTTCCCTCTGAGGTTTGACAGTCTGTTCCATGCTTCTATGTCTCTGGATCTATTTTGTTCATCAGATTATTTTGTTCATTAGATTCCCCATATGAGTGAGATCACATGATACTTATTTTTCTCTGACTGGCTTACAAAATAACTTTAAGCTTGAGCTCTTATAGTTTATAAAAGTGATAGCCATTGGAAAAAAGAAGAAAATTATACAGTTAGCAAATAAGTTATTTTCAAAAGAACTTAAAGTATTATTTACATTACTAATTTTTCCTCCTTAGTATTGTTTTGTATACATGTCATTTCTGAATAAGAATGTAAACTTTGATAATTTAGCAGAATATTAAAGTGTCACCACATATTGTAGCTTATGAATACATTCTATCCTGTTCTCTAGAATGGTTAGCTAACAACTGAGATAGAGAAAATAAAACAAACAAACAAAAAAACTCTTCACACTAGTTCTCTCCTACTGTAAATAAATAAAAATTATAATACTGGATATTTTAACTAATTAGAGTCCACAAATTTAAGTAATGTTTTATTATTAATGTTTAAATATATATGTATATATAGACATGTGTGTGTGTATATGCGTGTATATACATATATATACACACTAACAAGAACTCCAAAAAGTTCTGTATTGCATATACATTTATATAGGGGATAGTAATTCACTTTAAACCCATATTACTATTATAATTTATTAGTAGAAAGATTAGTCATCAATTAGAAATAGACATCTTGTACAACTTCAAAGTCTTGTTTTGGTTCTGCCACTAACTCTCTTTGTGACTCTGGGTGAGTTCCTTCATGTTTATGGGATCTAGTTTCCTGATAGTTATGGTTGAATTTTATTTCCCTCCTTCCCTTCAAAAGAAAAAAGGTATGTTGATATCCTAACTCTTAGTACCTCAGAATGTGACTTTATTTGGAAACTAGAGGCCCGGTGCGTGAAATTCATGCAGGGGCAGAGGGAGGAGTCCCTCAGCCTGGCCTGCACCCTCTCACAATCCAGGACCCCTCACTCCTGCCTGCCTGCTCGCTACTTACCACTCGGCTGGCTGCTATGCTCACCAACTGTGAGCCCTGCTTCTGGCTGAGTAGCACTCCAGCTGTGGGAGCGCACTAACCACCCGGGGTAGGTCCTGCATTGAACATCTACCCCCTGGTGGTCGGAGTGCATCATAGCGGCTGATTGTTCTGGTCATTCCACCATAACTGTTACTGGGCTTTTACTATACAGACTGTTTTCTTACCACCCAATGAAAGGGAAGATGGAAAAAAACCCAACACATTAACTATAGATAGCATTTGTATTTATGTTTCTTGTTCAAGTGTATTGACAGAGGCAGAAAAGGATAGAGATGCCAAGGACAAACCTATCTGGATCCAGCCCTTCTGTGACATAGTGTTTAAGTTAAACCTTTTGCATCATCAGCTGACAGACCATAGACTGAATTTCTAACCTGAAGCATTCTTTTGGAAAGCATAGAGCAGCCAAGTTCCTTAGAGAAAAGTATACACTTCGTCTATATAAAGGTTAAGTCAATGAAATTATTAAAATGGTAGAACAGGATTTTAAGGCTTAGCCTCCAAGGATGCCATCATGCCTGGCACACAGAGAGCGTATGATACGCCCAATATAAAATGTCTGCAGAGTACAAATCTAGCAATCTGCTCTGTGTTACCTTCTAATAAATGTCAATGAGGAGAGTGTTTATAACTTGAAATATGGGCAGGGGAGGGGGAACCCAGTAGCTTCCCTCATGGAAATACATTCTCCTTGTCGATTCCAGGAAAATGTCAGGTCAGCACAACTGCTCCATGACTGTTGGGCTTCGCTTCTGCATCGATTAGGCTGCATGTGCTTTGTTTTTGGAATAAGGCACTGCATTCCTGGTAGGTTGACTTCCCAGGGCTCAATAAATAGAGGCCCCACAGGTTTCTATGAACGCAATATTCACAGCTATTTTGCAGTTGTGCAAATTAAGACAGAACAAACAATTAGATTCAAAACAAGTTAGAATTAGAAGTCAGCGATAAGATGCAAGTCCAGCTTCAGTATCTTCTAGTTACCTTCCCTAAGGTGGCTGGATTATAGAACTGCATTTTAGTTTCATCGCTTCAATGATGGCTATACAGAATCAGCTCTTCTTCTAAAAGTTTTATAGGACTCTGACTACCTCTTATTGCACATTTAATTTACCTCAAAAGACATTTATTAAGGACTTTATTAGATTTAGAGATGAAAATGCTAAATAAAGTCAGAACCCACCCATGAGGACTTGAAATTCTAATGACAGAGGAAAAACTCTCAGAGCAGATCATTTCAATTAAATGAAGCTAAAGAGTAAGATAAAGGTAATGAATGCAATGGGAAGCTGGAAGAGGGTACTGAGTCAACCTGGGAGTCCAAAAAGGGATTCCCGGAGGGAATGATGCCTAAAATGAGTCCTGAAGGATAATGGGGCTTTATCCAATTGAAGAAAAGAGGGAAGGGGATCATGCTTGGAGAAACTTTGTGAGCAAAACCAAGAGGCAGGCGAGATCACAGAATATGCCAGGAAGCATGCTCCAGAGAGAGAAAGCATTAACTACTAACCTGAACCCCTCAATTCATGGTCTTCTGAAATGGAAAAAAATTAAGTGTCTGGACAATATTCCTAATAGCTTTAAGTTCACAATGTAAACTGTAATGGGGACATCTTTTGTTACAATATGGTGCCTGAATCAGGATGGAGAATTTGGTCCTAGAACTATCTTTTATCAATATTGATTTAATTCTAGAAAATCACAATACCCCTTCGTCTTGTGGTTGGGACATGGCTCATGCCTGTTTCCTGGTCAGTGCAAAGGTTGGGTGAAACTTGCTGTGACTCCAGGTAAAACAAATAGAAACTCATGACCTCTCAATTACAATTCCCTGAGAATTATTTACTGAACATCCTGCACACACATCATTTCTTTTCAGGGCTCCTTAGGTAGTACTTTGCATTTCTACCCCAGAGTTGCTTGGTAAAAGGAAAGAACAACAGTGGGCAGGAAATCAAGAGTGGAGCCCTCTCTGACCCAAAGTCACTATTGGGTGCCAAACTGTGGAATTTGGCAGGCAGCCACCCAAAAGTTTGGAAAGAACAACCTCCATTATTAAAATAAATTCAGACCCATCTAAGTTCTAGACTTGAAGGAAGACACTCTAGGTAGGGAAAGACAGTTGTCCAAGAACCTCCAGCTTCATTCCCATTGAGTTTTTACCCCCCTTGTTTCTATGCTTCCTTACCCTCCCCACTTCCGCTGCCCCATTGTGCTTTTATGACTTGGGCCACTGGGGCAGTACAGGGTATCTTTGGTTCTCCAACTGAAGTTTCCAAATATAGTATGAAAGAACAAGAATTGTAAACCTGAGCCCTGACTGGTTTGGCTCAGTGGATAGAGCGTCAGCCTACCCAGTGAAGGGTCCCAGGTTCAATTCCAGTTAAGGGCATATACCTTGGTTGAGGGTGCATCTCCAGAAGGAGGTGTGCAGGAGGCAGCTGATTTATATTTCTAACTCTATCCCTCTTCCTTCCTCTCTGTAAAAAATCAATAAAATATATTTAAAAGAAAAAGAATATTGGAAAGACAAACTCTAATTAAACTAATAAAGTATTGGCTTCTCACCATCTAAAATTCGATTCTTAGGGTAAACACTAACTTGAAAAGGCAATGCAACTTCATTAGTACCTTATACTCATTCCTTTCTTCTGTTCTGTGTCCTGCCCTGGGAGATGCAGTAACTCTCCATTCTACAGAGTCAGACAATGCTCTTCCTGGCCAAGACCAAGAAAACACTTAAAAATATACATAATTTCAAGAGGAAGGGAGAGGGAGAAAGAGATAGAAACATCAATGATGAGAATTATTGATTAGCTGCCTCCTGCATACTCCCTACTGGGATTGAGCCCACAACTGGGCATGTGCTCTGACCAAGAATCGAACCATGACCTCCTGGTTCACAGGTCGATTCTCAACCATTGAGCCACACTGGCTGGGCCCATGAAAACATTTTCAATCTGCATTAGAGTTTAATGGTTAAATAGGCCCTGAATCAGATGGCTTGCATTTGCATACAACTCTGTTACTAGCTGTGCAACACTAATAAATAATTTAGTCTCTTTGTATCTGTTTCCCCATCTGTAGAGTGGGAATAATAATAGTACTTAAAACTAAATAAGAAAATGCATATGCTATATTTAGCACATAGAGTATATGATTAATAATTATTTGTAGTTATTTGTTTCCCATCTAGGACACTAACGTTTGAAAACCATTTTTTTTTTTAATGAAAGACATGGCTTCAGAAACAGAACTCATATAGAGAACAGACTCACAGCTGTCAGAGGGGAGAGGGGTTCGCGTGTGTGAAATAGGTGAAGGAATTATCAAAAAAACAAAACTCATAGACACAGACAATATTATGGTGATTACCAGAGGGAAAAGGGGGGTGGGGCAGGTAAAAGAGGGTAAAGGGGGAATAAATGTGACAAAAGATTTGACTTTGGGAGGTGAACACACAATGCAATATATAGATGATCTATTATAGAATTGTAAACCTGAAGCCTATATAATTTTATTAACCAAAAAGAGGACAGATGCACAAAATTTGTACATGGGGGTGGAGGGGGGGGGTGGTGTCTCTCAGCCCAGCCTGCACCCTCTCACGATCCAGAACTGTTGGTTCCCAACTGCTCGCCTGCCTGCTTTCCTGATTGCCCCTAACTGCTTCTGCCTGCTAGCCTGATCACCCCCTAACCACTCCCCTGCCAGCCTGATTGATGCCTAACTGCTCTCCTGCCAGCCTGTTTGCCCCTAACTGCCCTGCCTTGCAGACCTGGTAACCCCTAACTGCCCTCCCCTACAGATCTAGTCACCCCTAACTGCTCTCCTCTGCAGGCTTGGGTCCCCGCCAACTGCCCTACCCTGCAGGTCCAGTCACCCCCAACTTCCCTCCTCTGCCAGCCTGGTCACCTTTAACTGACCTCCCCTACAGGCTTGATTGCCCACAACTGTCTTCCCTTGCAGACCTTGTTCCTCCCAACTGCCCTCCCCTGCTGGCCATCTTGTGTCCACAAGGGGGCAGCCATCTTATGTGTTGGAATGATGGTCAATTTGTATATTATTCTTTTATTAGATAGGATAGAGACCTGGTGCATGGGTGGGGGCCAGCTAGTTTTCCCTGAAGGGTGTCCCAGATCAGGGTGGGGGTTCCCTTGGGGTGTGGGGTGGCCTGGATGAGGGGCCTGTGGTAGTTTACAAGCCAGCCACGCCCCCCAGTGACCCAAGCAGATGGCCCTAGTATCTGGGATTTATTTATTTTCTATAATTGAAATTTTGTAGCCTTAGGTGAAGGCCAGGGTAGGTCAGGGCTGATGGAAAGCTTGGCTTCCTCCATTGCCAGGAAAATCCAAGCCTCCTGCTCTTTCCAGCTCCATAGCTGCCACCATTTTGTTGGGATTTATTTATCTTCTATAATTGAAAATTTGTAACCTTGAGCAGAGGCCAGGGTGTGTGGAAAGCTTGGATTCCTCTATTGCCAGGGAAACCCAAGCCTCCTGCTCGCTCCATGGCTGCAGCCATTTTTGTTGGGATTTATTTATCTTCTATAATTGAAACTTTGTAGCCTTGAGTGGAGGCCAAGGCAGGCCAGGAAGTTTGGCTTCTTCCATTACTGGGGGCAACCTGATCTCTCCAGCTGTTTTTGTTGCAATTTATTTATCTTCTATAATTGAAACTTTGTAGCCTTTAGTGGAATCCATGTCCGGCCAAAGTATGCAAATTAACCTAAGCAAGATGGTTCTGTGGCCACAGCCATCTTGGTTGGGTTAATTTGCATACTTGCTCCTGATTGGCTGGTGGGCATGGCTTGTGGGTATAGCAGAGGTAACAGTCAATTTGCATATTACTCTTCTATTAGACAGGATGTCACCCCAATAAATTCAATAAAGTGTTTCAATATAAAAGACATGGTAACACCGAAACTGGTTTGGCTCAGTGGATAGAGTGTCAGCCTGCGGACTGAAAGGTACCGGGTTCGATTCTGGTCAAGGGCACATCCCCAGTAGGGGGTGTGCAAGAGGCAGCTGATTGATGTTTCTCTCTCATTGATGTTTCTAACTCTCTATCTCTCTCCCTTTCTCTCTGTAAAACAATCAATAAAATATATTTTAAAAAAATAAAAGACATGGTAATTAAATAATAATAAAAAAGACAGGACTTTCCACTGAACTCTGGTAAATAGAACAGTAAATGGTGTCACTCTTCACATGTAACCACTACACAGCTTCAGGAGGTGGCAGAATCTGATCTTCGGCGAACCCCTTCCTAAGTAGGTCCCACCTTTGCTATTCTCTATTATAGTGAGCCGTTTTAGCTTTAAAATTTACTTCGCTCATAATTGGTAATTACATATTTAAAGGTATCCACTTGTGTTTTCCTTGCTTCCACCTCTGGACTATAACTACACAAGAAATCTATAAGATCATGTAGGTTATATTTATCAATAAAAACAGATAAACTAGGACTTAGAACATCAGAAGGTTTTAAAACAGTATTAGTATCTTTTTAAATTGATAAACACTAATCCACCAAGAGAAGTATATACTGTATAAAGAAGCAGGATGTTTGCTGTTTCATAAAATAGACAATGGCATTAGGAGAAAGACAAATTCCACTAGACTACTTGCTGGGCCAGAAATTTGTACAAAAACTTGATAACAAAACAGTTTTGTACACAGAAGAAACTCAGGGGCATGATTTTCTATGAGGAAAATCAACAGAAAGTCTTGGGCAGAACCAAAAATCAGAATCACTGTTACATTTTCTCCCATTCTGGTAATCCTGTCCACAAACACCAGTGGTCTTCACAGAAGGGTGTGGGGAAAATATCATGTGGAGGGTTCTGGATCTTACAGGAGCATGTGACACAGTGCCTCATCCCACCACCAGCAATTACATTGATTGTAAGGGCCATTTCCTTGCTATTTATTGTATAACCATTCCAAAATAAAGGGAGAGAAAGAAGGAGGGAGGGAAAAAAGGAGGAAAGGGAAAAAACAAAAAATACATTTCTAGCTGTAAGAGAAAGGAAGATAAAAATTTGGGCTTTCTTTTGTTCTCTAGAGAAAACTGCCTTCTGCACTCAGTATGGGGCATGATACAAAGAACCAAGAGGAATAATGAATTCACGTTACTTTTTAGTATTTCACTATGCATTTCCTGAGACATTTTATAGGTGGGCAGTGGCCCTGCCGCTGACTGAAACATACCATCTTTCTGTTTAAAATAGAGGCCTAGTCACTGACATCTAAATTGATTAAAGTATTGCAATGATATTGCATTGGGTTATTCTGTTGCCTTTCTACCTACAGATTGAACCATCTATTTATTCCTTCAGGGAAAATGTGAAAAGAGAAGCAATTTTTTGCAACCCAGGTAGCTGTAATTTGCCTACAAGTGTTAAAAGGATTGAGATTTTAATTTAAAAGATATTTACAAATATCTAACATTCTATACTATACTGTGACTTTTAATAGTTAACCCTTTATATTCATCATTACTGGCAGAAAAACAGCTTGAAGAACTCAAGAACTTTTCAAGTATCTTTAGTTTCCTACAAGCTAGGTTTTCTCAATTTGATAGACATATGAAAAGGTAAAGATTTCAAAGCCTGGTAGCCAAAGCTCTAATCTCATCTCTTCGATTTTCCCATGATTGTTTTACATTTTCACATGTCTTTTTCTCCCAATTTAGATTTTACATTTATTTGGAGGGTCTGTGTGCCAGTGTATATACCATTCCTAGCGTATGAATGGCATTAATTGTTAAAGAAAATTAGAGCATCGCCACTCCTTCCATTAGGAGTCTGAGCAGTTATGCTTCCTTTCCTTTACAAAGTTTCCTTTTACCATATTAAGTCCCTCAGTCCTCCTTTCATGTTACTTTAGGAGGCTGATCAAAATCTTTTGTTCTTACCTCCCATCCCCATAAAGAAATTAGATTTGTTTTCAGGCTTTACTTCTGCTACAACAAAGTGAAGCAGCTGTTTTCATTACTGTCCATGCGTCCCATCAATCACTGAAGAGAATCACTAAAAGCAATCAGTGAACAAGGTCAACAGCACTCCGCAGAGGGCCAGCGCAATGGTACTTGAGCAGATCAAAATGAAGATTGGAAAAAGGATGACAGTGCTTCACACCCTCGAGAAGCCCAGTACGGCTTCTTAGGCAGTCACCTCTAGCGAGGAAGAGAAAGATGAGTGAGTGAAGGGGATTATTTTTATTGCATATCAGCTCTCCTGATACCAATGTTTGTTAATGTAACAAAGAACTAGACAGTTCATTGGGGGGTAAGGGTCATCATTTCGTGGTACATGGACTGAGGTTTTGAACTTGGAGACAAAGAGCCTAGCCTTTCATAGGTCCTGGTCTCCTCTAGCAGTTTGTGTTGTTACCTTCAATGAAGACTTGCAAAATCTTTCACAGACATAGATATCAGTTGGGATTACTAGTTCTGACAAAACAAAAAATAAAAACAAACAAAACCACACCACTTTGATTTACTTAAACAAAAGGGAATTTAATGGGAAAAGGTGAGAATTATGAGAATCAAAGATAAGGTGGGAGTGCCAGGCCTTAAAAAAGTAGAGTCCAAGAGGCTCAGGTGGAGTCTCTGAAGCAGGAACTATTCAGCAGTCAGGACTAAATGAATTCTAACAGTTTTTCCATCTTTGTATCTCTCAAAGTCCCAGGAAAAAGTTTAATTTGCCATATTTTGTCGCCCCTTTAGATAGGGCTGGACCAGGGACCTTGATTTTTGGCTCTATGAAGACTGCAAAGAAAGGAATGTGGGGTAGAGGTGGGGCGGTGTTGGTATTAATTACCCATAAGGAAATCTGAATGTTATTTTCAATTTCAGAAGCTATGTATCCTGGATAGCCAAGATGTAGCTAATGTCCAGCAATAGCTTTAACCCTAAAGGCCAGGAGCCATCTACTCAACTTACATTAACACCATATAGAGCACATGTATATTTTTGGTGTGAAAGCTAACAGACTAGTTTCAGTAAATAACCCAGTGCCTGATGCATAGCAGCTGCTCAATTTTTTCTTTAATGGGTGAGCTTTTCTACATTGTTATTTGTTCTCATCCTTTCTTGTCTTTTATATGTCCTAACATTTAACAAATATTCCCATAAAAAAGAAAGTTCAATGCAGAAAGAGTAGTGGAATAGAATCTTTTCTTACTTCTGCCCAACTGCTCTGGGTTTATTTCTTCACCTGTAAAATGAAGTGATAGAGGTAGATACTCTTTAAGTCCAATTCTGTAAGTCTAACATCATGATCACAAATAAAAAGATGACAGAGACTCAGCTAACTTAGAAAACATGTTTATAATTTTCATAGTATGAAGTGGCTCTACCCTGAATCTGGAAAGTAAAACCTAACTTACCTGATAGCATTTAAGAGAAACTGCCAATATTGTAAAATATCTAGTTCACTATTACCAAACTTTAAAAGAAAGGCAGCAGAATCAACTTTTCAAATGAAATCTTACACTGAATCCCAATGTCTAAAAGTGAAACTCTGATGTATGGATCCCCATCCTTGCACCATCTCCCACAGACCTCTAGAAACACCATTTGACATTGCTCATCTAATTCCTGATAGAATATCCCTAGACTTTTCTGTACCTTGTGATAGTAAAATGAGATTAGCAATTTTATTCCCGTAGGAAAAATATATTTTCCACAGGCAAGTATATATTCTCTTTCAATGACATTAAAAAGACTTAATTTGTTAGTCAATTATTAACAATTTTAATTTGAAAAAAAAAACTAACAGCCATTAATTAATCCCATATATTTCCGGCAACTAGTAATATATAGTCTAAGCCAGTGATCAGCAAAATCATTAGTCAACATAGCCAAATATCAAAAGTACGATTAAAATTTCTTTTGAGAGCCAAATTTTTTAAACTTAAACTTCTTCTAATGACACTTCTTCAAAATAGACTCGTCCAGGCTTTGGTATTTTGTGCAAGAGCCACACTCAAGGGGCCAAACAGCCACATGTGGTTCACAAGCCGCAGTTTGCTGATCACTGGGCTAGGCCAATTGTATCAAACTGAAAATTTAGCTCCCAAAACACTTTTTTGCAAAATATAAAGACTCTCCAATATATAAATCAATACCATTTAAAACTCTGCTTATATTCTAATTTTAGAAGACATTTCCTATACAATTGTTTCCTACATTCCATTTCAGAGGAAAAATACGACACCAAAGCCAAAGTAATTTAACAAATGCCCTTTTCTTTAATCACCAAAGTGAGATTATTGAAAATATATCCTGTATAATAAAAGGCTAATATGCAAATTGACCAAACGGCAGAACCAGTCGCTATAACGTGCACTGACCACCAGGGGGACCCAACCCAGGAGCTGTCCCCTGGTCAGTGCACTCCCACAGGGGGAGCGCCACTCAGCCAGAAGCACCGAGCCATGCTCACGGCTGGTGAGCACAGCACTAAGGATGTCTGACTGATGGCTTAGGTCTTGAGGGCTCCCAGACTGTGAGGGTGCAGGCTGGGCTGAGGGCTCCCCCCACTGAGTGCATAAATTACATGCACTGGGCCTCTAGTCAAATGACATAAAAACTGTCATCTTTATGGTTAACAATGTTAATCTTCTATAGCCTTAGCAGAGAAGAAATTGTTCTTCTCATTAAAGTAGCCCATTTCTTTTCTTGGAAATATAAAAAAATCATTAAGATATATCTTATCTTAGGCCACAGGTTTCTACCCAAAAAATGCCAACCATAAATCACAGAGTATAAGGTTTGAAAAATTCAAACATCCTTATTAAAGTGATCTGTATTTACTAACACCCATGTAGATAACAGCCATCATGTTAGCTTAAATAATGGACTAGTCTTAAAAATATAAACAGGATTATGTGGTCAATTTATTGAAGTTACTGAACTATAATGATGCCATGTTCTGATCAAAGCAAAATGTTATAAAAGATTTTTCTGTAATATATTTTCACTGCAGGCAACAATTAAAGGTTTATTTTACAGTCATTGGTTACCCTGCTGACCTCTCTTGGCAGAATGTAAGGTTTGAATTGTCCAGGTACAACAATTACATGGCATGGCTTATTTGATGGAATTATTTGTGCCTTACAACCAAGAAGAAAATTAAAAGTCATCTCTCGTTTAAAAATTTCTCTACTTCCTAGTCTATGGTGATTATCCCAGTCCTTCTTCTGATCTCCTGATCAATGGTTTCAAAATTCACTTTATCATAAATATTTAAGAAATACTAAGTATAGCATAGGAATGTGCAGATGCTGTTGGTGCCGACTCCATCATATTACTTACCATTTCCAGACAGGACAGCCTCACTCCATGCTCCCAGCAGCCTGAAGGCTTTCCCTGGCATCCAGAACTTTCCATGCACTTAGGCCAGACCAAGTTACTGGGAATTAAAGATTTCCCTCTCTCAGACTAGCTCTCAACCAACATGCTGGGGGCTAGGGCTGGATATCCTAGCCTTGGACTGGATATTCTAGCCCCCAGCACCTTGGTTCAGGTAATTCTGTGGTATGTTGTATATGGCCTCCCAGAGTTCCTAGACTTAAGATTTAACTGCCCAGTGGTTATTTGCTTGATTTATATACTCTTTACTAGTTTGCCTGTATTATTTGCCTCACTTCCCCATTCCCTTATCACATCTGTAATAAACTACTCACACTAAAATTCTTATCTCTAGGTCTGCAAAGGGAACCCAGACAGAGAAGAGGAGGTATAACAATGAATACAATAGGAATTTTATCTTCCAAGAATTAACAATCTAGAATAGGAGACCAATAATAAAAAGACAAAATCAATACCAAAAATAAAAATATGCAATATTAGTCTCATTTTAAGATGTCATCCTACTTTGTAGCCAACACTGATATTGTTCTACTATTATCTGGATAACAGACTGTAGTCAAAGGGTTACAAAGAAGATAGGAATATAAACTTGACTAAATCCATGACAGCTATGAAACAAAAGCAAGAGAACACTGGAGTAACATAATAATGATTTCACTTGACAAGTTAATTCAAACTATAGCTCCTATAAAATGAATTTTATCCTTATATTAACCTTTTGACAGTTCATCAGTCCCCACAGCAACTATAGACAGCAAAACCAAATCAATATTCTGGCCATCGTTCACAATTGGTTTCTGATATGCAGGCAGTTGATCATTTGCAATGCAACATTAACTTTAAAAAATCAGGTATTATTTCAGAGCATTTTTTAGAAGACAACATGTGTGGAGTGACTGAGTGGATACCTTAGACTGAGTGATCAGGGAAGGCCTTTTGAGGATGAGCAGAGTAAGCATTCAGGGAACAACTGTTGCAGGTGATAAGAGTTGGGAGGTATAGGAATATGAGGTTTCGAGGAAGAGTCCAAGACAGAATAGAAAATGAAATAATATACATATAAATAATAGTTTTAATACAAAGCAATTGAGATAAGAAAAGAATTATGAACAAAGCAAGAATTGAACCCAAAGCAGAGTGTAGACTCATGCCAAGATTTAAAAAAACCACCACCATATTTTACTGACTTCAGGGGAAGGGAGAGGGAGAGAGAAACATCAATGATGAGAGAGAATAATTGATGGGCTGCTTCCTACACACCCCCACTGGGGACCGAGCCTGTAACTTGGATATATGCTGTGACTGGCAGTCGAACCCTGACCTCCTGGTTCATAAAGTGACACTCAACTACTGACCCATGCCAGCTAGGCTCATGGTGGAATACAGCAGGAGCCATTAAAATAGCTAGAAAACTTAAGTGCAACTCCCCAAGTAAAACTGTTCTCTCTGCCAAAAGGGTGGAAGATGTTCGCTTTCAACTTAGTAAGTGTGAGACAGAAAGGATATGAGTATCTTTAAAAAATACAGGGTAGATCATGACATGCCATAAAAAGGCATTAATACACCATACAATCTTTCAAAAGAGAGCTGGCTTATCATCAGTCCTCTAAATTAAACATTTAGTGGGAACAGGATGAAAGGACATGGCATCTAATGGCAACAATTCCAATCCAAAGCCTAATGGAAAATGCTAACCATTATTACATCTACAATTTGAATTTAAAACTATTTCAAATGGTATTATGGAAAATTACAAGGGAAAAAACCTGGATTCAAATCTGTATCTCACACCTGTTAGCTATGCAACCTTGGGCGCATTCACTTTCTAATTTATTTTCTCTGAGATTCAGTTTTATATTTGATGAAATATTTATAATAGACATGTCTTTCCTGCCTGCTTCACAGGGTCAAAGTTAAAGAAATCTATTAACTGTAAAATCCCATAATTTTCTTAAGCTAGAGTAGTCTCACTTTCCACCATCTATGTACTTCATCATCTTGATGCCAAATACCAATTTTTAGGTACTTACTTCTTAACAGAGAAAACCACCTAAACTGAAATTTGAAATTTCTTTTGAGGACAAAAATACTGACTTTAAGTAGAGATAACCCATTCAAGTCCCTGTTCAATTCCTACGAGGTTTCAAAATTGTACCTCACCTATTTAAAAGTCACATGAAGTGGCCATTTGCCTGGGTACTTGTCTGAGACTCTAAAGGTAACCCATTATAAGATCTAAAGATGACCTTATAACCACTGACCAGAATATTGAGAAATTACTCATCAAAATATTTCTTTACATGCTACATTTAATAACTATATGGTTACAAAAACTTAAGGTCTTTTTACACTTTCCAAAGTTCTTTATTACTTTTATTTCATTTGATCATCTAGTAGTTCTGTCAGGTAGGTAAGGCAGATTTATGCTTGTCTTAGGAGGAAAAAACTTACTTATGTTCAAAATCATTTCAAGGCATAACTTAAATTATATTTCCGGTGCCCAACTTCTTTTGGTGTCCATACTACATCATGTTAAATAAATTTTACATTTTAAATTATTCAACAGCACTAGTGTTTTTACTCCTAAATAGTAACACATTCAAGTCTGAAAACATTCCTAATAAAAACTGTAACAGCCCCATTTTAAGTCTTATCAGAAAGAATCATTTACCAACCAAATTAAATCTCCCACTCAAAAAAGTATATTAAACAATTTAAAATGATTAATATCTTAAAACACAGGTTTTTGAAGAACCATCTTAAAAATGTGAATGTCTAAGCTTTAAAAATACTGATGAGATTAAGTTTAAAAGTAACTTAAAAGAATATCTTATGAATAAGACTAATATTTAATTGATGTGTTTTAACTACTGAAAGGGGGATATGGATTCTAGCCTCATTTCATTTTAACTTCTCTGAGCCTCAGTTAACATTAATACAAAAAATCATAAGAGGAAATTTTACTCTCACTATATAATCAAGTTCTGGAAAATCATGAATACCATGAAAAAGTTAATTATTAGAGGCAAAAATCAAGACTTCTGAAACAAACCAAAATTAGATCAAAACATTTATTTTTTGTGTTACAAAAGCAAAAATAAAGCCAAGCAAGTAATGAAATAAACATTTTTTAAGTTTATTCATCCTGGATTCTGTGCCCTAGATTTTAGTCAACAGTTCAACTTTAGGTTGCTTCAATACTTCTTCTGGATACTATGAGGTCTCCATCTTATAACCATGTTTCTCTAGTTCAGCTCTAAAATAAAACACAAAAATATAATATCACTTGACATTCTTTAGAAAGATTAAAGAAACAGGTGGTTTTTAGAAATAATGCAATAATTCAAAATGAGCTAAATCTAGGCACTAATTAAAAATACTACCAAATTATTTTAGTCCCTAGAAATAAATTTATATAAGAAATTGGATGGAATCAATACAATGCTAATAAAATTTTAATTTCCCATTAGTATTTCATATTCCTTAATTTTCTGATAATCTATTTATGGAAGAAATATAAGAAATTCACTATCTTCCAAATACCTTCCAAATACCATAAAATGTTGTTAATAATAAATATTTAAATGAATTTTAAGAATCACTAACCATATAGTTAAGAACACAAAACATTGATATAAATCTTTAGGAATTTCATAATCATCACAATAGGTATTACTGTTATTTACCCCTAAAAGATGAACAGATTGCTTTCCATATTTACATACACTGAGTGGCCAGATTATTATGATCTCTGGATGCATAACAATCTGGCCACTCAGTGTATATCGTATACATATAATACAAAGCTAATATGCAAATTGTTCCCTCGACCAGGAGGCAGGCTAGCCAATCACCCATGTCCCCTCCCCCTGGCCAGGCTGGCCGGACCCCACCCATGCACGAATTCATGCACCAGGCCTCTACTGCCCCCCCACCCCCCCGCTAGCCTGGTCGCCCCAAGCTGCCCTCCTCTGCAGGCCTGGTCACCCCTCACTCCCCACTCCCTGCCGACCTGGTCGCCCTAATTGTCCTCCCTCCTGGCCTGGTCGCCCCCAACTGCCCCCCCTCCCCCCCGCTGGCCTGGTAGCCCCACACAGCCTGCTGTTCAGTCATTCATACAGTTGTTTCAGTCATGATAGCCTTATTAGGGTAAGTTATAAACTATTAAATGAGACTTTACTAATTTTTAATGTGAATAAAAAAATCTCAAATATTATATTGGAATACACAGTTTAAAAAGACATTTTTTATAATTTTAAATAATTTATTCAACCTGAAGTTTCTGAAAATGTCAACTGCAATAGTTGATCAGCCATACATAAAACATTTGCACAATCAAGTTTAGTTCTATAATGAATTTCAGCTATTTAAACTACCATTCCAAATATCACCAGCAATTTACCTGCTATAATTCTGATTTTATAATAGTTGATCACAAATTATTTGAAGGCCAGTCCATGATAAAACATAAACAAATGTAAAGTATGATTAATGTGCCCTCATTTGTCCTCAAGTGTAATTTAGCTTAGCCACTATCATACTATCCAGTGTAAAAACAATGTAAAAAGCACATGGTGGGAATGATGTATAATATTTATTATTCATTTCCTCAAACTCTTTCAATTTCCTAAAAATTTTAGTTACTTATTAATACTAACCTAAAGTCCATGACTAATATTAAGGCCAGAGATTATTCATATGAATCATCTTTCTTCTGCTCAGGTGTAGAGGGCAGTATGGACTAGTGGTAAAATGTTAGACTAGGGGTATAAAGATCAGCAAGTTTCTGACTATACCCCTTCCTTTACTAAATTTAATTAAAATGCTTCTCTTGCCCTCCCACCCAGGAAGTTTAAAATTATAATGTCTATCCTTCATATGTTTTCTATTTAAAATTAAATTAATTTTAAAAGTTTACTAGTTTTCTGATGCCTTCAACACAATTAATGTACATTATTTACTTTATCTTATTTTAACAACAATGACAAAAACAAAACAAAACAAAACACCCATCTGACTTCCTGACAGGGGTTAGTAACCAATAACATTTATAAATTGTTTACAAATACAAAATAATGATATACTTCCTTATTAGCTAAATTCTTAGAGGACATGAAAACTTCTTTGCTAAAATTTAGGATATGTAAGAAATCAAAAGGAGAAGAAATCAAGGCCTTTAATCACAAAACATAAAACAATATAAAACACTAATCAAGAACCTGTTAAATGGAAAAATCCAGCAAAGAAATGAGATACACATAGTGAATACACACTATTTGAAAAAAACAAACAAAACATCATTCCTTTTACAACAGAAGACAACTAATAGCAACTAGTAGGTTTGGGAACACCTCTTACTATCCAAAAAAACTACTGTTATATGCCAGTGGCTATATCTGACACAGTACTAGTAAATCAAGAACATAGTTTTTATGTAAAATATGATGCAGGGTCAGGAAAATCTGATAATCCTATCTATTTCTGATATACAGAGAAACAAATACATCAGAAACAGCAAAAACAGAAGGACTTTGTTACTTGGAGACACATACCCTTTTTCTTTCTATTTCTACTTGCTAAAGGTAATTGCACTAAAAGAGAAAGAAACATGGAAGGTTTATGAAACAGATTTGGAGTTAGAACTCAGGGAATATGACTGACTCTAAAATACAAACTGCCTCTCCAAAATTAGATGGGATTAGGACCAAATAATATCAGAAGATAGAAAAGCGTGTGTGTGTGTGTGTGTGTTTTACCATGGTTTACAATACAATACTAAAGGCATCAATGCATTTACAAAGACTAGGAAGAGCATCTTTGTTGGAGACTTGTTAATCAAGACAAGTTTTTCAAAGCAGAAATATAAATACTATCTGAGGCTATAATGTCCAATATAGTATTCACACGTGGCAATTTAGTAAAATTAGTTCATTAACTGTAGTTCATTAGCTGCGCTAGCCACATTTCATGTGCTCAAGATTCACACTAATGAGTTACAGATCACTTCCATCACTACAATACATTCTATTTGACAGAGCTGGTGACATATGAACAACCTTGTGGGGAATAATACTCATGACTCAAATAGGAAAATAAAGAGAAATATATTATTCACTAATGGAGATACCAAGATTTATACACTATGGAAATCCACAAACCTAAGGCAGAAAGAAACACAACAGAGAACATAAGAGCACTGTGGAGGTGTATTATGAAAACAACAAGCCACCAAGAACATATGGATAAAACTCTTATTTCCAAACCAGTAAAAAGCAAAATGTAGTAGTGACAAGAAATCCAATTATAAATACATTTACTAAAAGTTCCCAATAAATTCGTAGCATGTGATAATGTCCTGATTTAGTTTTTAACAGAAAAATGCTACTTTCTGACTAATGAAAGAAGAGACTTGGGAGAAATTTGACTTCAGATGTTCTCAAGGCCACTAATCATCATAGAGATGCAAATTAAAACCACAATGAGATAACACCTCATGCCTATCAAAATGGCTATCATCAATAAATCAACAAACAACAATTACTGGCCAGGATGTGGAAGAAAGGGAACCCTCAGGTATGTGTTGGTGGGAATGTAGACTGATGCAGCTACTGTGAAAAACAGAATGGAGTTTCCTCAAAAAATTAAAAATGGAACCTTTTGACTCAGTGATCCCACTTCTGGGAATATATCCAAAGAAACCCAAGACACTAATTCAAAAGAATAAATGCACCTCTATACTCCTTGCAGCATTATTTACAATAGCCAAAATCTAGAAACAGCCAAAGTATCCATCAGCAGATGAGAGGATAAAACAACTATAGTACATTTACACATTGGAATACTACAATTCTAATTTCTACTGAGTTATTCAATATTGGCAGAAAATTAACTTCAACAGAATTAAACCCACAAGGATAAAAAAATTGCAAATATGCTCCTATTTAACCACTTTTGCCAAGAGTTTAGAAAGAACAAAAGTTCTAGGCACTTACATGAAGTATTCATATTTAGAAACACAAGAAATGAAAGGCAATGTCTTACTTTTTAGAATCCAAAAACATATTTCAAAGATTAACTATCTTTTAAGAGCTCAATTATCATATGTAGATGACATATTCTGTGCTTACAATTAATACTAAGTTATATAAAAATCTGGCTTAAAGTTTACCGTAACTGATTGGAGAAGTCATCCTCTACATTGTCATCATCCCAATTATCTTCCCAGACATGTGCATCTTCATCTTCATCTAGACCAGTCCAGTCTGAAAACAGAAACAGATGCTGTCTAAATAGTTCTCATATATTATTTCCATAAATATAAGAACTTCAGAAACTTTGCCACGAAAACTCTAACAATTCAAAACATATAATACCATTTATACTAAAATATGAAATAGTAATCTTCCTCTTTAAATCTCAACTTATGCTGTCACATATGTTCTCTCAATTCTTGAATTTGCAGATAATCTAAAACAGAAGTTAAAACACCAATTATATTTGCCATGAAAATTTATTTTAATTTCAGGAGGATATTTACTTTCCTAATTTCTCTTTGGGCTAACTTTTATAAGGTCTATTTCACAATCTTTCAAAACATGGTACTAACAACACTAAGGTAAGTTGAGTAAAAGGAAGATGTCAGCCTGAAATTCAAAACTGCTAAACATAAAAAAGGTAACTCATGCACAGATAATAAAAAACAGACTAAATATTTTCTTAAATTTGATTGTAAAATTGTTTTAGAGGAGAATGTCTTTATTCCTTAAGACATGTAAACTGAAATATTTAAGAGTTAAGTGTTATTTTCTGACAATTTACTTACAAATTGTTCTCAAAATATATTTTATATATATCATATGCTATACATGATAGAAATAAACATTATACCTCTTTTTTTAAATGAGGTAGAATTAACATGTTATATTAGTTTTAGGTGTACAACACAATGAGTTGATATTTATGTATATTGCAAAATGATCACAAGACTAGTCAATAGCATCACTATACAGTTACATTTTTTTTCTTGTAATGAAGACTTTTAAGATCTACTCTCTTAGCACGTTTCAAATATGCAGTATGGCATTATTGACTAGAGTCCTCATTGCTGTATATGATATCCTCATGACTTTTTTTTTTTTAATATATTTTGATTTTTTACAGAGAGGGAAGGAGAGGGACAGAGAGTAAGAAACATCGATGAGAGAGAAACATCGATCAGCTGCCTCCTGCACAGCTCCTACTGGGGATGTGCCCGCAACCAAGGTATGTGCCCTTGATCACAATCGAACCTGGGACCCTTCAGTCCGCAGGCCGACGCTGTATCCACTGAGCCAAACCGGTTTCAGCCTCATGACTTATTTTATAACTGGAAGTCTATACCTTCTGACTCCTTCACTCAATTCACCACAACCATGCCCCACTTGCCCTCTATTTTAAACTTTTTTTCAGGATTAAAAGTTTCAAAATTAAAATGTCAGAAAAAGTTTTTTAAAAATCGATTTGGAAATTACCTCTGGAAGCCTTCCATATTCCCTTCTCCTCCTTACCTTTAGAGATTAGATTCCTTCTTTTTTGTATATCTCTATCAGAGCACTTACATACTGTACAATCATATTATGAGTGAGCTCAAGAGTAACAACTATATTTTACTTTTGTATTCTTAAACTCAAACAGTACCTCGCACATGTACAATAAATAGTTGTGAAACACAACAGAATTCTAAATCAGATCTTGTAAATTTTTGTTTGAACCCCTTCCCTTCAAAATTAGTAATTCTGAATTACATTCTCTCTTAAATAGGCCCTAGCCATTAGCTTCATCTTAGTAAATACCTATTAGAAACATGGCTAAACATATTTAAACCTAAAAAGAAAAATAATCAAACAACAAAACATATGAGTTAGGCTTTTCTTATAATGCACATTTAGATTTAAAGCTATTCAGCAATGATACATACTGTAAGTATTTTATTTGTTACATTATGCATCAGCAAAAATTTTTAAATGTGATATGTCTTTGTTATGATTTAAGAACAGAAGTATCTTCATTTACCTGGTCTCTCAAAGCAGGATCTTGAGAGGCATCTTAGCTACTCTTTCTCCTTCAACTATCATAGTCATTATCCTTTCCAACTCCCAGCTATCTCCAGTTTAATCTCTCCCTCCCTATTCTTACTGCCACTGTATTAATTGAAGAGCAATTTTTTCCCTTCATGGATTATTACTGTGGCCCTCTTTCTGTTCCCTCTTCTCAGTCTTACACAGTATATACCCATCCACCAGAGATGCCTAAAACAATTACCGCCATTCCTGTGGATACTGTTCAACACCTTCAGGTAGGAATGGCATATTATTAAATTTGTAATTCTAATGCCTATAGCTGGGTGTTTGGCATATAGTAGAAGCTTAATAAAATGTTGTAGTTTCATTTAGAAACTATACTTCTTAAGTTCCCTTCCTGAGTTGTCAATAAGAAAAAAACAGAGGTTAGTGATGGCTTCAGTAAAGTCAAGAGATAATTCAAGATAAAAGATATCAACAATATCATGCATTATAAATGAGTTATGTAAAATTCTCAATTATACTTAAGACTGCTTCTGAGAAATGGGATCACTTCATTCAACGATCTCTAAGAGATACCATGTGGGAATTATCTTTTAAGGTCACAGTGCTTAAAAAAAGATGAAAAAATTTCCCTAAGGCAATTTGTTTCAGGGTGCTAAGAAGCAACAACATACAGTCTAACTTTAATCACTGGATAGGGCAGTGACTATATATTCATTAGTAAAAACTCCCAATAATAAAAAATGTGAATTTTTACCTGCATATATTTTTTTATATCTCCTAGTAATATTATTTTTCTCAAACAGGGAATATTGCTATTACCTAAACTGAAATCCTATTCTCTGAGGTCCTTGACAATAGCAATACTCAATAATAGTAAGTACTAATTACATCTCAAAATTAAGTTGGCTGAGCTAAATATATTCTTACATTTTCTCCTTTCTTGTAGAAGTACCTTAAAACTTGAACTGAAAATTTTTATTCTGTGTGTGAAATTATATTTTTAATGAAGAGTATATTAAGAAGTTAAAGAAAAGGAAACCATATTCAGGATTTTCCTCAGTTTAAGGAAGAGTGATCAGACAGCTACTATAAACCAATTTAATAGATATAGCGATTCCCAAAGCTAAAGATAAACTGAAAGACTAACATGTCTACACTTTTATAGACTAGGAAAGTTTCTTAGTTAAGCCAAAGTTAATCATTAGGTATAGGGACTAAATAGTACTATTACTCTCACAGTGCCACTACAATAAATAATAAGCTGTTTACTATGTACATTATAACTGTACATTATAATATTCTATATAAACTTACCTTTTTTTTGTTCTTCTAAAAAATAGACATCTCAATAAGAAAGAAGTGAACTATTATAGGGTAAAAACAAATGGGGCAGAAATTGCAATATTAAGTATACAAGAGAGGAACATTAAGGAAAAGTAATAAGAGATGTATCCTAAGAGAAAATTTTAAATATCAAAGAAGCCCCATTTCAAACAATAGATATATTTCTCTGTAATACTATATCATTAAAAATCAATTAAATAATTTTAAAACTGAATAAAACACTTCAAATAATCTCAAATGTATCTTTTATAGAAATTTATATTCCTATATGTTGAACTTGTAATGAAACAACTAAATCTATTACCCCTTTTACAGCAAGTAAACAATAACTATAATACTATTACTCCACATTCCCTCCAGTTACTATAATCTATAGCTCTGGAGCTACCTAATAGTATTAATGGACAATTTAGGGTGTTTTTTTTTGTTTTATTTTAATGACATTAAGGCCTTCCATATAAAAATTTCACATAAAATAATTTTAATAAACTGCAATGTAGCAGGGTTCTGGCTTTAGACTTCAAATTTTTATAAAATGGCTAAGACTGGGGACTGTTTAAAATTACAGAATTTTGGAGACAGAAAAAGCCTTACAGATCAGTGTACATTTTATACCCCTCTTTGTTTGAAAACCACCACCATTACTACTACCAAAAAAAAAAAATGAAGACTGCCTTACAAGAAAATATTTAGTAACTTTTTCTACCATTATTTCATGATATCAAATCCTAGACTCTAAATATATTTGAGATAAGTCTAGAAATCTCAAATTAAATATTTGTTTTACTGATATTTTAAGGGATCTTTATAAAGCTATCTAATTAAGTTTAATATTCCACAAAATAATCTGAATTCATTAATACTGGATGATATATTCTTGAGTAAAAGGGGTGATATAACTCAAGTCAGAAATGAATTGTGTCAAGGTTACAAGATACCAAATCTCACATCAGTCTGAACAACTTCTAACAAACCAGCTTCCTAAATTGTTCATTGTGTAATTTCCATCTACACTGATCTCTAAAAAGGAAATGGTAATGATTCAATGTCAAAAGATTCAAGTTAGAAATATAAAATAATAAGAATATTTTTTTCACATATCTCTGCTAACCTTTCCAGAACAATAAAGACACAGGCTCTCCAGGAATTTTTAATCTAATTATGACTTGATTCAAAACATTGATTTCAACATTTTTATTAGTTGATGAATTCACATGTCTTCAAGTTAGCTTTATTTCTTTTAACTTTGAGAGATTAAAAAAAAAAATTTGTTAATTTGTACCCAACTGCTTCAGAGTGGCAGAAATATATGTATTTCATAACTTTTTTTGTAGAAGCTCCAATCCTTAATTCTAAAAAGGCCAGAAAAAGTAAAAATTCTTAACATAATACAGAGATACTACTTTGAAAAATATATATATTTTTTAATTTCAAGAGTGATATAATTTTTAGTTTACTGAACTGAATTCTGATGGTCATTTAATGCATAAGGACAAAGCATCCCTTCCTTCCTTTAACAACCACCTTATGAAAGATGAGAAAATTCTAGGTATGGTACACATACACACACATAAAACAATAAAACAAAAATTAAAAAAAAATAAAAGACTTGACAATAGTTCTATATTTCTTTGGTATTATTATACAGAATTTCATAATTATGACACTCTTGAGTATAAAGGATACAAAAAATGGAAAAGCTAGTTAAATTCATTAATCATCACATAAATTTGAACATACTTTTTAACCTTAATGTCTTATCCTAGGAGTAAGATGCACAGAAAGCCCCATGCCATGCTATCCTTCCAATCACCATAGATGAAAAATTCAGGACAATAATTAACTGTTTGAACTATCACTTAAGAAACTTAGTGTTCGCAGTGACAAATCAGAATCTATAATCTATTTTAGGTAGAAACTTTTAAGATTTTCTTTATTAACTAGGAATGTATTAAACTATATTAAGTAAAAAGTTTAAGTGACAGGGTATAAGTATTATTTTCAACACTTATAAATTCTCCATATGCATTTATGTTACAATATATG
This sequence comes from Lasiurus cinereus, assembly GCA_011751065.1. Lineage (NCBI taxonomy): Eukaryota > Metazoa > Chordata > Mammalia > Chiroptera > Vespertilionidae > Lasiurus > Lasiurus cinereus. The sequence goes on along the minus strand of JAAGEH010000307.1, from coordinate 16,165,418 downwards.
TAAGTTATAATATATGTAAACTCTACTAAGTGAACATGTAACATTAACAAGCTGTGACTACTGTAATCTCTAGGATTTGGCTAACATCTCTTGCAATATATCTCTGACTGAGTTGTGTTTTAATTTTCAATTACAACATAACACTGATAATCATGCAATTTTATTTAATCACTTCATTTTAAAGCCTTAACCCAGAAATATCTTTTTTAAAAGGTCAAAACAATAAAATCAAACAAGGATACCAGATTCATAGCTAATGCCTTCCTTCAACATGTGGATGAGTTATAAAGTATCCATGTTATCTTCAACACTAAATGCATTGCCAGGATTGTGATTAATCGTTTAAATAACGACATCTGTGTTGACTTCAGTGTGCAGGCCTCCAGATGTGTACTGGTAAAAAAATTATCATATTTTAAGAAGTCAGAATTAGAAATAACCAATAACAGATGCCTAATACATAAGTTTCTAGCAATTCTAAATTATTTAAGACTTTGCCCCCAAATATGGCTTTGTTCACATTTGTCAGTGAGAATTACATCTGTGACTAGCTTTAAATTTCAAAATCTGAGCTATCAAAGATCCCATATATCTTATTTAAGTATTACCTTGACATTAAAGAGGGAAAAGCTTCTTCTCTGTTCTTAAGATTACTTCTTCTCCCCACCCTCCAACATACAAAATACCTTAAAAGTATGAAGGATACCATTTTGGAAAAAAGTAAAGAGGAAATTAAATTTATACCAAATAGAGTTGCAAATGTTATCTAATCTATACCAGTTTTCAGGAGCATCAAATTATTATTCATTCCTTAATAGCAAAGCTATTCTGAATATAAACAAACTAATCTCCAACAAAGATTCTTTAAATAAAAAAGTGCATATATAAAGAAAAATAAGACAGATGAAGTTTGAAAAGTTGTAAATTGTACACTCACCATCACAGATGAGTGTAAAAAAGAACAATACTTGCAAATAGTATCAATATGATTAGCCACACTAAATCTAGTCATTCTGAGATAAATTTACATGTGTTTCTGTTTAAGCTGTATAAAATAAGTTAAAATTTTTTTCTTAAATGTCACTTTTACAGGTTATCGTGATACAAAAATATTTATACCCTAGAGATCTAATGTCTAGATTCAGTGGCTAAGAAACCAATAGCTAGCATAGCACCACTGCACTACTGTATTTTCTCTAACAAGAACCAAAAATGTCAATGAGGAACTTCAGAGCAGCAACCTAAAGCAAGTAATAAATGATGTTGGTAACAGACCACTGGTGACCTTGTGAAGCTCAAAATAACTTACATAACCATTTATAATTGTTCTTATATTTTAACAAAGAAAATTAAAACAATTATTTTCATAAATATTTTTTAAAAATATATACCTGACAGAATGATTCTACTACAAAGTCATGTTGTCTTCGGTTACCTTTGTTAACCAATGATTTTTTAATTCTCTCTTTAAAAATTTTCCAAAGCCATTACTCTCATCTTTCCCAAACCCTCATATCCTGTACTCATCATTTTCCTCATTCTGATCCTCCATACTACTGAAACAAGGGTATCCAATGTGAACTCCACTATCTGTCATACATTACACATGCCAAGTACAAAATCACAAACTTGATTTCTTCTTACTACCAACACTCCATTATCAAACTAGTTGCCAAAGCTCCCTTATTATTCTTCAATCACTCTCCTCACTTCTTTTCTAATAATAATCTATTTTGGGCCCTTACTCTTCACCTACGCTATTACTAATTAGCTTCCTTGACTCTATCTCTTTCCATCTTTTCAAACTAATTTTTCTGGGTTAATTTTCCCCAAATTGTTTATCTGAAGGAAAACACACACATATTAAACAAAAAAAATCCATGTCCCACCTATCTAAGGATAAAGTCCAAACTGGTCATGTTAGGTCCCAAACTACCTGCTTTGCAACCACTATTTCATAGCCAAAATTTATACACTGATTTTCCACCTCCAAGCATCTACTTCTTTTGAAAACCTCTTTCCTACATTTCTGTATTTTGAAAACTCTGTTCAAATGTTGCTATTTTAGGTAGTACACAACTAGAAATAATTACCCCTTCTTTTCAACTGCTGTTGTACTTTATCAATTAATAACCCTCCCCAGTCCCCCAACAGCAGCAACTGATAGGAAACCAAAGGACCTCCTAACCAGAAGTCCAACAGATAAAGACAGTCAAATGCAAAGCTACTTATGGTTTAATTGAAGGTAGAGAGGAAAGGATTTGGAGACCCACATTCCAGATAAGCACCTGCAAAACAATGAAAGGCTCAAGCTTGGTATGAAAACTACTGATCCATCATCTCCACTGACATTTTTATCATTAAGTTCAAAGACAAATATCTATCTACCTAAGGAATCAAATTTGGCTAAGTGCAGCCTCTAGTTAAAACTGTAACCTTGGTCTTTTCCTGAGCCCCAAATATAAAACCATAAGGCTGCTGTGTATCTGAAACACTTAGTATTGAAAAATGTCAGTTAGTAGCATTCTCTCTCTCCACTACTCAGTGCCAGATTTACAGGAAGCACTGAAATATGTGTGTGTGTGTGTGTGTGTGTGTGTGTGTGTGTGTGTCTCCAATGAATAAGTAATTTATTATATGCTAATCACTTGCCAGGGAACTTGAAGGGTGATAGAGATAAAGGAAACATGTCCCAGAACAAAGACAACACCATTTCTACCAACCATTACACATACAACAGAACACAAAACTGGGAAGGTAATGTTATTTGGTGAATTTTTAGTACCTCAGAAGAAAAATATAACTGTTAAAAGTTTCATTTCCCCCCCCTAAATGTTTCCACACTCCACATCTTTCAATGAGTCGTGTAAATCAGGATTGCTTATTGCTTGTTCATTCCACAGAATCAGTTAAAGAGCTGATAAAATAATTTTTCTAAGCAGTTTTTACTGCGTAATATCCTGGTCACTATCCCTTCTCAAGAACCAATATCTTGTTTTCACTCCCCTGCAGTTTTTTATACCTGTTGTCCATCTGTATACATCCTTAAACAATGTATGCTACTATTCTATGTATTATAACATTTTATATAAATAATCATACTATTTTAAAAAGTACTTTTGTAAAAAAATTAACAATATTTTTAATTTAAAATTTTTAATACTAGATAATAAATTATCAAATAACCTATAAACTCAACAAGCTTAATTGTGTATATACCTAAAATTATAAATAAAATATTGTCAAAAATAGTTCAAATTCTAAGTAAATTAATATCAAACATCATCCAAAATCCAAAGCCTTAAACAGATTGGAGAGAGAAGAGAATGGGCTCTAATATTCATTGAATACCAACTTTATGACAAACTCTATGCTATGCATTTACATGTATCATTGTTATGGACTGAATGTCTGTTTCCCTCAAGCCCCAAGATTCTTATGCTGAAGCCCTAATCACTAATTTGATAGTATTTGAAGATGAGACCTTTTGGAGGTAATTAAGATTTTAAGAAGTCATGAGAGTGGAGTCCTCATGATGAAACTATTAGTGCCATTATAGAAAAATAAATAAAACACCAGAAAGCTTGCTGTCATCACCTTGAAAGGGCATAGTGAGAAGACAGCACTCTGAAAGCCAGAAAGAGAGCACTGACCAGGAAATGAATCAGCTAAAATCTTGATCTTGGACTTTGCAGGCTCTAGAAAAGTGACAAAATACATTGCTGTTGTTTAAGCCACTCAGATTATGGAATTTTATTATGGTAGGTTGAGCAGACTAATACAACCATGTAATCCTTATATGATTCTAATTATTATCCAAAAATCTATATATAAATAAAAGTCTAAGCAACCAGTTGACCAGCTGACAGGCCAGTACCTATGACGCACACTAACAAGCAGGGGGCAGATGCTTAATGCAGCAGCTGTTGAACCCGGAATCAGAGAGGAGGGAGCCCAATTCTTGGGTGTGTCACCCGAGAACCACCCTCTTGCAATGTGGGACCTCTTGGGGGATGTCAGAGAGCCGGTTTTGGCCCGATCTCTGCAGCCCTGTTGTGTGCATGAACTGGGCCTCTAATTATAAAGAAACTGGCAATTAAGAAGAAGGTACAGTTCAATGAAAAACATAACGGTCAATCTCATATAAAGAATCAATCTAAATCAAATGATACAATATTTTTGATCCATCAGGTCTGCAATGCATAAAACGTTTAATATGGAATACTGGAGGTTCAATACACAAATTTGTGCAAGAGGCTCAGCCTTTGCAGCCACGGCTTTGTCCAGAAGGACATCAGGAAGGTCATTCAGCTATCTGGTCTAATTAGCATATTATGCTTTTATTATAAATAGGCAACCCAATGAGGAAAAAGGTGAACTGTAGATGGGACTGTTAATTACTATAATCATTCTCAAAGGCAATTTGAAAATATACATCAAATTTCAAAATGTACCTGGTCCTGATGAGGTATCAGAGCCCAAGCAGAGCTTGGAGGGGGAGCATTCCTGTGGAGGAGTAGCACTGCATGGTTGGTATGTCAGAGCCTGAACAGGGTGAAGAAGTCATCCAATACTGGAGGGAGGAGGGGAAAGGGTGGTCTGACATAGAATGTTGATAGCCAAGTGGGATGAGGAGGAAATCTGTGTGCAGGGGGCAACAAAGATTGGTTAGGGAGGAGGATGACCAAATAGACAATATACTTATGGTAATGGGAACCAAATATCTCACTACTGGGAAAGATACTATGAAAATGGAAAGGGGGGAGGGGGGCAAAACAAAACAAAAACACAGAATAAACCCTGTAACAAACAGATACTGGAGACCTCTGTATAAAATCATAATTTTATACAAACACATACAATATAGATGTAAAAGTGGAAACACACACTTGTACATTTCCAGGCTCCTTCTACTGAAATGGTCCCAAAAGCAGTTAGCATAACTGGAATTAAGATATTGCCCTCTGCAGAAACCGGTTTGGCTCAGTGGATAGAGCATCGGCCTGCAGACTAAGAGGTCCCAGGTTCGATTCCGGTCAAGGGCATGTGCCTTGGTTGCAGGCACGTCCCCAGTGAGGGGTGTGCAGGAGGCAGCTGATCGATGATTCTCTATCATCGATGTTTCTAGCTCTCTATCCCTTTCCCTTCCTCTCCGTACAAAAATCAATAAAATGTTTAAAAATATATATATTGCCCTCTAAATATCATCCTATATAATAAAGAGGTAATATGCAAATGGTCGTTACAGCATGGCTTGGAACAAGCAAACAGCATGCATATTAGTTCTCCAATAAAAGGAATGTGCCCTGGAGAAATAGCTGATTCTAGGAATGGAGCAGGGCAAGTACAAGATTTGCTTAGAATACTTCGATGTACCAGAAGGTATTGAAGGTACTACACAAAGATTGGTGGTGACATATCAAAAGGTCAAAGATAGCTTGAAGGGCTTCCCAATGTTCAAATATGGGACAATTTGAGGATGAAATTAATAATAGTAATAAACTGTAACCCACTGAATGAGAATCCATGAATCTGTACTGATATAAATAAGCAAATGAACAAACTGAAAGTTTGATGATAAATGGAATACTGTATTTACATGGTTTCAAAATGCCTCTTCACAAAATACCAGTTAACTATGAAGGGGAAATTAGTAATCTAACAATGGAAAACTCTCTCAGACACTACCTTAATAAAGTGATAAAAATGAACATCATCAGTAATGAAACAAATGAAAATCATGTTCTCCTGACAAGGTGCAATAAGAATACAGCATCATGACTTTGATATTCCTGCCAATGTGCAGAATCTGAACCTAATCATGTGGACACATGAAACAAGTCAAAGTTAAGGTATATTCTATAAAATATCTGGCTTATAATCTTCAAAAGTGTCAAAATCACAAAGTTGAAGACAAACTGAGAACACTCTAGTCCAGTGGTTGCCAACCTTTTTAATGCCGAGACCCTTTAATACAGTTCCTCATGTTGTGGTGACCCCCAACCATATAATTATTTTCATTGCTACTTCATAACTGTAATTTTGCTACTGTTAATGAATCATAATGTAAATATCTGTGTTTTCCAATGGTCTTAGGCTCTACAACAGCGATTCTCAACTTGTGGATCGTGACAACTAAAGGGACATGACAATTGAATGTAGTGATCCATGATTCTAAATCAAGACATTTTTGAGACAATTAGAGAAATCTGACGATGATTTATGGATGATAGTAATGTATTAGTGTATTAATTTCCAATTTTGATGGTTGTGCTGTGATAATGTCTTTGTAGGAAATTCCAAATAGAATACGCAAGGGTGATGGGTATCAGGTTGGCAACTTACTCTCAAATGGTTTAGGGCAGTGGGTCGGCAAACTCATTAATCAACAGAGCCAAATATCAACAGTACAACAATTGAAATTTCTTTTGAGAGCCAAATTTTTTAAACTTAAACTTCTTCTAATGCCACTTCTTCTAAACAGACTCGCCCAGGCCGTGGTATTTTGTGCAAGAGCCACACTCAAGGGACCAAAGAGCCACATGTGGCGTCCACTGGTTTAGTAATTGAATATACTTTCAATTACTCTGTGAGTTTGCAATTATTTAAAAGTAAAAAATGATATTAAAAAATATAAATGCACCTGCCAATTTGATCAAGCAAATTCTTCTCTAAAAGTTTATCTGATAAACACAAAAGCTAAGTAGATTACTTAACATGAATACAAGGGACTAGTAGTGCACAACTATTAAAAAGCATAAGGTAAAGTTTTACATTAATGTGTAAACATGTACCTTAGACATAAAATATAAAAATCAAGTAGAAGAAATGTTACATAAAATATAGTTCTCTGTATTTAAAAAATATAAACACACACAAAATTATAAACATATGTACATATAACTTCTGGACAGACACTTAGTTTTATTACTTATTGAAGTTTTTATTAGTAAATATTTGATTTCACCTCCTAAGCTAATTTTGTATCCAGAAAAATTTTACTAACTCAAATTAACATGTAAGAAAAACTGAATTATAAACCAAAGAAGAAATATACAGAAACCTGAACAAAACAAAGTAATTTCAAATGTTTTTGTCATTCTAAATGGAAAGTGTCCTGAATGAAAGTAGGTTCTACACATTCAAACCTGAAGACCACAAATATTCTGTAAGTTGAATAATGGTGAATTACTTAATACTAATAAACCAGTCTATTGTGAAGGCCTTTTTCTTCACAAAAAAAAAATATTCTTTGCTTTTCCTTTTACCTTTAATGAGATTTTTTACTATGTAACTACAAACATTTTGAACAAATTTCTGCTCACAACATAGCACAGGAACCAACTACATATTCTGCAAAAGCTGGTAAGATGAAAGTTGCTGCAAAAAATCATGTATATCATGAGGTACGCAATTCTCTCGAGATCCTTTTTAAGCAGTCAATTTTTAGCTACTTATTTTAAATACAGATGCATTCATTCAAACAAGCATTTATTGACCATCTAAAAAGTACGACGCACTTTGATAAATGTTAAGAATAAAGCTTGGTTGGGACTAACCACTTAATGGCAAGCTTTTAAAATCTTTGAGCTTCAGGACTGTGGTGATAATCAGACTAATTTAAATAAAGTGCCAAATATCGCACCTTGTATATGATAAACAATGAGTAAGTGCTATTTTGAAATATGAAGTTTAAGTAAGAAATGAATCCTGCCCTAAATAAAGCCGGTTTTCTACTGCCTAAGTTCAAAGCTGGAGGACTATGAACCAACTTGAAAGGGAGGTAAAGAAAACGTGTCTGGTGATAAAGCTACTATCAAAACAGAAGACAAACAAATCCCCACAATGTATAATGAATCCCAGAATGGAAAAGCAATGTGCTTGGGCTAGTGGATGAATCTGTGTAGTCTGCACACTAATGTCTTTTGTTTTTCCATTAAAAAATAACAGCTGAGTTGCATTATCTATACCAAAAAAAAAAACAACAACAACAAATGTTGCAGCGGTGTGGTTTTATGATTTCACAGAATCACGATGGGGGATAACTTAGGACAATTTCAGGGATGCCAATAACTGCTTCGTGTAACAAATGTGCACACCACGGGCCACAATTCTTCCCACCCCCTTCAGAAAGACTACCCAATAGTAAACCTCCTTTGTTTCTTACGAGACAAATATCTATCCTCACTGTGACATGTAGCCAGTAAAGTAAATAACTTTGAAAAAACAAAAAACAAAAAAAAAAACCTAAGTAGCCACCACGATCTCACAAACAAACGGCACCAAATCTAACCAAACCTACTAAATAAGCAGAGAGAGAGAGAAAAAAAAAAAAAAAGAGTTTGGGAACTCTGGGGTCAGAGGGGCCAGCCGTCCACATCCGTTCTTGCCAGTTCGGTGACCCCGGGGAAGTTTCCCAGCTGTTTCCCAGCCTCGGTGTCTCTCTGAAAAAAGGGTAAATATCAGTACCTCCGGGCTACCTGGGTGAAAATGGGTTAGTGCCTCTAGGCCACCACGAATCTAGTAGTAAACAGACGGAATTTTAGGGTCCTAAAAAAAAAGCCTTCAACTTAAGATTATAGTTCAAAGTTAATAATAATAAAAAATGAATGAGGAACTAGAGTGAAACAATTAACGTGTATTAAGCACCCACACCTGGCGCTCCCACATCCCACGGGCCATTTCCATTGAAGACGTTGATCTGTCACGTCCTACAGGTCGGCAGCCCCCGGCCCCCCCAGCACCGACCCCTCTGAAAGCTGCGAAGGCAGCGGAGGGCCGCCCAGCCCGGGGACACAGCGGGGGGAAGAGGTGGTGGGAGTCAGGCACGAGGTGGCCGGTCCAAGAGGGAAAGGACCAACCACCCCGGGACGCGGGCGTCGGGGGGGGTCCCAGGTTCACCGTGGCGCCTCCTCCTCCCCAGGAGGAAGCCCCAGGCATCCAGCCCCAGCGGCGAGCCCCCCCCCCGGCCGGCGACGAGCCCCAAGCCGGGGTGGCACGGAGGGTCGCCCTCGCAGCGCCTCCGCAGCCGGCCGCCGGGCCCCAACTTCCCGCGGGCGCCTCGGGGCCCGGCCCTCGCGGCCGCGCGGCCTCCGACCCCGAAGCCTGAGTCACCGTCCGCGAGGCCGCGGCCCCGCCGCTCGCTCACCTTCCGCAGGGAACTCCTCGAACTCGTCGTCCTCCTCCAGGAGACCCAGGTCTACCGGCTGCTTCTTCTCCGACATCGCGACCCGCCGCGCCCCCACCCTCTCAGGCCGGCAGGAAAAGTTGGACCCACGCGCCGTCGCCGCCGCCGCCGCCGCCGAGCGCGCCCTACCACCGAGACGCGGGGGAAGAGCGACGCGGGCGGCGCGCGGAATGCTGGGATGCTGGAGGCCGGCCGGCCGCGCGCCTCCTGCGGGCTTAGCCGCCACCCTTCCCTTAGACAGGCTGCTTCTGCGGTGCCTGTCTGTTGTGCCTCTGCGGCCTTAACGCGAGCCTCTGAATTGGCACGCTGGATGTCAGGGTGGGTTTCCGTGACTGGAAGAGGCTCATAATGATTGAAAACAAAATCCAAACCTGAAAGGTGGGGGAGGCGGCCGCCAAGGGTCTTGAACGGCCTGCTAAATGCTGGGCAAGGCCTTCGCTTAGGTTAGCTCCGCCCTTAAACCAAATTGCTGAGCATGGCATTAAATATACGCACATTCCGGAATATGCGGATCTGGAAATGGCCAAAGGCATTCAGGTAGTGTTAGTCAACCCAAATGCTGGTCGGTTCGCCTTTAATCTCCCAAGTTTTCTCATTCAGTGTCCCTCCATCTTGCAGTTATACTGTGGTGAATACCTGATTAATAGCGAGTGTGTGTGATAACTACTTTACAGGTTATTACAAAACTTAGAGGCCTGGTGCATGAAATTTGTGCAGGGGCAACTTCAGCCCAGCCTGCTCCCTCTCCAATCTGGGACCCCTTGAGGGACGTCCGACTGCCCGTTTAGAACAGGAAGGATCAGGCCTAAAGGGGCAGTCGGACATCCCTCTCACAATCCAGGACTGCAGGCTTGATCACCACCCACTGCTCACCTGCCTGCCTTCCTGATTGCCCCTAACCGCTTCTGCCTGCCAGCCTGATCACCCCCTAACCACTCCCCTGCCAGCCTGATTGATGCCTAACTGCCCTTCCCTGCAGGATTGGTCACCCCTAACTGCCCTACCCTGTGGGCCTGCTCACCCCTAACTGCCTTCCTCTTCAGACCTGGTCTACCCCTAACTGCCCTCCCCTTCAGACCTGGTCCACCCCTAATTGCCCTCCCCTGCAGTCTTGGGTAACCCCCAACTGCCCTTCTCTGCAGGCCCGGTCACCCCCAACTTCCCTCCTCTGCTGGCCTGGTCACCCCTAACTGCCCTCTCCTGCAGTCTTGAACACCCTCAACTGCCCTCCCTTGTGCCTGGTTCCTGCCAACTGCCCTCCCCTACTGGCCATCTTGTGGTGGCCATCTTGTGTCCACATGGGGGCAGTCATCTTGTGTGTTGGAGTGATGGTCAAACTGCGTATTACTCTTTTATTAGATAGGATAGAGGCTTGGTGCACAGGTGGGGGCCAGCTGGTTTGCCCTGAAGGGTGTCCTAGATCAGGGTGGGTGTTCCCTTGGGGAATTCAGTGGCCTAGAAGAGGGTCCTGTGGTGGTTTGCAGGCTGGCCACGACCCCTGGCAACCCAAGCAGAGGCCCTGGTATCTGGAATTTATTTACCTTCTATAATTGAAACGTTGTAGCCTTCTGCTTGCTCTGTGGTGGCAGCCATTGAAACTTTGTTGCCTTAAGTGGAAACCTGGGCTGGCCAGGGTTTGTGGAAAGCTTGGCTTCCTCCATCCCAGGGGCAACTCAAGCCTCCCTCCTGCTCTCTCTGTAGCCATAGCCATCTTGGTTGGGTTAATTTGGATACTTGCTCTGATTGGCTGGTGGGCATGGCTTGTGGGTGTGGCTTGTGGTTATAGCAGAGGTAGAGTCAATTTGCATATTACTCTTTTATTAGATAGGATAATGCTACATAAAAGTGAGATACATAGTATCCTATGGCATTCAAAATATGTGATTTTGAATTTTTAAGATTTCTAATATTTGGAATGTAGTGATCTACATAAAACTATCTCATCTATATATAATATTATAGTTGAATATTGCATAACATAATTAAATGTACATTAATAATTGTAAATTTTGTTACATGCGTTTGTTTATGTATTGAAATCCCATTTCTTCAACAGCATTAGTTTATTCCATGTAGCAGGGACTGTGCTGGAAAGTCAAATGTGTAAACAAGGTCCTTGCCCTCAAGTAGCTCATAGTCCAGAGACATAGAACAGATGGGTCACAATGACACAATAATACATTTGGGTCTCTATTTCCAACTAAAATTGCCTAAGAAGTGAACAAAGAACATGAGTGTATGGAGAATGGAGCAGCTAAGCAGAGCACATATTTGGATCAGAATTTGGGAACCTACAGTTAGATGTGACTTTTAAGAAAATAATATGACCCTTCATAATACTAATTTGATTTGATTATTGAAAACATTGACAGTCTTCAAATTAAGTTCCAAGTGTATGTAATTTGGTATGCTACATAAGTAAGTACCAAATTAATGAAAGAAGAGATACTATAAGGAAAATCTAAAGTTGGAAATGAATGTAGACAGTAGAAATGCAGAAAGTATGTAGTATATTTCTTCATAGATAGAAAGTATATAGTATATTCTTCATATTAAAGTCCATTTAATGGTAGCATTTGCTAATCTTGATGAGATCTCTTAAGAGATTTATACTCTCTATCATGCCTTCTATCATATATATTACATATACCACTAGAACCACACACCAAGTTGAGGCTTGGGGCAGGCAGTTGGATTTTGACATTAAAGAATAAAAAACAAATCACATATCTGAGCAGTCATCTTATGCAGACATAAAAGATTTGCCCAAGGACTAGTTTATAGAGACAGATATCAATGGCTGCAAGGAGGTGGAACTAACTGCTAATATGATGATGATTGAGGATAGTAGTGGCAGATAGTGATGATGGTTGCAAAACAGAAGGAATATACTGAACATCACTGAAATGTACACTTCAAAATGATGAATTTTCTGTTATGTGAAGTATATTTTAATATTTAAAATGCTATTAAAAAATTAGTCCAAGGAATCAAGAATCCCAAATTCTACTTCTTGGGCCTATTATTTGATTTATTAATTCTTCCCAAAAGAAAAAAGCAATAGCAATATAGTGATTTTCTTCCCTGAAACTGAATGTATTCCTTTTAAAGGAATAATTGAGAAACAACCTCCTGTTTAGTTCCCGTTTATTTTATGTTATTAGTTCATTAAATACAAAATGCTGGAACCACTGACTGGATAACCTCTCATTTTAGCCATCATGGCACATGGTTAAAATGAGCGACTTCTCATTTTCATGGTTATGGCACAGGGAAAAACTTTGAGAAATGATAGCTATTAATGTGTGAGGCATTGAAGGCATTATTGCTTCATTACATTGAGCATAAAAATGCATATTTGATGGACCAGGCTATAAATCCATGCTGAATTCCTACCGAAAGAGGGATTTTAGGCAATTTACTTAATTTATCTGAAGTATATTTTGGTTACTTGCAGAGTTATAGTGAAGATTAAATGAGATTATATGATGTACATAGTGTAATGTGATCAATACATGTTAGTTATTATTAACTATCTCAGATCTTTCATACCAATCCTAAAAATTTCTAAATGTGGATATTGTTTCTTAGAGGACATCTTGGTGATAGTTTGTGAGGAAGTCAGTCCCTCCACAAATTAATAATAATATAAATAACAGTAGCCAACATGTATTTAGTGCTTACTTTGTGTCAGGCACTCTGCCACACCCTTTCTGTATATTTACTTATTGAATCTTTATCACAACAGTCCTATTAAGTGAGTACTTTAAATTTGTTTTATATTTGAAGGAAGTAAGTGGTGGATAATATGTTAATTCTATGTTTTATCCTAAGGGCTTTATTAAAGATAGGAAACAAACCATCCCATGGTGTGGAAAGTCAGACAGTTCACACACAAATCTCCAGAATCATTTCTTTCTAACACTACTAAAGGTATACACATGTGGGGAAATGGGAAAACATATAAATGTAGACAGAAGAGCAAAGGCCTGTTGGTAAATAAAGGGGAAAATCAAACCTTGAGGTTGACACAGTTCTCCATGGCTAGGAAACATCCACAATTCTAGTGAGAAGCCTTGGAGTAAAAACTATGCCTTTACCTTCATAGCAGATCATGTCTGTAATTGCTTGATTCTATTCAACTTCAAAGGAAATCAAATTAGTAGCAGATTTTATAGTAGATGATTCCATTTGTCTCAGGCAAATCTTTTCCTTTCTAGGAGTTACATTTGGGATCCACATGGTATTAGCTACATCACAAATACATACCCAAATCTTTGTTTGCTGTGGAGTAATCATTCCATAACTAGGCAGGATGGATCACATGAGACTTACCTTTCTGTATCCATCTCTATCCAGGAAGAAATGGTGAGGGGCTGTTTAATGGCTGATGTCTGGAGATAGGGCCAATTTCAAAGGCATCTTCATTTTGATTTCAGTAGCCAACATGTATTTAGTGCTTGCTTTGTGTCAGGCACTATGCCCCACCCTTTCTGTGTGAGGACACAGCTAATTAGATAGCTATGAAAAACTGAGAATGCAATGCTATGATATCCTGTCAGGGACGATGAAAAGCTTAGGCTCCAAAGTCACTCAGAGTAGAATCATGTACTGAAGTGACTTTGGTTGTGCTACGTATGTCCTTCTGTGACCAGGTTTTTTCATTTAGCATAATGTTCTCCCCGTTTATCCATGTTGTTGACTAGCACAGAATTGCCTTCTTTTAAAAGGCTAAGCAATCCATTGTATGGATAGACCGCATTTTCTTTGTCCTTCACCTGTCAATGGACATTTAGATTGTTTTCATATCATGGTTATTGTAAATAATGATGCAATGAACATGGGAACACGGATATCTTTTCAAGATCCTGATTTCAATTCTTTTGGATAAATGCCCAGAAGGGATTGCTGGGTGACATAGACATTCTGGTTGTATATTTTGAGATACTTTCATGCTATTTTCGATAGTGGCTACACTATTTTACATTGTCACCAACAATATATAAGAGTTAACATATTCTCCACATCCTTACCAGTACATGTTACCTTTTAGGGTTTTGTTACAATTTGTTTTTGGATGTTTGTTTTCTAATACCCATTCTGATAGATATGAAGTGATATCTCAATGTGGTTTTGATTCACATTCTGTGGGTGATTCATGATATCAAGTATCTTTTGCACACTTGTTAGACATTTGTATGTATGTCTTCTTGGGAGAAATGTCTATTCAAGTTCTTTGCCCATTTTCTAGTTGGGCTATTTGTTTCTTGCTATTGAGTTATCAGTTATGTGTAGTTGATTTTTCTCCCATTCTATATGTTGCCTTTTCACTCTGTTGTTTGTTTATTTTGCTGTACCTAATTCTTTAGTTTGATGCAGTTCCACTTGACTTTCTTTTGCTTTCATTGCTTGTAGTTTTGGTGTCATACCCAAGAAATCAATGCCTAGACCAATATTATGAAGCTCTTCCTTATGTTTTCTTCTAGGAGTTCTATAGCTTCAGGTCCTATATCTAAATTTTTAATCTATTTTGTGTTTATTTTATATGTTATTTTTAAACATTTTATTGATTTCAGAGAGAGGAAGGAAGAGAGAGTGAGAAAAACATTGATGAGAGAGAACATTCTGCTGCCTACTGCATGCCCCCTACTGGGGATTGAGTCAAGCCAGCAACCTGGGCATTTTGCATTGATTGGAAATTGAACCAGTGACCTTGTGCATGGGTCTACACTCAACCACTGAGCCACACCTGACCAGGCCATATTTTTTAAATCCTCATCCAAGAATATATATATATATATATATGTGTGTGTGTGTGTGTGTGTGTTTAATATATGTGTGATATATGTTTAATGGTTTGGCTTATTGGGGAGTGATAAAAATAAAATATAAAAACAGGGTGTTTTAAAAAAAAACAAAACAAAAACATAACACTTGAAAATATGGCACCTTTGCCATAAGGAGATATTTTTCATTCTCTTGTCTCAAAATGATTTAACATTGTTTATGGATTCGGGTCCAAAATACATGCTGTGCAGGTACCATTTGCAGACAAAGTTCCTCCCCTCTCAGAGTTTATAACCCAGTTGGTTCTTTAGCTACCACCAGTCCACTTGGAATAAAGCTTCTAACATTTTTCTGGAGCAAATATTTAGGACTCGCTGTGTTCTAAACCTTAATGTGCATTCAGATCTCTGGTGATCTTATTAAAATCAAATGCTGATTCAGTTGATCTATCTAAAGCCTGAAATTCTGTTTTGAATAAGCTCCCAGGTGATATCAATATTGCTGGTCTGGAGACCACATTTGAAGAAGCAAAGATTTAGATGAAATGGAAGAGAAAATATCTGTGTTTCTGAAAATTGGTGTAGTTAATAGCACTGCATAACCAGTGTATAACTTGTTGTGGCTTCTTTAACAATGTAGGAAAGGAAAGGCTTTCCCTACTCTCCTAGGTTTAATAACTGGCTCTATCAAGTAAATTGATAACAAGAAGATTAATCATAGAAAAGGTAAACAAACGTATTAATTTTTAATATGCATACTGGTGCATCACAGGAACAAAAAAGTGAATATCCCCCATAGCAGTGAGATTTGAGTTTATTACTGTGTGTAAGAAATAAGGGGAGCCCCTAAAACATAGTCAGGAGCCAGGCAGCAAGGCAAATATCTTTACTTCTATCTAGAAGGGGGCGCAGCATGTGGTCTGCAAGCACTGCACACTGAGCAGGTGGTCTGCTTGGCTTTATAGTCCCTGACACATGTGACCTGCTCCTCACTCTTGATTGGAGCTCAGGCACGCAGTCTTTCACAATTGGCTAATTCAAAGGGAGGGGTTGGCCTTTGCTCGTTCAAGATGGCGGCCCCCAGGGAGCTGCAAGCCATGCGGTCAGCATGGTGGCTGCCAAGTCGCAGTCTAAAATGGCAGCTGTCTAAACTGTTCTTTGACAGAAAACATGACTTGGTTATTCTCACATGTGTTAAGGGGGTGGGGGGAATATAAATGATTTAGGAGAGAGTAAGTAGTTTTTAGGAAAAAATGAATGGGTTGTTAGAAAAGTTGGGAGTTATTATCAGCAGGGTGTTCTCTGTGTCCCCCCCTGTTGCTGGGAGAAGTGGGCTTCTTGGAGTGCTGCAAAAATGAGAATTTGCTGAGACCCCCATGAGAGGATGAGGTCTGGTGGAAAGCTTTATTTCTGTGGAATGGAACCCCTGAGTTTCCAAGGTCAATCTCCCTCCATCCTGCCATGGATATCTAGTCCCATTTTGTCTTGGGCAGGGCTCAGATCAAAGCCATTGCCCAGAGTTTTTGTTCCATAGATGCATAGTCCAGTCCAGCATCTGGGCTCTTTAGCTTGTGTTCCCTGCGGCAGCCCATTGCGTGTGTGGGTCCGCCTGGTCATTGGCCACGCAGTTTCTAGGGCCACATGGCAGGCTAGTGCCCGGTGAGTGCCACGAAGCAGGAGCAAAGCAAGAGGAAGCAGAAGGAGAGACTTCCTTTGTCTGGGATTATGTATTCCCCAATTTTTGCAGGCTTGCATTAGCTCCACCTCTCTAGCCAATGATCTCTGTTCCCAAGTTGGACTTGGCTGCACCTGCGGCCTCTCCCCTTTTGTTGGACACCCTCTCCAGTGATCTGCAGAGGGTGGACTGGTGGTTCCCGGGAGTGTAAAATGGCAGCTTCCTGGTGAAGCTGCGTGGATGACCATGCTTATGGCCTCCCCTCTGCTCCTTTCCTATTAATATTAGCTAGCTAGTTCTGAGGGTAACAATCCGAGTTTGTGGGAAAATGTGTCTGTATTTGGAGTCAACTTCTAGTCTCCTTCCCAGTGATGAATCAGTCCTGGGGAAGAGTTTTATGACAATTGAGGTCTTTTGGAGGATCTGTCTTTAGGCAAATAGGGTAAGAAAACCTCTCCCTGCATTTGTTGTTTTTCAAGTACCTTCAGCTCAAAGTAATCAATACACCAAAGCAGCATATTTTAGGCTGGCATGCCCAGAACTCCTTCAACATCTATACCCAATTCAAATGTTTGGGTCTCACAATTGGAATTTTTCCTCTGAAATATTCTTGCTTCTTAAACATTAGGGGCTTCGCTCTTCTTAGAGAAATGTATCCCTGTGAACAATTCACAGCTTCATTTAGTATTATAAGTAGTCTATACTCGGTGATCAATTCTAGACTTTGAAAGGAATTACAAACCCAATAAAAAAGATTTCTTGGCTCTTTTATCATGACAAAATCCTTGGGCAAATAGAAATGTGAAAAATCATAATTGTAAAATAATATTTTAAAATATCTAGTCTCATGCAGAGCAATTTATAATGAATAAAGAAACAGTTATATAAAATCCAAATGTTAATGATAAGTACTTAATCTACCACAAAGCTCAGCCATCTTGCACCAGAATTCATGTTCAGAAATCTATATTTGCATGCCCAAGACTTGTTTGAAAAGGCGATTATGGTCTCACAAGTAAATCATAAGAATTTTAAAAATTTTGTAAATGCTATATTTATATGACAGACAAGAACCACTCAAAGGAATCATTATGGTTTGGGAAATGATATGCAATTTCAAAATCATCTAAATCATTTCAATTGCCTGTATTTACATTTATATAATGGGTATTTATAATGGTGATTATTTTAGAACTTACCTTGTTTTCCAGAATCTCACATTGGTTTCTATGGGAACGAGAATGGCTCTGAAGAAGAGCGTTTTAAGAACTCTTTTCACATTCAGTGACTGCTAACTGAACTGCATATTCGTTTGTTAACGGGTTTTAACTCTTAAATTTTTATACGGAAATAAAAGTTGGGCATTCTAGCTACATAAGTCATTTGAAATAATAAAAGCTATTTTTATGAAACACCTGGCACATTGAAACATTTGAAAACAAAATAACAAGCTTTAGGAGCTAGTAATCTGATTAATCCACATTGGCCATGTGCTTTGCTTGGGAAATTGTGTAAAGAAAACTTTATCTGATATATTGCTTCAATACATTTTTTGCATATATATATATATATGTAAATGCACACACACACGCACACACACATATATTTATGTTTTCTTACTTTTGTAAAACCCCCTTTTAAAAGCAGTGTAAAATATTCTGCATTTAAAGTAACCTTCTACCAATGCCTCACCCATCCTGGGCTATTATTTGCCTGGTATTGTGTTGTACCTTTACCATGTTCTCACCAGCTGTAACTTATTTTTACTATTTTTGAAACAAGCTCATAAGTCTTCGTATTTCAATTTTTCTTTTTCTTGGAATAGATTTTTAGATCATAAAAAGCCCAACATGTAACTTACATCTTACATTTGTGCAGTTTACTATATTTAATATTTCCCCACATTTCATGTTTTTTCATAAGCTTTATTTTTTTAATTCCCTGGAGAAAAGATATTTTGGTATATTTTTATTTAATTCCTTCTCAAAGTAATTAAAACCCACTAAAAATAAGAGAAGGCTATTTCAGAAAAAAAGTGCTAAAACTAAAATTTTGTTATACTCAAACTGTAAAAGATGCCGGTAGAAAGCACATGGCATCCCATAACCAGCTTATGTAATAGCTACTCCAGTTATTGCTGACATATAATCTGTGTCTTAAATCCAAAATGTACAGGTTGATGGCAGACTGCCAAGCAGGGTGGAAAAAAGTATTTTTTTTTTTTTACCTTTCTTGGGTTGGTGGATTTCTGCCCATGATTAGTATGGTCCTGGCTGAGGTCAGGTTTGCTAGAAACTAATGATGGCAGTTTGAGAAGTGGAGCTGCTGGCATTGTGTGACCAAGAGACCAACCTGTGACTCACCTGGTATAAACTCCAAGAAAATTTTCTTTTCTTTCTTAAAAGTATTTTTATTCAGTTTTGATTTTATGAAATAAATTAGTGATTATTATACTTTGAAAAATAGAAAGATAAATACTTGTGGGAAACATATACTCAAATATTTTGGGGAAATGATTGATTGGCTCTTCTATTTTTTAAAAATTAATTTTGTTTTTAATAAAAGTTTTTTAATTATAGTTTACATTCTACATTATTTTGTATTAATTTGAGTGCACAGCATAGTGATTAGACAATCATATATATACTTTACAAAGTGTTCCCCTGATATTTCAAGTATCCACCTGGCACCACTAGGAGCCCAGTGCACAAAATTCATGCATGGGGCGAGGGTGAGGAGAGTGGAGAGTGTATGTGTCCCTGAGCCCAGCCTGTACCCTCTCCAATTTGGGACCCCTCTCACAATCCAGAACTGCTGGCTCCCAACCACTCACCTGCCTGCCTGATTACCCCTAATAGCTTCTGCATGCCAGCCTGATCACCCCTTAACCACTCCCCTGCCAGCCTGATCAATGCCTAACTGCTCCCTTGCCAGCCTTATTGTCCCTAACTGCCCTCCCCTGACAGCCTGGTTGCCCCTAATTGCTCTCTCCTGCAGGCCTGGTCACCCCCAACTGCCCTCTCCTGCAGGCCTGGTACCTCCCAACTGCCATCCTCTGCCGGCCCAGTCACCCCTAAATGACCTCTTCTGCCAGCTGGGTAGCTCCCAACTGCCCTCCCCTGCAGGCCTAGTCCCCCCCCCAACTGACCTCCCTGCAGGCCTGGGTTGCCCCCAAATACTCTCTTCTGCCAGCCTGGTCCCCCCCAGCTCCCCTCCCCTTCTGGCCTGAGTCCCCCAACTGCCCTGCACTGCAGGCCTGGGTTTCCCCAGCTGCCCTCCCCTTCTGACCTGGACTCCTGCCAACTGCTCCCCTCCCCCTGCTGACCTGATCTCCCCCAACTGCCCTCCACTGGCCCCCCACCCCCAACTTTCCTCTTTTACTGACATGGTCACTCATAACTGCCCTCCCCTGCTGGCCTGTAACCCACAACTGCCCTCCTCTGCAGGCCTGGTCCCTCACAATGGCCCCCCCTGAAGGCCTGATCCCTCCCAACTACCCTTCTTTGCAGGCCTGGGTCCCCCCCCAACTGCCCTCCCATGTAGGCCTGGTCCCTCCTAACTGCCCTCCCCTGCTGGCCTGATCACCCACAAGTGCCCTCTCCTGCTGACCATCTTGTAGCAACCATCTTGTGTCCACATGGGGGTGGCCATCTTGTGTCTTGGAGTGACAGTCAATTTGCATATCACTCTTTTATTAGATAGATTATTAACTCTATTAGTACTAGTATTTTTTTAATTTAATAAATCTTTATTGTTCAGATTATTACAATTGTTCCTTTTTTTTATCCCCATAGCTCTCCCTACCTAGTTCCCACCCCACCCTCTGCCCTTACCTCTTCCCCATTGTCCTTATCCATAGGTGTACAATTTTTGTCCAGTCTCTTCCTGCACCCCCCTCACTCCTTTCACCCTGAGAATTGTCAGTCCAATCCCTTTCTATGCCTCTGATTCTATTATATTCACCAGTTTATTCTGTTCGTCAGATTTTTAATTCACTTGATTTTTAGATTCACTTGTTGATAGGTATGTATTTGTTGTTCATAATTTTTATCATTACCTTCTTCTTTCTCTTCTAAAAGAGTACCTTTCAGCATTTCATAGAATATTGGTTTGGTGTTGATGAACTCTTTTAGTTTTTTTCTTATCTGTGAAGCTTTTTATCTGCCCTTCAATTCTGAATGATAGCTTTGCTGGGTAGAGTAATCTTAGTTGTAGGTTCTTACTATTTATTATTTTGAATATTTCTTGCCACTTCCTTCTGGCCTTTATAGTTTCTGTTGAGAAATCAACTGACAATCATATGTGTGTTCCCTTGTAGGTAATTAACTGTTTTTCTCTTGCTGCTTTTAATATTCTGTCTTTGTCTTTTGCCCTTGGCATTTTAATTATGATGTGTCTTTGTGTGGTCCTCTTTGGGTTCCTTTTGTTTGGGGTTCTGTGCACTTCCTGGACTTGTAAATCTATTTCTTTCAGCAGGTAGGGGAAGTTTTCAGTCATTATTTCTTCAAGTAGTTTTTCAGTATCTTGTTCTCTCTCTTCTTCTAGCACCCCCATAATTCTGATGTTGGCATGCTTGAAGTTGTCCCTGAGACGCCTTACACTATCTTAATATTTTTGGATTCTTTTGTCTTTTTGCTTTTCCAGTTGAATGTTTTCTGCTTCTTTGTATTTCAAATCTTTGACTTGATTCTTGCATTTCTCTAGTCCGCTGTTAAATCTCTGAATAATATTTTTTATTTCAGTCAGTGTATGTTTAATTTCTAGTTGGTCCTTTTTCATATCCTTGAGGGGCTCACTAAATTTATTGACCTTTTCTAGGAAATTTTTGAAAAACCTTATAACTGTGGTTTTGAACTCTATATCCAGTCATTTGTTTTCCTCCATTTCTTTTGTTTGTGATCTGTTCCTTTGTCTCCACATTTTTGCTGCTTCCCTGAGTTGGTAGAGTAGCTTTGTGTGCTAAGTGTCCTATATGGCCCATAACTCTGCCTCCCCAGTTACTTGAGGTGGATATTCTTTTTTCACCCCTTTGTGGACTGTGTGTACAGACTTGTTGTAGTTAAGTCTTGATTGTTGTTGGTATCACTGGGGGGAATTGACCTCCAGGCCAATTAGCTGTGAGGATCAGCTGTGTCTGCACTGGGAGAACTTCTGTGCTGGAGTCAACCTTATGATACAAGACTTACAAAATTGCAAAAGCCTCTGTGCTTAACTTGGATGGGTCAGAGTCTCAGGGCTGAGCAGACAGCCTTGGCTTCCCGTCAGCCCTGCCCTAATAGGCCCCTGTGTCACAGTGTCCTGTGATAATCGCTGCACCCCTCTGTAGGCACTCACGCTCCTGCACCTCCAGACCTCTCTGCCTTTCACAGCTCCCTTGAGTTTCCATGTGCTCTGGGTCCCCATGGTCTCTCCCAAAACTGGGGTTCAGTGAAGTCAGAACTGGGGTTTAGTGCAGTTGGGAGGTTCCATCTTCCTCCCGCTAGAGAAAGCCAGCTGCACACTTGG
The DNA here is from genome assembly GCA_011751065.1 of Lasiurus cinereus. Classification (NCBI taxonomy): domain Eukaryota; kingdom Metazoa; phylum Chordata; class Mammalia; order Chiroptera; family Vespertilionidae; genus Lasiurus; species Lasiurus cinereus. Next base: position 16,143,265 of record JAAGEH010000307.1, on the reverse strand, counting down.
GCACACGCCTCCAGATCTCTGCCTTTCACGCTCCCCTGAGCTTCTGTGCACTCTTTTCTTTTCCCAACAGTCCAGACTCCCGCTGTATGAGTCTTGCCCTGAATTGGGGTTCAGTGCAGTCAGGAATTTCTGTCTCCCTCCTGCTAGAGGAAGCCAACCATGCACTGAACTGCCCTTCCTCTCCACACATGTGTCTCTGTACTTCAGCTTTTTGCAGCTCCTCTGAGTCTCTGTGAGCCCCTCACTTTCCATCTCATTGTAGAATTTCCAGTCAGCCAGCTTTCCTGTAGTTCTGGATGATGTCCATTCTGTCTTTTAGTTGTAGTTTTGAAATTGTTTTGTGAGGCAGTAGTTTAGGCACTTATGCTGCCATCTTGGTTGCTCCCTAGTACTAGTATTTACTATGCTGTATAAAAGTTGATTTTGAAGTGAAGCTGAAAAGTAAAATCAAGTATATTTATCTTAAGAATAGAAAATTTATCTTGCAAAGTATCTGAATCTGAAGATCAGGACCATCAGGACTACTCAAAATGGAGTCTACAGACCAGTGCCCATCTGAGACAAGATAAATACAAAGCATGAATATAGCATTTAGAAACTTTAATTTGACATTGTCACATCATCTAACCCTGAATTTTGTATTTTACAAAAATCAGTTCATGGCATTTGAGAATTATAAAAGTTTGTCCTTTGCTACAATTAGTTTGAGGTGTATTGATCTAATATAAACTACCATAAACGAGGAAAAAAAGAGCCATTTGAACTTTGCAGTATTGAAAATAATTTGTCCCATGTCATTCTATCTGAAAGTGAGAAGTGGAGGATGTTTATCTCTGAAAGATCTCATTCAGCCTTAGAAAAACATATTTTCATAAAGTTTTAGCAAAAGAGGCTGAAACGGCTAGTCTCTCCTTTGCAGATATAAAAACAACAGTGCTTGAGTGAGATATCTGATATTACACAATTACCAGCAAAATTTTAAAGTCCAGTTACATGAAGAGCATTGCCTAGAACTTAAGTATTCTGATAAACAAAATAAAAATACCATAGATTGATTATGCCAATGAATTGGCTATATTTGTTATTTAGGATGGCAGTACTTTGTTTTAAAGTTTCAGAAGGGAAAGCATTGTGTTACAGTTGTTCGATGGATCACTAGTGAAACTACATGTGCTAAAAAAAAAAAATCAAGGGGAAGAATTGGAAGGAATTGAATAAACCAAAACCAAAATTAAACAGAATGAAGAAAGATTAAAGTAGGAATGCATATATAGTTTAAAGAACCAATGGAGCAGAAAAGGCATAAAACCCTAAAAGAGAAAAAGCTTGCTACCTTGGACTACAAATAGGAGAAATAAAATGAAAATATAAAAGGGAAAGTTTAGATAAACATTGGGAATTTTTGTTAATTGCCAAAAGCATTAGGTTAGCTAATACTAACCTAATCGGGCACAATGGGTGCCCAATGAAGACATTTAAAACCTTATTGAACAAAGCTGTGGACATTATATTGTGGAGAGCAATACTTCAATGACAAGGGGGAATGGACTGGCTGAACCATGAGGTCTTTTCCAGATCTAATTTCTACTATTCCATAGCTCTGTGAAGAATAGTTGCTAAGTTGCTTGATCAATCTAGACAAAACTCAACACAAGACTAAACCCCAGACGAAACAACAATGTCAGCCAAAATTGAAACCACTCCCCTCTAAAAGGAAAAAACAAAAAACCTCCAAATTCTTGCATCATACCCCAAAGAAAACAAATTCAGGCTCTGGCAACCTGCCTAGAGGAATAAATTCCAAAAACAGGATCCGCCAAAACCGGTTTGGCTCAGTGGATAGAGCGTCAGCCTGCGGCCTGGGGGGTCCTGGGTTCGATTCCGGTCGAGGGCATGTGTCTTGGTTGTGGGCACATCCCCGGGGGGGGGGATGTGCAGGAGGTGGCTGATCAATGTCTCTCTCTCATCGATGTTTCTAACTCTTTATCTCTCTCCCTTTCTCTCTGTAAAGAAATCAATAAAATATATTTAAAAAAAAAAAAAAAGAACAGGATCCTTCAGTGAACAAGCGCAACAAACAGGTTGGGAGATTTCAACTTCTGAGATAAGCTTACAAAACCTCCTCGTTGATCTTAATACTAGGCTTAAGAGTGAAAGTGAAAAGAAACCTATGAAGGAGCCTGGCCTATGAATGAACTAATTCATTTATTCATTCTACACAGATTTATGAAGCACCTATTATAGGCCAGAAGTGTTCTAAGGTAGGGTAAATGGGTAAACAAGACAGACAAGATATCTGTTCTTGTGGCACTTACATTTTAGTGTGAAGAACAATATATCATAACAGGATAAGATAATATATCATAAGTTAAGGAGTGGTAAGTGCTAAAAAGCAAGGTAAAGAAGGTGAAGGGAAGTTGGAATCTGGGCAGCTGATTGTATTTAATAGTGCAATCAGGATAGAACTCATGGAGAATGAGATACATCTGAGCAGGATTTGAAGGCAGTGAAAGGAGGTCAGCTCAGTGCTATTGCATAAATAATGGCCGACTCTTCTTGAGTATTCAGCTCATTAATGGAAATCTCTCTTCCAAGCACAATACTTGTGTTTAAACATTTAATCCTCATAATAACCCAGTTAAGGAACTACTTCTCCAGATGAATAATTTGAGGCACAGAAAGGTCAAGAAATTTGCCAAAGGCTACAAATCTAGTAAATGGAAGAGCAATGAGGCTTTAAAACTAACTAATCCCAAGGCTCTCAAACCTGTGTTCTATCACCTGCAAGGCTTGTTAAAACACAGGATACTGAGCTCCACCTCCAGAGGTTCTGACTCATTTGATCTGCGGTGTAACCTGAGAATGTGCATCTCTAGCAAGTTTCCAGGTGACGTTGATGCCTGCTGATTTGCACACCAATTTGAGAACTATTGGTCTAATTCTACCTAGCTCCAATCTTAATAAGCCCTCAGCCTTTTTGAACCATAGTTTCTTTACCTTAAAGCTGTGGTCAGCAAACTGCGGCTCGAAAGCCACATGTGGCTCTTTGGCCCCTTGAGTGTGGTTCTTCCACAAAATACCACGGCCTGAGCAAGTCTATTTTGAAGAAGTGGCATTAGAAGAAGTTTAAATTTAAAAAATGTGGTTCTCAAAAGAAATTTCAATCGTTGTACTGTTGATATTTGGCTCTGTTGACTATTGAGTTTGCCTACCACTGCCTTAAAGTGTGAATATTTCATAAACCTAATTCGCATACCATAAAATTTAACATTTCACATGTTTTTTAGTATATTCACAGTTTTGCAACTATCATCACTATCTAATTATGGAACATTCCCACCACTCCAGAAAGAAACCCAATACCCATTAGCAGTCACTCCCCATTTTTCCTTGCCCCAGACCCTAGCAACTACTAATCTACTTTATAGATTTGCCTATTTTGGACATTTCATACAAATAAAGTCATATAATATGTGGTCCTTTGTGTCTGATTTCTTAGCATAATAGTTTCAAGGTTCACCCATGTTATAACATGTCAGTACTTCATTCCATTTTACAGTCAAACTAGAGGCCTGGTGCACAAATTTGTGCACAGGGGGTGGGGGGTTTAGTGTCATTCAGCCAAGCCTGTACCCTCTCCAATCTGAGACCCTTTGAAGAATGTCTGACTGCCCTACCAGGATCGGGCAGTCAGACATCCCTCTCACAATCCAGGACTGCTCGCTCCCAACTGCTCACCTGCCTGCCAGCCTGATCACCCCCTGCCTAACCACTCCTCTGCCAGCCTGATTGATGCCTAACTGCTCCCCTGCCAGCCTGTTTGCCCCTAACTGCCCTACCCTGTGGGCCTGGTCTCCCCCAACTGCCCTTCCCTGCAGGCCTAGTCATGCCCAACTTCCCTCCTCTGCCAACCTGGTCACCCTTAACTGCCCTCCCCTGCAGGCTTGATCACCCTGAACTGCCCTCCCTTGCAGGCCTGTTCCCTGCCATCTACCCTCCCCTGCTGGCCATCTTGTAGTGGCCATCTTGCATCCATATTGGGGCAGGATCTTGTGACCACATGGGGGCAGTCATCTTGTGTGTTGGAGTGATGGTCAATCTGCATATTACTCTTTCATTAGATAGGATAGAGGCCTGGTGCATGGGTGGGGGCCTGCTGGTTTGCCCTAAAGGGTGTCCTGGGTCAGGGTGGCTGTTCCCTTGGGGCATGGGGTGGCCTGGGCGAGGGCCTGTGGTGGTTTTCAGGCTGTCCACATCCCCCAGCAACCCAAGTGGAGGCCTTGGTATCTGGGATTTATTTATCTTCTACAATTGAAACTTTGTAGCATGAAGCAGAGCCAAGCCTTCTGCTGGTACAGCCATTGAAACTTTGTTTCCTTAACCTCTGCCAGCCAGGCTTTTCGGAAAGCTTGGCTTCTTCCCTGGCCAGGGCAACCCAAGCCTGCCTTCTGCTCTCTCTGTGGCTATAGCCATCTTGGTTGAGTTAATTTGCATGCACACTCTGATTGGCTGGTGGGCGTGGCTTTTGAGTGTAGCGTGGGTATGGTCAATTTGCTTATTACTCTTTTATTAGATAGGAGAAGTAAGATTGGGTGGGCACTCCACATTTTGTTTATTTATTCATCAGTTAATGCATATTTTGGTTGTTTCTCTTGGGTTATGAATTTGTGTGGATGTATGTTTTTATTTTTCTTGGGATATAACTAGGATAGATCCAGTAGAAGTGGAATTGCTGGCTCATATTCTAACTCAAAGTTTAATTTTTTGAAGAATTATCAAACTGTTTCCAAGGCACTATACCATTTTACATTCAGATTAGCAATATATGAGGGTTCCAGTTTCTCTACAACATTGCCAACACTTTCATTGTCTGGTTATTTTGAGTATAGCCATCTTAGTGGGTATGAAGTAATATTTCATTTGTTGTTGTTGTTTTTTATGGCTTAGATATATTTTATTAGGCTTTTTTTCCCCAGAACATTTTATTGTGGTTTTGATTTGTACATGCCTAGTGACTAATGATGTTGTTCATCTTATCAATGCTTATTAGCTATTTCAGAAAGAAAGGGAGGGAGATAGAGAGCTAAAAACATCAGTGATGAGAGAGAATCATTGTTCAGCTGCCTTCTGCACAACCCCCTACCAGGATTGAGCCCGCAACCTGGGCATGTGCCCTGACCAGAATTAACAGTGACCTTCTGGTTCATAGGATTATGCTCAGCCACTGAGCCACACCAGTTGGACTGCATATCTTCTTTAAAGAAATGTCTATACAAATCCCTTGCCTTTTTTTAAATTGGGTTGTTTTATTTATTCTTGAGTATGAGTTCTTTGTATATTCTGGGTACAAGTCCCTTATCAAATATATATGATTGGCAATTTCTCCCATTCTATGAGTTGTCTTTTCACTTTGGTGTCCACTGAAGCAAAAAGTTTTAAATCTTTTTTTTATTTATGTATTTTTAAATAAAAATTGTATATATTTGAAGTATATGATTTGACATACATATGTATTGTGAATTGATTACTACAATTAAGGCAATTAACATATCTCTTCACATAATTAACATTAAAAAGCTTTAAATCTTCATGAAATCCATATCTGTTTTTCCTATTATCACTTATGCTCTTAGGTCACATTTAGAAACCATTGCTTAACCCAAGGTCATGACCATTTAAGTATATGATCCATTTCTAGTGATTTTTATAAGTTGTGTGAAATAAGGGTGCAACTTCATTTTCATGTAGCTATTTAGTTATCCCAATACCATTTGTTGATCATAAGATCTTTCTGAAATTCAGAGGCTATATTAATTGCAATATGTTTATTTTTTACAATACTTTTTCCCCCTGAAGTGCTTCCCTGCTGTTCTATCAAAGCTTTGTCAGCACTATATTTAGAACAAAGCAAATGTCATCTGAGTTAAAACTCAAGTCAGTAATGACTGACCACAATAAGATAGGTTTATTCATTTATTGTTATATGTTAAAGTACCAAGATTTCCACCATTTTGTCATCATACATTAATTTTCCCATTACACATACAGGATGAGGAACAAAGCAGTGTTTATCCTGTATGGTGCTCCTTTGTGATCTATAATACCAGTTTGCTCTTATTTATGCTTATGGTACCCATTAAATTTATGGTAGAAATATAAATTTGAAATGTGGTGGGTTATTTCTATATGCTATTATAGTAATTAGAAACTATAATAAGATGCAAAATAAGATGAATGCTAGAAAATAAACAAATATTTTTAAAATGCAGGCCCTACTGTGGGACTGACAACAATTAATATACATAGATACAGTATTTCTTTTCCATAGGGAGTCAGATAAATGGAATGTCAAACACATTGTCCAAATATTGTAAGAGGGGTGCAAAGGGAGTGAAAATAAGGAATTGCAAAGGTGTAGGTGCATATGGCATCCAGAGAAACAAGAATTGTAAAGTAAGAATTTTGGGGTATGCCCCTAATAAGGAGTCACATATTAACGACAGGAATAGTTAGGGTCCTGGATAGATATATCTCTGTAGTGCCTTAACTGTAAGAGAAAGTTTCAGCAAGCTATCTTAGCTTAAAAACATTCTCTGGTTTTTGTTTGTTTGCTTGAAAAATATTTTTTTCACTTACTTCAGAGAGGGAGGGAGAGGAGAGAGAGAGAAACATCAATGATGAGAAAGAATCATCTATCAGCTGCCTCCTTCATGCCCCCTACTGGGGATTGAGCCCACAAACTGGTCATGTGCCCTATTGGGGAATCAAATCATGATCTCCTGGTTCATAGGTTGACTCTCAACCACTGAGCTACCCCAGCCAGGCAAAACATTCTCGGTTTTATTTCCTGGCTGGAGCAGTCATTAAGCTTATGGCTGTCTTTAGTTCATTTCTGAGGTGGATATCTAGAGGGGAAAACATTAACTTGATTAATATAACTACTTTACATTATAAATTAATAAACTTTCCTGGTGACTTTATAGAACATAAGCCTAAACTCTACTCGATGTTTAGAAGTTCTGCATTTAAGAACTGAGTGAGGACAAAAGTCCTAGGCTAGCTTTGAGTACAAGCAATATTACTGAGTAGAGTGATAACAATGAAATTAGAAACCAAGCCACAGAGCCTTGTGCATTTGTTCCAGAATTACATTTTATTCAATAAAATTCTGGTTAGTTACTTTCCTGAATCAAATGATAGAAATAAACTTTGAAGCCAAATCCACCCCCCTCCTTTTTTTTAGTGTATTAACTGACTAGCTCCTTAGCACTCAGAGAATTCTGGATAGAGATATACATAGCCCAATAATATGTTCATGGGGATGGTTCTTGTACTGTGAAAATGCCCACTGAACTTGGTTACATGCATCTGAAAGTTCCTGAAAAATAAATATTAGCCACAAATAGGAACTTGATCAACATTTTTTTGAAAATTTCTTCTGAGTAAGAACTAAAAGCCAAATGGTATCATCATACAACTTCAAATTAGGGACTATGACTAGAAGATTTTTAAATAATGTATTAGCTTTAGCAACTTTCCCCATGCTATTACATTCCTTTTTGGTGTCAGCATTCCTATCATATTCAATCTAAACTTCTTAAGCAGAAATGGAGCACATGTCTTTGCAGTTAACAGGATGAACTAAGGAGTATATGAGTCACAGCAATCTTGGAGATGAGAATAGAGGAATATCTAGGGAGAGATGCAATAGGAACAGTACTAAAGAGAAAAGGAATGCAGGTTATGGGATTCAGCCATACAATTTTCAAGTCATATAGTATTAAAAGTCAAGCTGCAGAGCCTGGTGAATTTATGTTCCATAAAACTCTTGTCAGTAGCTACCATGAGTCATAAATCTATTACCATGAGTCCAACGAGCCTAGATGAGAGAAAAAAGGAGCACTTGAAAATTATCTTGGGCCAAAGACTGGACCCAGCAGTTCCATGGGAGAAGAGCTTGCCTATTTCCTGGTGGTCCCACCTGGTGAACTTCTCTTGAATCAGGCTCTGATAGCAGAAACCATGAGAACAACAGGTACCACAGAAGTGATGACCGTACGCTACCCATGCTGCTTAGTTTCTGGCATTGACCTAATCAGGTCTTCTTTCAGAACCTGTAGTCATCCTTACTGTCTGGTGACTTCTGAGTACATGTGGGGTTGTTGCTACATGTACACCTGTGACTGCACTGAACAGCTGATTGCCTCACTCTGCCTCACATTACCTGATGAGACCAAGCAATGGTATGTTAACTCCAAGGGCTCTGGGATAGCAAGCAGAGACAAAGCCAGCACAAATATGAAAGCCAGGACCTAGGGTGTTATGAAAAGCATGCATTTTTTAGGATACTAAAAAGCAAGCTGTAGTTAGCTTACTTCTGAATTCCGGGGCTGATTCCAAGCGTCCTGGGTAGAGCAAGCCTATACATGTGGTATAGTCTTAATGTCTTCTCCCTAGGCAATCACTTCTCTTCCCTTAGAGCAGCACTGCCAGATTACCAAGGAGTCTTCCCCTCATGTGGAAGGCCTGATTCATAAAACAGTGATTTGCTTGGTTACACTGTGTCCTGGATTCTAAAATCTGAGCCAGAGCCAGGGTGTGGACCATCTATGCAATTCTGCCCCCGGCTTGTGACAGCATGTCCTGGTATTTAAGCCGAGTCCATGTTGTCTTCACTTGTATGAAGAAAATCTAACAAAGGAATAAAATTATTATAGGCCTCGGACTCTTCACTGACAGGAGAGTCAAGTCTTCTAGTCAGTTGTAAAAATGGACAACAATGAATCATCTTAAAAAGTTCTGATATTAGAATGTTAGCTCTAAAGTAAATTTTTAGGTACTAATCTATTTCATTAAGCTTTATAAACCTCCTTCAAGGTAGGATTTTATCTGTTTTACAAATGAAAAAATTACTTTTTAAGATCATAATTAATAATAAAGCTAAAGAAAAATAACTCTAAAATTTTAATCTATATTTATGGTGGTAGGATGGGGAAAGTGATTTATTACACTTCTATGGTAAATACATTTCCTTTAAAAATGCTGTTCCTTGTGCATCCTTGCAATTTTTAAAGAAATGTGAGAGCAGCCAAAACCGGTTTGGCTCAGTGGATAGAGCATCAGCCTGTGGACTGGAAGGTCCCAGGTTCGATTCCGGTCAAGGGCATGTATCCTGGTTGCGGGCACGTCTCCAGTAGGGGGCGTGCAGGAGGCGGCTGATTGATGTCTCTCTCTCATCGATGTTTCTAATTCTCTATCCCTCTCCCTTCCTCTCTGTAAAAAATCAATAAAAATATATTTATTAAAAAAAAAGAAATGTGAGAGCAGAAGGAAAAATATACATTGTAAGGAAGTTATCAAAGCAAAATTTTATGTATATGTTCTTTTGTTTCTATTAATAAACTTTATTTTTTATAAGTTTTATGTTTGTAGAAAAATTATGAAGCTAGCATGAAGAGCCCCATATATCCTACACCTCATTTCTGCTATTATTACCATGTTAGTATGTATGGTCTGTTTGTCAAAATTAATGAACCAATATCAATACATTATTGTTAAAGTTTATACTTTATTCAGATTGCCATAGTTTTTACTTAATGTCCTTTCTCTGTTCCAGGTTCCCATCCAAGATATCGTATTACATTTAGTCATCATGTCTCCTTAGGCTTCTTTTGACAGTAATAATTCTTAGACTTCCTTTTTTTTTTAATGTGTATTTTGGTCTTAGCTTTATCTCTATCTCTAATCTATCTCTCTATCTCTATCTCTATCTCTACCTCTATCTCTGTTAGGTATTTTGTAGAATGTTTCTCTATTGATATTTTTCTAATGTTTTCCTTAGGATTAGACTGGAGTTACAATTTTTGGGAGCAAGACCACAGAGATAAAATGCCATTTGCATCCCATGATACCAAGGGTGCTATCAACATAACTTACCACTGTTGATGTTGACTTTGATCACCTAACTGAGGTAGTGTTTGTCAAGTTACATGCTCTTTGGAAATTTTATATAATTATACAGAATGATATCTTCATTAAAAAGGTTAACTTTAATTTTAAACGTAATTTTTCTAAACAGCAGTAGAATTAGCACGATCACTGAATAGAATACAATACATAGGAGATGATGTTGCATATTTCGGAGAGTGTCAGGAGGAGGAGTTACACAACAGAAAAACTGGTTTAGTGAGCCTTAAAACTCATCATAAGTACAATTCCTATAGAGCCGGCCGATACTATCTGTTCTTCACTAGCATATTTTACTCTGCGAAACATGTTGCAACCACTCGGTTATTTTCCCTCCAACATCCCTACGAGGAAGCAAAGTAGAGCTTCCTTGATTCACTTTCAACAAAGGAAAAGCTTTGGAGCCAGAGACTGTGTTTGATTTTGAGCTTAGCCACTTTCTACTGTGCCATTTTGCAAAACTTTTCAGAGCACTTCATCAATAACAAAGGGCAGTGGCCAAAATGTAAAAGAACAGAACAGGAGCAACGTGAAGTAGGTTGGGTAAGGAGGTATGTATTAGTACAAGGTGGAGAATATGAATTTCATGGCTCTTATATATCCATTAACGTATTTGCCCTTAATGCCCATATGCTTTATGGCACAACAGAAAACAAAGCAAATATTTTGCTAAGGCCTCTTGGTGTAGTGGAGACTCAAACCCATTAAGTAATCATTTTACCATCTTGCAATCAGCTAAATAAAATTTGAAGAGCTCAGGATTTGGATTCAAAAGATCTGGGTCTATCCTGAGTCTGTCACTTTCTACTGTGTGGCTTTGGGCACTTAGTTAAGATCCATGATCCTTGTTGTAGTTGGCTATAAAATGAGTATAATGTGGGGATTAAATAAAAGCATCTAATACATCAATGAATGCTAATTACATCTGAATTTTAACTGACTGGAGAAGTTAGGGGTCAACATGGCTCTGGGACAACTAGCAGAAAGCTACAGAGCATGATCAGCTGTCCTTTCAGTGAAAGAATTGGGTTTATAATATTCTAGAAGGCCATTATTTTGATTTTGTTTTGTTTTGTTTAAGGCTAGTTCTTATTTTGACTCAGTTATTTTAGGCAAGACTGTTTTCAAAAGACCTAAGTGATGTTATTAACAAATGGGTTACATCTTCTCTTCACAGAGTTAAGCCTCTAATTATACCTTGAGCTGATTTATTAGTACTACAGGCTTAAACATTTCCTAACTATTAAGACTGCCTAGAGACTCAGGATAACTGTCCACATGCAAGGGATCTGAATGGTGAAAACACCACAGACGAAGAAGTGATATTTTGTGGATGAGTCACAAGGAAAGGCTCAGAAAGGTATTAATTAGAGTAATAGGAAATTATAACAAGTAAAATATGGGTTAAGTAATGAATTTCCCTTAAGGACATACTTCCTAGGGTAAAAGGGAAGAGTCTTCTAAAGGAGGTGATTAAAAACTCCAAGCTTAAAACTTTTTAAATGAGACTGAACAGAGTCCTATGAACATTATAGAGAAAAGAATCCTGCCCCAGTGTGGAATGGGGTGTGATGAGGTGATCTAAGAGCTTTTTTCACTGCTAAGGGTCTCCAGTCGCTGATCTTCCCAGTAATTGAATATGTTGCAAACCACTAAGTACACAGTTCCTTCCCCTGAGTGTGTAGCTGTCATTTCTAGGGACACTATTTCTTTTGGGGCAACTTTCCAATATCTATCATATTAATATAAAAACTAACTCTGCCTTCATTTTACATATATATATATACACATATATACTAGTATGATATACACATTATATATATATACACATTATATATATACACATTATATATATATACATTATATATATGTATGTGTGTGTATGTGTGTATATGTTATGTATATGTATGTATGTTATGTATATGAATATGTATTATATATATATATATATATATATATATATTCTTTTTCCAGCAAGGAAAATTTTATTTCTCAAGATATAAAGAATAAACAGTAATTTTAGTTCCCATTATATGCTTTGCACCCTTATTTCATTTAATAGCCAAATCTGCCTCCAAATAGCTTTGAAATAATTTACGTTTCTCACTACCTTGGTTTGATCTATATTCATCTATATCCCAGTTTTTTATAACAGTCTCTGAACAGATTTGCTTCTCTTCTTATCTCACTTTAAACCATGGTTCACAGAGCAGCTAAGATGATCTCTGCAAACACTAATCTGTTCTAAAAGATTTAAAAAGGACAGGATGGGAAGAAAAGGGAATACTTGTGCACTATTGGTGAGAATGTAAATTGGTGCAGCCACTATGGAAAACAGTACAGAGGTTTCTCAAAAATTAAAAATAGAACTACCATATGATTTAGCAGTCTGCTTCTGGATATTCATTTGAAGGAAACAAAAACACTAACTTCAAAAGATATTTGAACCCCTATATTTTTTGCAGAATTATTACAATGGTCAAGATATGCAAACAATCTAGGTGTCCATCAATTGATGAATAGATAAAGAAAATGGTATATGTAAGTGTGTGTGAAAGAAATAGAGTACTGGAATACTATCCAGCAGTAAAAAAATGAAGGAAATGTTGACATTTGCGACAACATGGATGGATGTTGAGGGCATTATGCTAAGTGAATTAAGTCAGACAAAGAAAGCCAGATATCATATAATCTCACCTTTATGTGGAATATAATTTAAAAACAACAACAATAGTGGGCAGGAAAAATGTTGGCGGAATAGACAGATATGTCCTGAGCCTTGTCCGGGAGCAGGCAGAGGGAACAGCTGAGGGTCACATGAGAAGTGTTTTTTGGTGAGTTGAGGGACAGCTATACTACAGGAGAAGTTAAGGGACTGCTGGACAGGGCTCTCCTGACTGGGCATCCTCTACTGCTGCTGGGTTCCCTCCTGGAGCTTCCAGTTTGGGTGTGAAGACTACACCATCTTGAAGGGAAGAGTGGATGTTATGGGAAGCCTGAGAATCTACAACTGCGGCACCCACCAAGCATCTGCAAACTCCAAGACCCTGATCCCCAATTGGCACAAACAACAGATTCAGAGGAGTTCTACACTCAACCACAGAAAAGTCAGGTTTCTCCTGGGATGAAGAGAAAAGAGAACTACAGAACCAGACACCCAGAGAAGAGAGACCATGGGGAGACAAAGAAATAGCCCACATATGAAAGAAAAGCAGGCCTCCAGAAAAGGAAGTAAATGAAATGGAGGCCAGCAACCTGCCAAAGAAAGAATTCAGAGAAATGGTTATAAGATTGCTGAAAAGAATGGAAGATAAATTTGACAATATGAGTAAGAACTAAGAGGAAATGAAGAAGAACCAAGAAGAAATGAAAAATGATATCGCTGCTGTAAAGAACTCAATAGAAATGATCAAGAGTAGACTAGAGGAAGCAGAGGACCGCATCGGTGAGCTAGAAGACAAGGTAGGGAAAAAAAAAACACAAGTAGAGCAGCTTCTAGAAAAAAAATTAAAAAGCAGGAGGAGAACCTAAGGGAACTTTGGAACAACACTAAACAAAACAACATCTATATATATCAGTGGTTCTCAACCTTCCTAAGGCCATGACCCTTGCATACAGTTCCTCATGTGGTGGTGACCCCCAACCATAAAATTTGCTAATGTTATGCATCATGATGTAAATATCTGAATTTTCTGATGGTCTTAGGCTACCCCTGTGAAAGGGTCGTTCAACCCCCAAAGGGGTCGTGGCCCACAGGTTGAGAACCGTTGATCTATATAATAGGGATTCAAGAAGGAGAGGAAACTGAGCAAAGAATAGAAAACTGGTTTGAAGAAATGATGACAGAAAACTTCCATGATATAGGGAAGAAAAAACCCACACAAATTCAAGAAGCTCCCAGAGTCCCAAGCAAAATGAACCCCAAAAGACTGATGCCAAGGCACATTATAATTAAATTGGCAAACACCAATGACAAAGTAAGAATCTTAAAAGCAGCCAGAGAGAGGCAGAAAGGTACTTACAAAGGAATGCCCATCAGACTAGTACCTGATTTCTCAACAGAAACTGATCAGGCCAGAGGGAATGGAATGCAATATACAAAGTCATGCAAAGGAAGGGTCTGAATCCAAGAATATTGTACCCAGCAAGGCTATCAATCAAAATTGAAGATGAAATCAGGAGTTTCACAAAAAAGGACTAAGGGAATTTATTATCAATGCAAGAAATACTAAAGGGTCTGCTGTAAAAAAAGAAAAGAAAAGAAAGAAAAAAAGAAAAATAGGAAGTGAAGAAGGAACACAGGGGTAATGAATAAAAATGGTGACAAAAAATAAGTACCTATCAATAATAGCTTTAAATATTAATGGATTAAATGCCTCAATCAAAAGACATAGGGTAACGGATTAGATAAGAAAACACGACCTATATATCTGCTGTCTATAAGAAACCCACCTCAGAAAAAAAAAAGACACACACAGATTGAAGGTGAAGGGATGGAAAAAGGGTTTTCAGGCAAATGAAAATGAAAAAAAGCTGGTGTAACAATACCTATATCTGACAAATTAGATCTCAAAGTGAAGGACATAATAAGAGATAAGGAAGGCCACTTTATAATACTAAAGGGAACAATCCAATAAGAAGAAATAACTCTGGTAAACATATATGCACCCAATACAGGAGCACCCCAATACTTAAAAAAAGAAACTCCTGGAGGATACCAAAGGAGAGATTGACAGCAATACAATCATAGTAGGAGACTTTAATACCCCACTATCACCATTGGATAAATCCTCTAAACAAAAATCAGCAAAGAAACATCAATCCTAAATGACTCACTAGACCAGATGGAATTAATTGCTATCTTCAGAACATTTTACCCAAAGCCATAGAATATATATTCTTCTGAAGAGCACATGGGTCATTTTCAAAGATAGACCATATGTTGGGTCATAGGCAAAGTCTCTTCAAATTCAAGAAAATACAAATCATACAAACATCTTCTCAGATCACAGTGGCATAAAACTGGAAATCAACTACAATAAAAAAAAAAATCCAAAAAAATCAAACACATGGACACTAAACAGCATGCTATTAAACAATGGCTGGGTTACCAGAGAGATTAAGGAAGGAAAACATCATGGCAACAAATGACAATGAAAACCCAACAGTCCAAAATCATCTATAGGACACGGCAAAAGCAGTCTTGAGAGGGAAATTTATAGCTCTACAAGCCTGCTGCAAAAAAAAACAAAAAACAAGAAACAACGGTAATAAATTACCTAACTCTACAATTCAAAAGTGTTAGAAAGAGAGCAACAAGAAGAGCCCAGTGTAAGCAGATGGAAGGAAATAATAAAGATCTGAGTGGAGATAAACGACATAGAGACCAAAGAAACATTAAAAAGATAAAAAAAAAAAAAAACAAGAGCTGGATCTTAGACAGGATAAACAAGATTGATGA
The DNA here is from genome assembly GCA_011751065.1 of Lasiurus cinereus. Lineage (NCBI taxonomy): Eukaryota > Metazoa > Chordata > Mammalia > Chiroptera > Vespertilionidae > Lasiurus > Lasiurus cinereus. The sequence continues at coordinate 16,127,838 of JAAGEH010000307.1, read as the reverse complement.
ACCTCTAGCCAGATTCACCATGAAGCAAAGAGAGAGAATCCAAAAAACAAATTCAGAAATGAAAGAGGTGAAATAACAGTCCCCACCAAAATACAAAGGATTGCTAAAAAAAAAAAAATACTATGAACAACTCTATTCAAACAAACTAGACAACCTGGAGGAAATTGACATATTCCTAGAAAAATATAACCTTCCAAAACTCAGGAAGAATCTAAATATCTCAATAAGCCAATAGCTATGGAAGAAATTGAAGCAGTCATCAAAAAGCTCCCAGCAAACAAAAGCGGGGGGCCGGATGGCTTCACAGGGGAGTTTTATCAAACATTCAAGGAAGAATTAAAACCTATCCTCCTCAGACTACCCCAAAAAATTCAAGAAGAAGGAACACTTCCAAACACCTTTTATGAAGCCAGCATCACCCTAATACCAAAACCAGATGAAGACAACACAATGAAAGAGAATTATAGGCCAATATCCCTCATGAACATAGAAACCAAAATCCTGAACAAAATTCTAGCAAATCGGATCCAGTAGAACATCAGAAATATTAAACACCTTGACCAAGTAGAATTTATGCCAGGATGGTACAATATCTGCAAATCAATAAATGTGATATATTATATAAACAAATAGATAAAAATCAAATAGTCATATCAATTGATGCAAAAGCATTTGACAAAATTCAACACCTTTTCTTGATCAACACTTTCAACAAAGTGGGAATAGAAAGATCATATCTCAACATAATAAAACCCATATATGATAAACCAACAGCTAACATCATACTCAATGGGCAAAAACTAAAATCATTTCCCCTAATAACAGGAACAAGACAGGGATGCCTTCTCTCACCACTCCTGTTTGACATACTATTGGAAGTATTAGCCATTGCAATTAGATAAGAAGAAGAAATAAAAGGCATCCAAATTGGAAAAGAAGAAGTAAAGGCTGTCCTTATTTGCAGATGAAATGATATTGTATATAAAAAACCCAAAAGACTCCATCAAAAAACTAATTGACTTAATAAATGAATTTGGCAAGGTAACAGGATACAAAATCAATGCCAAGAAATCTATGGCATTTCTATACACCAATAGTGAACTTACAGAAAGAGAGACTATAAAAGCAATCCAATTTTCCATTGCACCAAAAAAAAAATAAGATACCTAGGAATAAACTTAACTAAGGAGATAAAAGACCTATAAGCAAAAAACTACAGGACACTGAAAAAAATGATAGAGGGAGATGTAAACAGATGGAAGAACATACTATGTTCATGGATTGGGAGAATCAACATCATTAAAATGTTCATACTATCCAAAGTAATCTGTAGATTCAGTGCACTCCCCAATGGCATATTTTACAGACCTAGAAAGAACTCTCCAAAATTCATCCGGAATTAAAAAAAAAAAAAGAATAGCCACAGCAATCCTGAGAATGAAGAATAAAATAGATGGGATCTCAATACCAGATTTCAATCTGTATTACAAAGCCACTGTTCTCAAAACAGCCTGGTACTGGCACAAGAATAGACATATAGACCAATGGAATAGAATAGAGAATCCAGAAATCAACCCAAACCACTATGCTCAATTAATATTTGACAAAGGAGGCATGAACATACAATGGAGTCAAGACAGCCTCTTCAATAAATGGTGTTGGGAAAATTGGACAGATACATGCAAAAAAATGAAACTAGACCACCAACTTACACCATACCCAAAAATAAACTCAAAATGGATACAAGACTTAAACATAATACTGGAAACCATAAAAATACTAAAGGAATCCACAGGCAGCAAAATCTCGACATATGCCGAAGGAACTTCTTCACTGATGCTGCTTCTAGGGCAATGAAATTTAAAGAGAAAATAAACAAATGGGATTACATCAAAATACAAAGCTTTTTCACAGCAAAAGAAACAATCAACAAAACAAGAAAGACTACTACGTGGGAGAACATATTTGCAAATGTTATCACTGATAAAGGTATAATTTCTAACATCTACAGGCAACTTATACAACTTAATAAAAATAAGATAAATGATCCAATAAAAAAATGGGCCATGGACCTAAATAGAATCTTTCGAAAGAAGACAGAAGGAAGGCCAAGAGATACATGAAAACATGCTCAAGTCACTAATTATCCGAGAGATGCAAACCAAAATAACAATGCAATACCATCTCACACCTGTCAGAATGGCAATCATCAACAAATCAATAAACAACAAGTGTTGGTGATGATGTGGAGAAAAAGGAACCCTGGTGAACTGCTGGTGGGAATACAGACTGGAGAAGAGTATGGAGTTTCCTCAAGAAACTAAAAACGGAACTCCCATTTGACATAGTAATCCCACTCCTAGGAATATATCCTAAAAAACTAGAAACACTAATCAGAAAGAATATATGCTCACTTATGTTCATATATGTACAATTTACAATAGCTAAGATTTGGAAACAACCTACGTGCTCATCAGCAGATGCCTGGATCAAAAAAACTACACAATTGAATACTATGCTGCCATAAAAAAGAAGGAATTCTTACCATTTGCAGCAACCTGGATGGAACTGGAGAGCATATGCTAAGTGAAATAAGCCAGTCAATGAAAGAAAAATACCACATGATCTCACTCATTCATGGATAATAAAGAACATTATAAACTGATGAACAAAAAGATAGATACAAAGGCAGTAAAGCATCAAACAGACTGTCAAATTACAACGGGAAGGTTAGGGAAAGGTGGGGTAGATAAGAGATCTACCAAAGGACTTGTATACATTCATATAAGCATAACAAACGGATGCAAGACACTAGGGGTGAGGGCATGTATGAGAGGGGGTTGGGGGAGCAATGGGAAGATATGTACACATGTAATACATTAATAAAAAATGGAAAAAAATCAAAACAACAATAAAATAAACTCATAGATACAGAGAACAGGTAAGTGTTTGCCAGAGGAAAGATGGGGAGGTGGGCAAAATTGGTGAAGGATACAAACTTTAATTATAAAATAAATAAATCCTGGGAATGTAATTTACAACATAGTGACTATAGTTAATAAAGCCTTATTGTATATTTGAAAGTTACTAAGAAATTAGACTTTAAACATTCTGATGGATATTAACTAGTCTGTGGTGATCATTTCAGAACATCTATAATAATAAAAGTGTAATATGCTAATTAGATCAGGTTTTCTAAGAAGACCTGGTCTAATTAGCTGGGGCTGTGAGAAAAGCCCAGGTCCTGGGTGCCAGAGGGAAGCTGGTGCCAGCAGCCAGGGGAAGGAAGGTCTACTCTGGCATGAATTTTGTGCATCGAGCCTCTAGTATATAAATATTGAATCATGTTGTATACCTAAAACAAATACATTATATTTCAGTTATATCTTAACTTTGAAAAATCCAGACACTAATCTGATTATGTTATACCTCTATTTAAATGCAACACCTACTTTCCTGCTGCCCTCATATGAATTTCAGATTCCTTATGCAGAGCCATTTCCAGCCTTATCTCCCTCCTCTCTGTCTCACATTCAGCACCCCAGCCACACTGGATTATGGGCAGCTCTCCAAATACCCTGGCTCTTTCTTCCTTGCCTTAGTTCCTTCTATCCTTAATGCTTTTCTTTTCATTTATTTATTGATTAAGGTGTTACATATATGTCCTTATTTCCCCATTACTCCCCAATCGCCCCCACTCATGCCCTCACCCCCCTGTTGTCTGTGTCCATTGGTTAGGCCCATATGCATGCATACAGGTCCTTTGTTAATGTCTCCCCTTCACCCTCACCCTCCCCTACCTTCCCTTCGAGGTTTGATGGTTTGATCAATGATTCTCTGTCTCTGGAACTGTCTTTGTTTATCAGTTTATGTTGTTCATTATATTCCACAAATGAGTGAGATTATGTGTTATTTATCTTTCTCTGACTGGCTTATTTCACTTAGCATAATACTCTCCAGTTTCATTCATGTTGTTGCACATGGTAGGAATTCCTTCTTTTTAAGCACAGAATAGTATTCCATTGTGTAGATGTACCACAGTTTTTTAATCCACTCATCTGCTGATGGGCACTTACGCTGTTTCCAAATCTTAGCTATGATAAATTGTGCTGCTATGAACATAGGGATGCACATATCCTTTCTGATTGATGTTTCTAGCTTCTTGGGATATATTCCTAGAAGTGGTATTACTGGCTCAAGTGAGAATTCCATTTTAATTTTTTTTAAGAAACTCCATACTGTTCTCCACAGTGGCTGCACTAGTTTGTATTCTCACCAGCAGTGCACGAGGGTTCCTTTTTCTCCACATCCTCTCCAGCACTTGTCATTTGTTGATTTGTTGATGATAGCCATTCTGACAGGTGTGAGATGGTACCGCATTGTCGTTTTGATTTGCATCTCTTCGATAATTAGTGACTTTGAGCATGTTTTCATATGTCTCTTGGCCTTCCTTCCGTCTTCTTTGGAAAAATTTCTATTTAGCTTCCTTGCCCATTACTTGATTGGATTGTTTATCTTCCTTTTGTTGAGTTGTATGAATTCCCTATAAATGTTGGAGATTAAACCCTTATTGGTGATAACATTGGCAAATATGTTCTCCCATGTAGTGGTCTTTCTCGTTGTTTTGTTGATGGTTTCTTTTGCTGTGAAAAAGGTTTGTATTTTGATGTAATCTCATTTGTTTATTTTCTCTTTAACTTCCATTGCCCTAGGAGCAGTATCAGTGAAGAAGTTCTTTCGTCATATGTCTGAGATGTTGCTGCCTGTGGATTCCTTTAGTATTTTTATAGTTTCCCGTTTATGTTTAAGTCTTGTATCCATTTTGAGTTTATTTTTTGTGTATGGTATACGTTTGTGGTCTAGATTCATTTTTTTGCATCTATCTGTCCAATTTTCCCAACACCATTTATTGAAGAGACTGTCTTGATTCCATTGTATGTTCATGCCTCCTTTGTCAAATATTAATTGGGCATAGTGGTTTGGGTCGATTTCTGGGTTCTCTATTCTATTCCATTGATCTTTATGTCTGTTCTTGTGCCAGTACCAGGCTGTTTTGAGAACAGTGGCTTTGTAATACAGCTTGATTTCCCACCTACTTTGAGATCCCACCTATTTTGTTCTTTTTTCTCAGGATTGCTGTGGCTATTTGGGATCTTTTAAAAAATATATATTTTATTGATTTTTTTTACAGAGAGGAAGGGAGAGGGATAGAGAGTTAGAAACATTGATGAGAGAGAGACATCGATCAGCCGCCTCCTGCACGCTCCCTACAGGGGATGTGCCTGCGACCAGGATACATGCCCTTGACCGGAATCGAACCTGGGACCTTTCAGTCCGCAGGCTGATGCTCTCTCCACTGAGCCAAACCGGTTTCAGCTTGGGGTCTTTTTTTATTCCGTTTAAAATTATGGAGAGTTTGTTCTAGGTCTGTGAAATATGTCCTTGGTATTTTCATGAGGATTGCATTGAATCTATAGATTGCTTTGGTTATTATGGACATTTTGATGATGTTGATTCTACCAATCCATGAACATGGTATGTTCTTCCATCCGTTTATATTTTCCTCTATCTCTTTTTTCAGTGTCCTGTAGTTTTTTTGCTTATAGGTCTTTACCTCTTTAGTTAAATTTATTCCTAGGTATCTTAATTTTTTGGTGTGAAGGTAAATAGGATTGCTTCTTTAGTCTCTCTTTCTGTAAGTGCACTATTGGTGTATAGAAATGCCATAGATTTTTTGGCATTAATTTTGTATCCTGCTACCTTGCCAAATTCATTTATTAAATCTAATAATTTTTTTATTGAGTCTTTAGGGTTTTCTATGTACGGTATCATGTCGTCCACAAATAAGGACAGTTTTACTTCTTCTTTTCCAATTTGGATGCCTTTTATTTCTTCTTCTTGTCTGATAGCAATGGCTAGTACTTCCAATACTATGTTGAACAGGAGTCGTAAGAGTGGGTATCCTTGAGTGTTCCTGTTTTTAGGGGAAATAGTTTTAGTTTTTGTACATTGAGTGTGATTCTGGCTGTGGGTTTATTATATATGGCTTCTATTCCCACCTTGCTGAGAGTTTTTATTAAGAAAGGATGTTGGATTTTTGTCAAATGCTTTTTCTGCATCAATTGATATGACTATGTGATTTTTATCTCTCAATTTGTTTATGTGATGTATTACATTTATTGACTTGTGGGTATTATAGCATCCTTGCATTCCTGGGATAAATCCTGCTTGGTCATGGTGTATGATCTTTCTGATGTACTACTGGATCCAATTGCTAGAATTTTGTTCAGGATTTTGGCATCTATGTTCATGAGGGATATTGGCCTGTACAGTGGTACCTCAAGATACAAGTGCCCTAACATACGAGATTTTTGAGATAGGAGCCGTCAAGCGAGAGATTTTTGCTTTGAAATACAAGCAACAGTTGAGATACGAGTAATCGCGCGGATCGGCTGGCTGCTCATGACCCACCAGTTTACCACGACTCGAGCATCATAGTTTCCCATGCCTCAAGGTTACGGGACGAATTAAACTCGTATCTCGAGGTACCACTGTAATTCTCTTTCATTGTGTTGTCTTTATCTGGTTTTGGTACTAGGTTGATGCTGGCTTCATAGAATGAGTTTGGAAGTTTTTCTCTCTCTTACATTTTTTGGAATAGTCTGAGGAGGATAGGTTTTAATTCTTCCTTGAATGTTTGGTATAACTTTCCTGTGAAGCTGTCTGGATCTGGGCTTTTGTTGCTGGAAGCTTTTTGATGACTGCTTCAATTTCTTTCATAGTTATTGGCCTATTGAGATGTTTAGAATCATCCTGATTGAATTTTGGAAGGTAGTATTTTACTAGGAATATATCTCATTTCATCCAGGTTATCTAGTTTGTTGGAATAGTTGTCATAATATTTTTAAACAATCCTTTGTATTTCTGTGAGGTCTGCTATTATTTTGTCTCTATCATTTCTGATTTTGTTTATTGGAGTCCTCTCTCTTTGTTTCTAGCTAGTGGTTCTTCAATCTTGTTTATCCTTTGAAAGAACCAGATCTTTGTTTCATTAATCTTTTTTTTTTTGTCTCTATGTCATTTATTTCTGCTCTAATCTTTATTATCTCCTTCCTTCTACTCACGCTGGGATTTTCTTGTTGCCCTATTTATAATTCTTTGAGTTGTAACATTACATGATTTACTACCATTTTTTTTCTTGATTTTTGAGGTAAGCCTGTAGAGCTATAAACTTCCCTCTCAGGACTGCTTTCATTGTGTCCCCGTAGGTTTTTGGATTGTTGTGTTTTTTTTTTTTGTCATTAGTTTCCAGAATGTTTTTAATTTCTTCTTTCATCTCATTGATAAACCAATTAATATTTAATAACATGCTATTCAGCTTCCAAGTGTTTGTGTGTTTTGGATTGTTTTATTGTAGGGTATTTCTAATATTATGCCATTGTGGTATGAAAAGATGCTTGGTATGATTTCAATCTTCTTGAATTTGGGGATACTTTGTTGTGACCCAGTATGTGGTCTATATTTGGAAATGTTTCATGTGGACCACTCCATCGATTACCCAGTGTCACATGAGACGCAGGGCCGTGGAGGTCGGGCTGACTGGAAGGCAAGGTGGTCCATCAAGCCCTGAGACCCACCCATCCCAAGCTGAACAGAGAGGCTTTTGCAGTTTTGCAAGTCTTGTATCATAAGGCTGAATCCAACACAGAAGTTCTCCTGGCATAGTGAAAATGCGGAGAAACGGAAGAAATCACATACAAAAGAAATGGAGGAAAACAAATGACTGGTTATAGAGTTCAAAACCACACTTATAAGGTTTTACAAGAATCTCCTAGAAAAGTTGGATAAATTTAGCGAGACCCAAGAGGAGATGAAAAGGGACCAACTAGAGATGAAAAGGACCAACTAGAAATTAAACATATGCTGACTGAAATAAAAAATATTATACAGAGTCCTAACAGCAGACTAGAGGAAGGCAAGAATCAATTAAAAAAATTGAAATATAAAGAATCAGAAAACACTCAACTGGAAAAGCAAGAAGAAAAAAGAATCCCAAAATGTGAAGATAATGTAAGGAACCTCTGGGACAGCTTCAAGTGTACCAACATCAGAAGAGAGAGAGCAAGATACTGAAAACCTATTTGAAGAAATAATGATTGAAAACTTCCCATATCTGGTGAAAGAAATCCACTTACAAGTCCAGGAAGCACACAGAACCCCAAATAAAAGGAACCCAAAGAGGACTACACCAAGACACATCATAATTAAAATGCCAAGAGCAAAAGACAAAGAGAGAATATTAAAAGCAGCAAGAGAAAAACAGTTAATTACCTACAAGGGAGCACCCATATGATTGTCAGCTGATTTCTCAACAGAAACTATGCAGGCCAGATGGGAGTGGCAAGAAATATTCAAAGTGATGAATAGCAAGAACCTACAACCAAGAATACTCTATCCAGCAAAGCTATCATTCAGAATTGAAGGGCAGATAAAGAGCTTCACAGATAGGAAAAAGCTAAAGGAGCTCATCAACTCCAAACCAGTATTATGTGAAATGCTGAAAGTTACTCTTTTAGAAGAGGAAGAAGAAAAAGGAAAAAGATAAAAAATTATGAACAACAAATACTTATCTATCAACAAGTGAATCTAAAAATTAAGTGAATTAAAAATTTGATCAACAGAATAAACTGGTGAATATAATAGAATCAGGAGCACAGAAAGGGAGTGGACTGATAATTCTCAGGGGGAATGTGGTGAGGGGTGTTTAGGGAGAGACTGGATAAAATCATACACCTATGGATGAGGTCAATGGGGGGAGAAGTAAGGGTAGAGGGAGGGGTCGGAGCCGGGTGGAGGGGAGCTATGGAGGGGGAAAAAGAGAAACAAATGTAATAATTTGAATAATAAAGATTTAATTTAAAAAATGCAAATGAATATCCCTGGCTGGTATTTCGCACTGGATTAGAGCATCATTTCATACACTGCATGGTCACTGATTTGATTCCCAGTCAAGGGCACTTACCTGGATTGCAGGTTGGATCCCTGGCTTCTGTTGGGGCATGTGGAGGAGGCAAACAATCAGTAAGTCTCTCTCTCACATAAATGTTTCTCTCTCTTTCTCTTCCCTTCCTCCGTCTCATTCTCTGGGGATAATTAACAAAAAAAGAAAATGCAAAAAATAGCTTTAAAAATGATTTTTTAATTGAATAAATTTAGAATATCTGAACAAGAAAATCTGAATTAAATGAATAACATCATTATTCTTAAGCAGTAGTTGCTCAGTTATATTCTTTTTCTTTTGGGGGTGATTTATTTTCCTATTCAACAAGTATATGCTTTATGCATTTGCATTCACTTAACTAGTGAAATCCTTCTTTTGGAAAGTATACCAGCCAGTTAATTATCTACTTACAAAAGAGAGAGGATGATGTCATTGAAATTCATTTATTCTTGTGGATTTACATAAATGTAGAATGCAAATAAAATAACATTTTCTAATAGTCCCCTGCAAATTTTAACTTTGGGAGAAAATAAAAATTGACTTCAGCTTTCTGGTAATTTTTTCTTTTGTAGACTATAGGTAATTTGAAGTGACTAATCCAGCTGTCTTTACCTAATTATCTGGCTTGCTTCTGGCAAGAAACATGTTGGTGGTAAAAATCAGAGGGGACATTACAAATAGAAGAGCAAAGAAGAACCATATAATTCTTTGCCTATAATAATCATCCATTGTTGTTGGAAAAATCTTATAACAACATTTTAATGTTGGAGTCAAGTCAGTCATCCTAGTCTAGATTTAATCCTCTGACCATGGAGGAAAGTGTTCCCCTTTGCTCTTCCACCAAACTTCCTGCTGCAAATCTGCTACACCTGAGTCCCACTGTGTGGATTCCCATTCCCATAGACAAGCAGCTTTTGATTATTTTACATGCAGAGAGAGGTGGGGGGGAGGGCAGGCAGGAAAGAGAGAAAGAGAGAGGTAGAGGAAAAGAAAAGAAGCAAAGAAAGAGGAAATGAATGAAAAGTTCTCTACATGATTATTGAAAGACAATAAATATGGCTGAGGTATATATACTTCTCAAGAAGACCATACCATCTTCCCCTGGTTATCTTATTTCTTTTAAAAATATTTTTAAATATATTTTATTGATTTTTTTTTTTTACAGAGAGGAAGGGAGAGGGACAAAAAGTTAGAAACATCGATGAGAGAGACATTGACCAGTTGCCTCCTGCACACCCCATATTGGGGATGTGCCTGCAACCAAGGTACATGCCCTTGACCGGAATCGAACCTGGGACCTTTCAGTCCACAGGCTGATGCTCTATCCACTGAGCCAAACCGGTTTTGGCTAAAAATATTTTATTGATTTTTTTTTCTTTTTTAAAGAGAGAGGAAGGGAGAGGGAGACAAAAATATTTATGTGGAAGAAACACATTGATCAATTGCCTCCTGCATGTACCCCTACTGAGGATTGAGCCCACTATCTGGGCATGTGCTCTGATGGGGAGTCAAACCAGTGACCTATGTGATGCTCAACCAATTGATCCACACCAGCCAGGGCTATATTCTTTCTAAAAGCTACACGCCGTGGCACTAAATTGCCAACTCAAGTCTGTGAAATACCCTCTTCTATCATTGTAGAGCTCAAACTTTCTGGGTGAAAGACTCAGCCTTAACAAATATGGGTGGGCATACATGTTTTCTTAGACACATTTTATAAGTGAAGACTGGGATACAGTTGGTAGTACCTAGGAAGGGCTTGGCTGGTTCTGGCAAGAGAGTGAATTATCTCCAAGTGCTGGCTTTCTCCTAACTCATTCCTGTTGAGGCCAAAAGAAAAAGAGATTCTAGAATCTGCCATTGAAACGCTGAGAAAGTCCTGGAGGACAGAGGAGGTTAGGTTCAGATGTGAGGGGCATGGCAGCCCAGGAAAGAGGGCCATTTTGTGCCTTGGATCATCAGTCTAGCTTGGGTGGAAAGTGATATAAGCCACATTCAGTAGACTAGCCCTTAAGTATTTTTTCCTCCCTCTCCCCTTCTCCTATATCTTGGCTTATGTCACTACTCTTTGTCAAGAAATGTTTCTCTGAATTGCAACCACCTAGCCCATGGAAAGGAGATAGGAATTGCATTGTATCATTAAATTGCTTTGGGTAGTTTGGACATTTTTATTTAAAAAAATAAATAAATAATGAAAGCTATATGTGTGGAAACTAGAAAGATAGATAGTATAGATATAGATATAGATTACTAAATAACCTTTAGTTTAAAGAGGTAATCATAGGAAAGTATATACAATAAATAGAAAGCATTATATATCAGAATTTCTGGGGCTTAGCTTGTGAGGTCTGAAATTAATATTCACTATTATGTGCTATCTTAACCTCTGAAAGGAAGAGGGCCTCAAAAGGCCTAACCATGAGTTTCTCTACACTTACCAGATAAAATGCAATGGGCAAGGTTCCTCACTTGGCTTGTTCCCCTAATAGCTGGAATAGCTGCTCCTCACTTTGTCCTCAGCCAGATGGGTTTCATTTCTCTGACAGCTCATGGAATTATTCTAGGAAGACAATCACATATCCTCCTTCCAGAACCCCTTGCTACTATAAAGCCAGTCTCCTGCCGACTCTGCTCATTCACTCTATTACCAAGCACAATTCTATTGGTCCTCCATGGTGTATGGTACTCTCTTCTCCTGGAGTACGAGTATATGTGACTAACACACTGCTGTCTCATCTGTCTGGTGTCAGACCTCCTATATTCAGCCACATCACCACTGGGAGTGATTCTAAGTAAATCAAAACACAGCTAATGTGGAATGTAAAGGAATTCAAAATATTTACATATATTTATCAAAAAACAAGAACATCTGAAAACAAATGAGCCAAGATTTCAACCAAGAAAGTTATAAAAGGACAACAGAGTAATGTCAGAAAAAAAGGGGAGGGAGGATATTAAAATTAAAATAAAACAATGAAAAAGAGAATAACCACAAGAAAACCAAGGTAAAATGCGAATTTTGAGAAAAAATATATAAAATGTATAATTGGCCCAAGAAGAAATAGAAAAGTTTAATAGAGTAGTACATTTAAATTTTCATAGTAATCAAAGCATTTCTACAATTTTATAGCTGAGTTTTACTAAGTTATTAAAGAACTGTTGAACTTTATATGAGTTATCCCCCCCAAAAAAGAAAACAGAAAAAAGGGAATGCTGCCTAAAGTAACTTTAAAAGCCAGTCAACCCTTAATTTTAAATCCAGATGAAAACAATATAAGAAAGAAAAAATATGTAGATCTACATGACTCATAAATATAAATGAGAAAATTCTGAATAAAATTATTAGCTAATGGAATCAATCAATGGATTTTACAAAACAGAAATATGATCTAGAAGTTTTTTTCTCTTGAAAATGCATAGGTGGTTTAACATAAGAAAATCTACACAGTAAGTGACTAAAAGAAAAAAGTCCCTTATTCAGAAAGCTATGGAAAAGGGAATTTATAAAAGAGTATTTTTATAAACTTACTAAAAGTTAGAAATTTTTTCCCTAGATAAAGCCTATGTACTTAATAATTTATAGTCTATGTTTTACCTTACAGAGAAACGTTAAAGGTTGGCTGCTATATCATAATATTTGATATAATACCAGACGTTCTGACCAAACAACATTTGAAAAAAAGTAAGAGGTATAGGATTAGAATGCAACAAACAATTGGCCTCTCATTATTGCCTCTTACCCACTCTATCCCTCTGTGAAAAGGAAATGATTGGCTCCCCCTCAGCCACTATGCAAGACTTAGTACCACCCAGCGCTACTGCAGTGGGCTGATGGGCTGCCCAACTCTGGTGTTCTTTATCGGTATCCCCACTGTGTTCACAGACCTAATGCCATGACCTCCAAATCTGGGGTCTGATAGTAATCCAAGTGCTATCAAACCCCTCATCTTTTACTTTGACTTTCTATTTATTCAGAACTGAGATGGGGGAGAGGGATATTCTGAATTGTGTCCCTTCAAAGATCCCTCTGCCAATAGAGGATTGGGAGTTAGGCAGAGAATTGGGAGAGGACAGTCTAGGGAAAGGAAACATCAGAAACAGAAACAAGGAATTATGAGGTTGTGGATATACGGGAAACTAGTTAATTCAGTAAGCAGAATCTAAAGTTCAGGCCTAGGAGTTTTAGATGATGAATTAGGCTGGACAGGAACACAGAGGCCAGGTCAAGAAAGGCCTTCTCTGCCACCCCGAAGAATCTAGACTTTCTTCTAACTGATTGTGGTCAGTGTGGAGAGGAATTTGAAGTGATTGTGGTGAGATAAGACTATTAGAGGGGCTGCTATGGAAGTCAGCTCAGGGGAACCTGGGGACTGAGTAAGGACAGTGGCAAATAAGGAGTGTTTGTTTTTTCCATTTGTCTCACTAAAGTGGCCAAGAGGGAATTCCTCACTAAAAAGGATACCAATCTTAAATATGATAGACAGAAGAACTGTCTAAAGAATTGGATCCAACTTTGGAGGAGGAGTTTGATTTGGAGAAGAAAACAATTCACAAAAGTGCCAATTTCACCTATTTTCACTAAAAACAGACACAAGGAAATAAGTCTAAATAAAGGCTTAATGGTCTTAGTGTTTTAGCCCATTCAGACTTGCTATAACAAAATATCAATACACTGTTATAAACCTAAGCACTTCCCAAAGGCCCTACCTCCAAAATACCATCACATTGGGCATTAGGATTCTATCATATGAGTTTTGAGAGGACGTAAACATTCAGACCATAGCAAATGGGCTGGAATAAAAAGGAGGTTTTGATGATGAGAATTATTAGACTTAGTAAGCAAATTGTGAAATCTCCTTCTATAGAGACCTTTAAAAGTAAGACTTTTTGCATATGGTTGAAGTGTGGCCCTTTAAAAGATACAAATACAGCCCAGCCGGTGTGGCTCCATGGTTGAGCGTTGACCTATGAACCAGGAGGTCATGGTTCGATTACTGGTCAGAGCACATACTTGGGTTGGGGACTCAATCCCCAGTGTAGATTGTACAGGCGGAAGCCCATCAGTGGTTCTCATCATTGATGTTTCTATCTTCCTATTTCCCTCTCTGAAATCAATAAAAGTATATTTAAAAAATAAAAATTAAAAATACATATATAAATTAAAGTGCTATGCATATAAGCTTTATACATCATTGATTTTTATTTTGTTTTTGAACAAAAACAAAAATATGATTTTGAATTTGCAGTACAAAAACAAAATATGTTTCACTCTGGAATTTTGTTAATGTTATCTTAGATTTGTTCATTCAACAAATATATTTTGAGTGCCAACTATGTACTAAAAAGTGTTCTAGGTGCTGGGAATACAGGCCTGAACAAAGAAGATAAAATCTCAAGCTTACAATCTTGTTAATCAGTAAGTGAGATAAATTAGTAAAATATACAGGTTTTTAGATAGATATCAATGCTAAGGGAAAAAAATGAAAGAGAAACGGAGATCAGATATATATGACTAGAGGGAGGGGAGAGGGTGTGTACAAGTTTAGTCAGAGTGACTAGAGGAGGCCTAATTGAAAAAGTGAAATATGAGTAAGCTGTGAAAGTTAAGGAATAAAACCACGTGAATCTCTGTGGGAAGATTGGTCCAGGCAGAGGGATTAGCAAGTGCAAAGGCCCAGGAGGCAGGTCCATGCTCAGTGACTGAGAGGGTTGGTAGGGGAGAACAGAATGAATGAATAGAAGAGAATAAAGGGAAAGATAGATTTAAAATGAGGGCAGATCATGAACATCATTAGAAGGCTTTATCTTCAGTTTTAAGTAGAGGGGTAACCCTGTAGCACTCTGAGTACCCCTACAAGTAGACTATAGGTGCCAGGGGCACATGCAGGAAAATCAGTTAGAAAGGTATGGCAGTAACCTAGGGAAAAATGATAGAGACTACAGTGTCATGGGACATTGATAAGTGGTTAGAGTCTGGATATTTTTTTGAAAGTTAAGTCAGTAGTATTTCCTAATGGACTGGATATGGGATATAAAAGAGAAGAGTCAAGGACTTTAAGGAGTTTTACGTAAGCAACTGAAAGAATGGTGTTGACATTTACTAAAATGAGGGATTGTGTGAGAGAAGGAGGCTGAGGATGCACAGATAAGTGGTTTGAAATGCAGTTTGGCATAGATGGTTCCACTATACTACAGAGCATTAAGAGCACAACACCCACTTAACACAACCTTCCATTGACCTATTGCTGGAAAACAGAACAAAAAACCTTTCTTATTCCAAGTTTTAAAATTCACACGACAATTCTTCTTTGCTTTAATTTTACTCTTTAGTTTTATTTTGTCTAATAAAATGAAATATGCATTAAAATGCCTGGCACATGGTACATATTGAATAAATATTTGTTGAATGAATGAATGGTAGTGGGGAAGCCGCAGGGCAATTACCCTTTCCTGAAAAGACCACACAGGAATGGAGGGAGAGCATGGCAATGTTGTAAGAGTCTAAATAAGAAGCACTATATATTTTGGGCATTTTCAGAGAATCAGTGAGAGATGAGAAATCCAGAAATTCTTTACTTCTATAGACCCCAGATATTTGGACAACAGCCTTCAAACAACATATTTCATTAAAGAAAGAAAAAAAGAAACTTTGAAGAGGCAAAAAAAACTATTTTTTTCTTTCTTAATCTCAGCTTTACAACTCAAACCAAACACAAAGGATTGGCAGTCCCTTCCTTCCTTCCTTCCTTCCTTCCTTCCTTCCTTCCTTCCTTCCTTCCTTCCTTCTTTCCTTCCTTCCTTCCTTCCTTCCTTCCCTCCCTCCCTCCCTCCTTCCTTCCTTCCTTCCTTCCTTCCTTCCTTCCTTCCTTCCTTCCTTCCTTCCTTCCTTCCTTC
>JAAGEH010000307.1:16088202-16111933 GCA_011751065.1 Lasiurus cinereus | reverse complement strand
TTCCTTCCTTCCTTCCTTCCTTCCTTCCTTCCTTCCTTCCTTCCTTCAAAAAAGAAAAGCCTTCCTATGATGAGAAACTAAAAACTCAATGGTGTTCCCAGTCAATGGGAGTGGTTTTGCAGCATAATGGGCAGAGATATTAATTTAGGGGGTATGCAGCTGTAAATTGACTCACAGGTAAAATAAAATGTAGTCTTTGAGAAGAGAGCTGAGGATTCATGTGCAAGACAGACCCATTAGATAAGATTCATAGTCCATGCATAAGAACCCTTCTGAGCTCCCCTCTGGAAAAAAAAAAGACAATCTCTCATAAGAACCCCTAAAATCTGTTAAATAACTGCATTCCCTGAAGATGAATGGGAAATGGGAAGTTGCTTCTTAAAGGGAGATATATAAGAAAGGGAGCTTTTCTGGTTGCCACACAAATTGTTAGGGTATCACTGGGAAGACTTGACCTCCATGCCAATTGGCTGTGAGGACTAGCTATGACTACAGTGGGAGAGCTGTTATGCAGGAGATATTCCTATGCAGCAGGATTTGCTTCAGTGGGGGTTTGGTGCTCACTGAGTCTGTCCTTTGAGTGTGTCACTTATGGATGTGTAGAGTTGTAATTTGGTATGGTCTGACACTAACCACTAGATACACTGACTCTTGAGTCTCCAGGAAGGTACAGTCACCAAATCTGCAGATTCCTCTTCTTTGCATTGGGTTTAGAAATGCCCAGATGAGGCCTAGCTATGAAGCAAGGCAGGCTGGTGCTGGTGTGGGTGTTGGCCTTTTATTGATAAGTTTGGGGCTCCCTGACAACAGCTGCAGCTTGTTGGAGAGGTTTTAGTCTGAGCAAGGACAGGCCATTCATATGCAAAAGCCACTGCTCACAGTTTGGTTAGGGTTATAAATTGGATGAGGCGGATCTTAGGGAATCACCAGGGCAGAGCACACAGAAATGGCTGCCAGTCAACCCTGCAACCAGGGAGGTCCCAGCATAGGAACAATGATTCCTTTGAGCACCTCCATCTGGGAAAGTTTCTGCCCTGAAGCCAGACAATCCAGTTCCTCCTCCTATGTGTCTGTGTCCCCTAGAGCTCACCCTGGCATTGGAGCTCAGAGGAAGCAGGACCTTATTAGTTCAATTCGTGGAGCCAGGCTTTTAAAAGGAACAGCTAGGTCTCCAGCAGCTTCTGTTTCACTGAGCCCCAATCTGAACTGGTTTTTACAGCCTCGAGTTATGGGGACTTCTTTTCCCAGCTCTGGGACCCTGGCCTGGGCTTTTGATGTGGGGCTGGGACCTCCTTACTTCTCATTGGCGGCCTCTGTAGTAATGATTTCCTTCCTAATTAAAAAAGCAGCACATGTGAATGCTGGATCAGCCTCTGCACCTCCTACTAGTCTCAGTGTGCTTTTTTTCTTTATTTCTCTAGAGTAGGACTTCCATTCAGCCAGCTTTCTGGCAGTTCTTGATGATGGTGGTCCTATATCTGAGTTGTAATTTTGATGTGGTTGTGGGAGACAATGAGTATGGGCTTTACCTATGCTGCCATCTTAGTTCTATACTATATATTTGCCTTTTTTGTTTAAGGTGACTTTTCAGTGTCTGTGTTTTTTTTTAATTATTATTCTTTTAATTGTTGTTTTTGTAGGAGCTCTTTATATATTCTGTATATGACTTACTCATCAGATATATGTGTTGCAGACTTTTTCTCAATCTGTGGCATGTTTATTCTCTCTCTCTCTCTTTCTCTCTCTCTCTCTCCTTTTTTACAACTGAAATTTAAAAAAAAATTTTCTCACATTAAAAGTGTGAATTTTAAACAGATTCATTTGACTTTGGCAGCTGTATTATCCTCCCATTAGCTAACCTTCATGAAGTTTCATGACTTCTCCCAATTCAAACTTGGGCTTCTTCAGCACTTTGACTTTTCCAAAAAAGATATCATGGAGTGGATAAATAGGTTGACAAGTTTTTCTATGTCTTTTCCAATGCTCTCTGACCATTTCTTTTAAGTCATTTATCTGTACCTCTGGGGTCATGATTTCGATCATCTTCTTTTGGACTTGATGGACCTGTTGATGCTGACCATCAGAGATCTTCTGAAACTGATGGTTGCATTTTTTTTTTTAGTAAAACTAACACAGGATAGATGAAACAAATAACCATCAGTCGTTTTGACATCAACATGAGCTTCAATCATAGTCTGTCATTTTTTTACCCTGGAGCACATTTTGTTATGGGTAAGATCATGCCATGGAACATCCTAACTAATTAGCTTGAATTTTCTAAATGCAACTTCATTATTCTGCAGATCAGTTAAGTTTACTTCAAAAACATGACTCTTGCCGCCATCAGATGCAATTTTGGTTTTTTGAGTTCTTGTGACCAGTGTTTTTCCAGTTATTCTTATGCTGAACATAGCTGGTGCTATCACAACACTCCAATCTTTCTTAGAAAATGGACCAACCACTTTCTTACTGGCTCCCATTTTACCACCTTGTGTGAGGTGCTTGTTATTGCTGACACCATGGTGCTGCCTATTTATTCACTCTCTTAATGGTGTCTTTTGAGGACATTAAGTATTTAATTTAATAATAAGTATTTTCCTATATGGTTAGTATTCTAAAAAATATCTTTGTTTTTATTTTCCCAAGTTTGTGTAGATATTCTCCAGTGTTTTCTTAGAGAAAGTCTGGATTCCTAGATTTTGTATTTTAAACCATGAGCTATTGTGAATATGTATTTGTTAATGGAGTAAGAGAGAAGTTGAGGTTCATTTTCTTTCTCATGTTTATTTCTGAATATTTAGTTGTTACATCACTATTTGTTAAGACTCTCATTGTTGGCTTGACTAAAATTCAGTTGACGGGTTTGTGAGTTTATTGCTGGACTTTTTCTTCTGTTTATTTACCTACCTAATTGTCTTTTATTTATCTGATTGTATTTCAGTGTTTTAATCCCCACCCAGTCCCATCTTTCATTATCACACCCCTGAAGAGCCTTTCTGGATATTTTATTCCTAATTGCCCTTTCCCCCATGAACTTTTAATATTATACAACTGTTCATGTACTATATGTACAAATGTGCTTTTTATGTTAAAAGAATTTTAAAAATTTCCTCCCCAAACAATTTCCACCTCCTTGGAGCTGATATCTGCCATGTTCCATGCATGTCCCCTGGTGGTCAGCGCACGTCATAGCATCCAATTGTTCTGTTGTTCTGGCATTTGGTCTATTTGCATATTAGCCTTTTAATATATAGGATGTTACCTCAATAAATTCAATAAAAACTAAAAAATAAATAAATTTATCACCACATTTGCCTTAAAAAGGCAACAAAATCCAATGCTAAATAACGTAACATCCACAATAACCAGCAAACAAACAAAAACTTTTAGATATGCCAAAATCAAGAGATAGTGTACTCTACACTCTTTATTGTAAAAAAGCAAAAGAAAGGAAGACAAATGTTTTGGTAAAAAAAATATTGTTGGAGAAAGCATACATAATGCATTGTGTATCAAACTTTCAGGATTATTCAGAAGGTTTGTGTTATTAAAGCACAAATTGCTGGATCAATCTCTAGAATACCTGATTACTTTGTCAATTTTTGAGCCTGATAATGTGAATTTCTAGTAAGGTTCCAGGTGCTGCTGCTCCAGAGACCACACTGGAGGATCACTGGGATAGTGTTTAGCTTTAGATTCTAGAGTTATTTAAACCTACTCAGTCATATATTAACCTTGAAATCTTGGTTGCATTTCTTGACCTCTCTAAGCTTTAGTTTCCTTTTTTGTTAAATAGGGACAATAATGGTACCTACATCATATGATCAAAGTGAGATTAAATGATATAATATAGCTAGTATTGGCACATACTAAGTGTGCAATAAAAGTTAGCTACTTTATCATTCAACTGTTACATATATTGTTTGCTATTATTATTATCACTAAGAACAAACTAATATTCTCTATATTTATTTTGTGGCCCTATATCAGCAAGCCTTGTAGTTAAATGTCTTTATAATCCAGGTCCTTTTTTCTTTTGTTTATACAACTGTCTTCCAAAATATTCCTTTGGGGATAAAATATTTCATGCTGGGTTTAAGCCAAAAAATGAGGTTGTTGTTGTTGTTTTCCAAGGCAAATGAATAGAATCTGTTATGCCTTATTAAGTTACAAGAGAGGGGGAAAATGGGAAGAGGGAGAGAGGGAACATGGAGGTAAGAGAGACACATTGACTAGTTGCCTCCTGCACGTTTCTGACTGGGGACTGGGAGTGAACCTGAAACCCAGATATATGCTCTTGACTGGGAATCATACCAAAGACCCTTCAGTGTATGGCCGACACTCCAACCACCAAGCAACACTGGTCAGGGACAGCTCAATAGCATTTCATTCACTTAACCCCGAAAGGAGATTTTGATTTAGTTTTAAAAGATAAATTTTAGGAAACCAAGATGGTGGCATAGGTGAAAATCTAAACTGCTGCCTCACACAATTTCAAAACTACAACTAAAAGACAGAATGGACATCATCCAGAACCACAGGAAAGCTGGCTGAGTGGAAATTCTACAACTAGAAGGAAAGAGAGGGGCTCACAGAGACTTAGAGGAGCTGCAAAAAGCTGAGGTATAGAGACACGCATGTGGAGAGGATGGGCGGTGGAAGACCTGGCTGGCTTCCTCTAGCATAAGGGAGACAGAAACTCCCAACTGCACTGAACGCCAGTCCTGGGCAAGACTCATACAGGGGGAGTCTGGACTGTCATGAAAAGGGAGGAGTGCATAGAAACTTAGAGAAGCCACAAAAGGCATAGATCTGGAGGCACACGTGCAAGTGCACACAGAGAGAACTGACTGCTGATTGTGCCACTGGCTTTCTCTAGCAGGAGGAAGACAGAACCTCCCAACTGCACTGAAATCTAGTCCCAACAGCACTGAACCCCAGTTTTGGGAGAGACCCAGGGGACCCAGACTCATACGGGTCCCCGAGCACATGGAAACTCAGGGGAGCCATGAAAAGCAGAGGTCTGGAGGTGCACACAGAGAGGGCTGCAGTGATTACCGAGGGACACAGATCCAGGGGCCGCATAGGGCAGGACTGATGGGAAGCCAAGGCCGTCTGCTCAGCCCTGAGACTCTGCCCCATCCAAGCTGAACACAGAAGCTTTTGCAATTTTGCAAGTCTTATATCATAAGGCTGACTCCAGCACAGAAGTTCTCCCTGCTTAGACACAGCTGATCCTCACAACCAATTGGCTTGGAGGTCAATCCCCCTTCACCCCCCACCCTCCCCGCAGAGATACCAGCAACAATCAAGACTTAACTACAACAAGGCTGTACACACAGTCCACAAAGTGGTGTACCAAGAGAGTCCACCTCACGTAACTGGGGAGGCGGAGCTACTGGACCATATAGGACAACTAGCATACAAAGCTACTCTACCAACTCAGAGAAGCAGCAAAAATGTGGAGACAAAGGAACAGATTACAAACAAAAGAAATGGAGGAAAACAAATGACTGGATATAGAGTTTAAAACCATGACTATAAGATTTTTCAAGAATTTCCTAGAAAAGGTTGATAAATTTAATGAGCCTCTCAAGGATATGAAAAAGTACCAACTAGAAATTAAACATACACTAACTGAAATAAAAAATATTATACAGAGACTTAGCAGCAGACTAGAGGAACACCAGAATCAAGTCAAAGATTTGAAATACAAAGAAGCATAAAACACTCAACTGGAAAAGCAAAAAGAAAAATGAACCCCAAAATGTGTAAGGAGCCTCAGGGACTACTTGAAGAATACCAACATCTGAATTATGTGGGTGCCAGAAGAAGAGAGAGAGCAAGATACTGAAAACCTATTTGAAGAAATAATGACTGAAAACTTCTCCCACCTAGTGAAAGAAATAGACTTAGAAGTCCAGGAAGTGCGCAGAACCCGAAACAAAAAGAATCCAAAGAGGAACATACCAAGACTCATCATAATTAAAATGCCAAGAGCAAAAGACAAAGAGAGAATATTAAAAGCAGCAAGAGAAAAACAGTTAATTACCTACAAAGGAGCACCCATCCGACTGTCAGCTGATTTCTCAACAAACTATGCAGGCCAGATGGGAGTGGCAAGAAATATTCAAAGTGATGAATAGCAAGAACCTACAACCAAGATTACTCTACCCATCAAAGCTAGCATTCAGATTGAAGGTCAGATAAAGAGCTTCACAGATAAGAAAATTCTAAGAGTTCACCACCACCAAACCAGTATTATATGAAATGCTGAAAGGTACTTTTTTAGAAGAGAAAGAAGAAGAAAAAGGTAAAGATAAAAATTATGAACAACTAATACATATCTATCAACAAGTGAATCTAAAAATCAAGTGAATTAAAAATCTGATAAGCAGAATAAACGGGTGAATATAATAGAACCAGGGGCATAGAAAGGAAATGGACTGACAATTTTCAGGGGAAAATGGGTAAAGTGATTGCAGGGAGAGACTGGACAAAAATCATACACCTATGGATGAAGACAATGGGGCGGGGAGGTAAGGGAAGAGGGAGGGGTGGAATCTAGGTAGAGGGGAACTATGGGGTAAAAAGGAGGAAACAATTGTAACAATCTGAACAATAAAGATTTATTTTAAAAAAAAAAGATAAATTTTAACTCTGACACCTGGGTCTCCATGTAGTATAGTAGGTATGTCACTGTTCAAATTACCCCCTTCCTATGGAATTTGATGTCAGACCTGGCCAGGTGATTTACTTTGGTCAATGAAACAGGCAAAAATGATATGTGCCATATCTTAAAAAAACACACAAAAACTTTAAGAGCCTTTTTTTTTGTACCATAGACTATGTAATGTCCTAGATGAGGAATTGTTCCTTGAGTTGTGGTCCCATAAGGAAGACAATGTATATGTAACACATTAATTAAAAAAAAAGGAAAACAATAAAGTTTAGAGTTGCATGTGGCCAGTGACAGATGAATAGTTTAAGGAAGAAAGAAACCTTTCTTTTGGGGGGACTAAGTCACTGAGATTTTAAGGTTGCTCTTTATTGCAGCATAACTTAAGCTAAGCCAATAAATTACACACACACACACTGATATTCTCTAAAATATGGGGCTTTTGTTGGCCATTGCTAGGGTTCTTGTCTTCAACTAGGAGGGTAAAAGGCAGAGAAAGGTAAGAAAGAAGTTGCTGTTGGTACGTGGAAAAGATCGGATTTCTAAGTCTACCTCCAAATTACTTTTTGGCATTTTTGAGAGCCCATGGTTCGTTCAAATTTCACTTAGTAACTCCTGGGAGAAATTGAAGGATTGTACCTGTGTACCACTACTAGGCCTAGCCCAATACTGAAAATGGTATATAATTAATTATGCCTGGACAAATAGATGACTGATAATGGTATGGGCCATAGAAAACTGAGGCATTGTTTTCCCTGAATTGTAACATAGTCATGAAATTAACACCATGCATATTTTCCTAGAGAAAAATATTCTAAGAGATTCTTCAGTTAGGGGATACAAAAAGAGATGGGAATGTTGGGGAAGGATAATGAAAACTGGATGGCGCCAGCCAAGCAATATGGATTAATTGTGGGGTTTTTTTGGGAAAAATAAAAAGATGACAATGAAACATAATGGCTAACATAATTCTTTAACAAAGTGTCAAAATTATCCGGGAATATTTCTAATAATAATGCATGTCAGTAGCTTTAAAGAAGCTAAAGATAATCTGTAGCTCATAAAAAGAACAAATGTGAAAGGATTAAGCCACATGCTTGGGTTATTATTTCAAAGAATTTTATAAGTCTGTAGAATCCATTAAGTGAACTTTCTTAAAGTCAAAATAGTTAGCAATATTTTTAGGTGAGAATTTGAGTATTTATATTAAACTAGAGGCCCATTGCAGGAAGATTCCTGCAATAGGGCTTCCTGCGGCCATCTCTGCTGCCCTGCCTCCTTCCCTCCCTTCTCCACTGACCACCTGCTTCCCTCCCTTCACCACAGCCCTGCCTGCTTCCCACCTGGCTGCTTCCCTCCCTTCTCTGCCTGCCCCACTTGCTTGCTTCTCTGTAGCTTCCCTCCCTTCTACAGCACTTGGCTTCCTTCTATGCTGTCTTCAGTTTTCACTCTGCACCAGGATATGCAAATCAACCACCATCTTGTTTGGGTTAATTAGCATACTCACTCCTGGCTTGTGGATGTAGTGAAAGTATGGTCAATTTGCATGTTTCTCTTTTATTAGATAGGATATCTCTTTTGGCTTTTTTTATCATAATTTTAATAACCATGGTTTGGGCTCATCAAACAACTTACACTATTTTTTAAAAGTTTAAGGTTCAATAAAATCTAACCTGCTTTTTGTCAAACACCTTTTCCTTCTGATTTTAAAAACCGTCTGTATTTTAAGGGAAATTTAACCCATGTGGTTTTTATTCATTTAAATTTAAATAATCAAAATGGTGGTTTTTTACAAGTTAACTGATGTCAAAGAAGTTTTTTGAGCCTTTTAAAGAAACTTTTATTCTAAAAACAAGAAGCAATGATTTGCCAAGTGTAAATGCATTTCAACACCAAGAGACTTGTATTCATTTGTAACTGTAAACCTCTGGTTTCTATATCTGGCAGAGATAGATCATTCCTGTTCTGTAACGTATTGGGGCCTAGACTCCCCAAAGTTAGCTGGCATTGTGATGAAATAAATGTACTAAGCCTGTAAAAATAAGAAAAATGGTGATGATAGTTAAAGCATTTCAAGAAATCATTGGCACTACAAGAGTCTGTGTAGCCAAATAGAAAGTGTTTTTCCTGCATTGGCTACACATTTGCTGAGTTTCTATTATGGATATGGCACTGGGGTGGGGGTAAAGATGCTAAGGTAAATATTTTGGGGGCTCCTTACCCTCAAGTTAAGGAGAGTAACCTCAGAAATTTTCTTTCATTCTTTATGAAAATAGCTAAAAAGTCCCAATTGAAATGTATTTTGGTGGAAGAAGAACTGAAATTTGGGTTTTGGAATATTCAGAGGTGAGGGTAATATCCTCAAGGAATGATATTAAGAATGAGAGGGGATGGAGTTTATCAGACAGATGGTTTTGCATTTTCTCTCCTCTACCTTTGTTTTTCCCTAGGTAAATAAGTCACTCAAATGTCAGACCAAATCACAATCGTCTGTAAGCTGTTCTGTATTAGGTTACTTATTTTAAATCTTCAGATATCCTCTTTGAACCTGGAGTTGACTTATATGTCAGATGGATAGATTCCTCACTTCTCTCCACCCTGATTCTCAGTAGCTTCTTTTTCAGGACTATAAACAGGAATAGCTTCCATAATATGAATCTTTCAGGGGATAGCCAAGATAGCACTTCATTCTTTGTCTCATTCCCTGGAAATTTGCTCTGGACAGATAATTATCTATTTATTTTACTGCCCCTCTCCTCTTAGAGAAATGGGGAGGAATGAAGGTTAGGGGGAGGAGATAGGAGGTTTGCTCCAGAATTTGACCTAATCCAATGCACAGACAAAACTCCTGAAAAAAGACAAAACTCAAGTTTCATGGCTTCTACCTTGTCTGTTTCTTTTTAATTTTAAAATGACAGCTGACATTCAATATTATTTTTCTGTCATCTTGACTGGAACTCATCTACCAATGTCTTTATGGACATCAGTGTGTACCTAGAGTAAGGTGGTTCTTAGGTAGGTGTTGCTTAGTAAGACATTGTAATGAGCCTCACTTCTTAGACACACTGTAACTTTACATATTGTCAAAGAAAAAAAGGACAATGTATTGTCTTATATAATGAGAATTGCCACATATAATTGTGCCAGCTGTGCAGTACACACACTGTGCAATTCTATGGAGTCTGTGTGTGTAAATGAAATGTCCAGGGAAAGATTCCAGGCATGCCTGAAGGTGGTCATATGATGTCATAAGTGATCTCTCAATTTTCTCTCTCTCTCTCTCTCTCTCTCTCTCTCTCTCTCTCTCTCTCTCTCTCTCTCTCTCGCTTTTTCTCTCTCCACACACACACAAGCACACACATGCATGCACACGCATATACACATACACATACACACACCTCCCAATGCTTTTTTCTCTTTACCCTTAGAGTCGCATATATTTGTATCTAAAAAGGGCTAAGGGATGGCTTTATTAGGAAATGTGCTTCAGAACCTCTGCCACTTGTTAGATGAGCATCCCTGAGCACAT
Organism: Lasiurus cinereus; assembly: GCA_011751065.1. Lineage (NCBI taxonomy): Eukaryota > Metazoa > Chordata > Mammalia > Chiroptera > Vespertilionidae > Lasiurus > Lasiurus cinereus. The sequence continues at coordinate 16,101,725 of JAAGEH010000307.1, read as the reverse complement.
CATCCCAAAAGAAAAGAATCTACAAGTAGTAGCAGAGCCTGGTGATCATTAGAAAAAATTGAACTTTTGTCCTTTGTCCTTTCCAGCCTAGGGCACCATGATGGTTGATACAGTTTCATTAAAAATCCTGGCCAAATTCTCACTGGCCAGGCTTAGGTTATGTGCCTATTCCTGATCCAAATGTAGAAGCTGGGAGGCTGGCGAGTTCTGATGGGCAAAGCCCAAGTTTTAGTCAATCCAGAAATTGAGGGGTGGACTCAGCCCCACCCTAACCACATTAAGTGAGAGTGGAAAGGTATAGTTCCCATAAAGAATCAATAATAGAAGGCAAAATGATAAATGTCTATAACTGCCACCTGGTATTTTACATTTGTTACTGAGCCAAGTTGTCCCAAAAACCTATTTACATATATCTTTATTCAATTTTACCTGCTTGGTTTTCTACTAGCATTCAAGGATGTTGAGATAAATATGAATTGTTATTCTGTCAGTTTACAAATAACTTGCATTAAGCTATTGGAGAAGTTGATCATCGATAACTGGGTTGCGGTATAAATACTTCGTAATACCTGACCAAAAATTGTTGTGGCACTCACCTGAGTTCATGTTGACATAATTTCATTCAACAATTATTTATCAAATACTAACTAAGTTCCAAATAAAATTATATTTATTAGTACCTTTGGTTGTAATTGCTTAATCAGCTTCAAATCCAGTTACATTTATTATTATCCAGCCTATATTCTTTTTATCTTCTATCCAAGGATATCTCCTGATTCAATTTATGTAAACATTTTGAATGTGAAATTATGTACCAGAAATTGTGCTAGCATTGGAGCTACAAAGAAGCCTATAGTGTACTAGAGAAGAGGAATGTGCAACAAAAATGATTAAAGTGTGATAAGGACAATAATCATCTTATTATTTGGGATACCTACTACTAAAAAAGAATTGGTCTGTAAACTAATAATGTATTTTACCCTATTCAAACAGGATAGCCCTAGTCAATTTGGCTCAATGGATACAGAGTTGGCCTGTGAACTGAAGGGTCCCAGATTTGATTTTGGTCAAGGGCACATACCCGGGTTGCGGGCTCAATTCCCAGTGTGGGTTGTGTAGGAGGCAGCCAATCAATGATTCTCTCTCATCATTGATGTTTTTATTTCTCTCTCCATCTCCCTTCCTCTCTGAAATCAATAAAAGCATATTTTAACACAGGATAAATAATGACTGAGGCAACAGTTTTTCTAGTTAATCCAAGGTGAGTTCTAGTGATCCTTGCATCATTTTTCAAATGCTCATACATCATCTATTTAGCAAAGAACTTCAAAATTTTGCCAGAAATCAACTGTATATAATTTTTTTTCAGAAAATTATCTCTTCTATCCTTCCTTTAAAATACCCTTTAGGGCTCTCTCTTATTTTCTATGTCCCCCCAAAATTAAGGCTGACCTGAAGATCATACCAGCAAATTCTTTCACTACCTTGCAAAATAAAGTGTAGTTATATTTGCTTATCAAAATGGAGAGAGCTATATTCTTTTACTGCTTCTGTTACTTCTCAAGACCACTGATCAAATTAGCATCCTAAGAATCATCTGCAGAGTTTTTAAAGGACACTTTTCTGGGCACTTCCCCCAAGTTTCTGATTCAATAGAATGAGTTGGGCCCAAGAATTTACATTTTTACCAAGTTCCCAGATAATGCTGATGCTGCTAGTCTAGTAATCACATTTTGAGAATCACTACTCTATAATGTATATCTACAACTTTGTTTGGAAATCATTTTTCTTGCAAAGAAAGATAAAAATTAAGAATAAAATAATTCTGCTTTCTCCCTAGAACTTAACATCACACCATCTTTTTTAAATTAATTAATTAATTAATTAATTTTTTAAATTAATTTTTATTAATTTTTTATACATATCTCCCCATTGCCCCCCTCCCTCCCAGGCATACCCCAACCCCCCAGTGTCTGTGATCATTGGTTATGCTTATATGCATGCATACAAGTCCTTTGATTGATCACTTATCTACCTCACCTAACTTTAATCTTTCTGCTGTAATTTCACAGTCTGTTTGATGCTTTATGATTTTTGTCCTCCTGAGAATTATCAGTCTACTCCCTTTCTGTGCTCCTGATTCTATTATATTCACCAGTTTATTCTGTTGATCAAATTTTTAATTCACTTAATTTTTAGATACCCTTGTTGATAGATATGTATTTGTTGTTCATAATTTTTTGTCTTTTACCTTTTTCTTCTTCCTCTTCTAAAAGAGTACGTTTCAGCATTTCATATAATACTGGTTTGGAGTTGGTGAACTCCTTTAGCTTTTTCTTCTCTGTGAAGGTCTTTATCTGCCCTTCAATTCTGAATGATAGCTTTGCTGGGTAGATTATTCTTGGTTGTAGGTTCTTGCTGTTCATCACGTTGAATATTTCTTGCCACTCCCGTCTGGCCTGCATCGTTTCTGTTGAGAAATCAGCTGACAGTCGTATGGGTGCTCCCTTGTAGGTAATGAACTGTTTGTCTCTTGCTGCTTTTAATATTCTCTCTTTCTCTTTTGCTCTTGGTATTTTAATCATGATGTGTCTTGGTGTGGTCCTCTTCGGATTCCTTTTATTTGGGGTTCTGTGTGCTTCCTGGACTTGTAAGTCTATTTCTTTTACCAGATGTGGGAAGTTTTCAGTCATTATTTCCTTAAATAGGTTTTCAGTATCTTGCTCTTTCTCTTCTTCTGGCACCCCCACAATTCTGATGTTGGTACGCTTGAAGCTGTCCCAGAGGCTCCTTACATTATCTTCACATTTTTGGATTCTTTTCTCTTCTTGCTTTTCCAATTGAATGTTTTCTGCTTCTTTATATTTCAAATTTTTGACTTGATCCTTGCCTTTCTCTAGTCTGCTGTTAGGACTCTGTATAATATTTTTTATTTCAGTCAGTGTATGTTTAATTTCTAGTTGGTCTTTTTTCATCTTTAGTTGGATCTTTTGCATCTCTAGTTGGTCCTCTTTCATCTCCTCTTGGGTCTCGCTAAATTTATCCATCTTTTCTAGCATATTCTTGAAAAACCTTATAAGCATGGTTTTGAACTCTATATCCAGTCGTTTTTTTTCCTCCATTTCTTTTGCTTGTAATCCCTTCCCTTGTCTCAGCATTTTCACTGTGCCGGGGAAACTTCTGTGCTGGATTCAGCCGCAGAAGCCTCTGTTGAGCTTGGCAGGGGTGGAGTCTCAGGGCTTAAGGGACCGCCTTGCCTTCCAGTTGGCCCCGCCCTCCACAGCCCCTGAGTCTCACGTGACTGGGTAATGGCTGGAGTGGTCCTTGTGCGCGCACCCGCAGTGCCTCTAACCGCTGCCTTTCCGGCTCCCTTGTGCACCAGGACCAGAGGAGTCTAGGTCTCCAGGGTTTCGCCCAAAACAGGGGCTTAGTGGACTCAGAAGTGGCACAGTTGGGAGGGTCTGTCTCCCGCCCACTCTCGAAAGCCAGCAGCACAATCAGCAATCTGTCCTCCGCGTGGTGCCGTGCGCGACCAGACCTCCGATCTTTTGCAACTCCCCTAAATTTCCGTGCACCTCTCCCTTTTTACAGTCCAAACTCCCCCCTATGAGTTCCGGCTGGATCTGGGGTTTAGTGTCATAGGATAAGGGGTTCAATGCCTTTGAGAGTCTCCGTTTCCCTCCCGCCAGAGAAAGCCAGCCAGGTACTCCGGCACCCGCTCTCTCCTCGCACGCGTCTCCGTACCTCAGCTTTTTGCAGCTCCTCTGGGTCTCCGTGAGCCCCTCTCTTTCCCTCTAGTTGTAGAACTTCCACTCAGCCAGCTTTTCTGTGGTTCTGGATGATGTCCGTTCTGTCTTTTACTTGTAGTTTTGAAATTGTTGTGCGAGGCAGCAGTATAGGTGTTTACTTATGCCGCCATCTTGGATTCCCTCCCACACCATCTTTTTAAAGTAATGGGACTCTCTCTGAATTCATTCATTTATTTAACAAATGTTTATTGAGCACCTATTATATGCCAGGCACTGTAGTAAGCACTAAGACAAGGTGGGGAAATGTCCAGCCCAAAAAACAATTTAGTCTGCCCCTGCCAAGGCATTAGGGGTGAGTTAATAAAATGTTTGATCAAATATAGCAGGCTAAGTTTTAAATTTATCATTTTGTATGGCCTGCAAATGATGTTATAAATATCTAAACGGCCCTTGGCAGAAAAAGTTTCCCCACCCCTGCACTAAGGCAACAAAGATAAATTCCCAGCTTGTAGAAAAGCTCCTATGCAGTGAATCTAAAGAGTAAATGCACAGATTCCCTCTGGGAAGTGTTGGGGTTTGCTGTGTTGGGGTTTTCTGGGGTCATTTTAGGGACTTAAGCAGTAACTATCTGTATTATTCTGAGTCTTTTGTATGGGAGGGGCAGCTCCTTCAAAAGAAAGGGCAGATTGTTCAATTATCCAAAATAAGCGATGCTGGGTAGACAAAGCCATACTCTGTTGTGGAAATTGGAAAAGATTCTACAAAAGAGAGGACATACTATGAATTACTTATTCTTATAAGTCTTTTGTAAATTTTTTGTTGCATTAATTTTTATTATAGTAATTTTGTTAACCTGTCTTTTCCTTTTACATTGAAATCATTAATAATCTTATAAATCTATATTATAAAAAGCCAGTGGCCGGAATGCAGGGACGACCAAACGATCCAGACACCAGGAGGTGCATGGAGCACCTCTCAGTCCCTCCCCCCGGCCTGAGAGCCGCTTGCAGCATAGGGGTAGGGCTCGCGGCTTGCAGGGCTCAGAGGGGTTTGCGGCTCACACAGCAAGGCGGGGTTCATGTGTCACAGTGGATTGCAGCAGCGAGCTATTTGCTCACAGTGGGTCTGGGGTCCCACTGGCACGGCAGGTCTGGGTTTCATGTGATTTTGTGCTCTGGGCCATTAGTAATTATAATAAAATGACACCTGTATGACCAGGGTCAGGTTACATTTGTAATCTGGGAAGCAAAGACATGAGAAAGGGGAGTCATAAAAAATTGCTCTATCCAGTGTTGTTCTAGAAATCCAAAGTTCAGAGGGAAACTGAATTAGGAACCAAGAAGAGTTAGGCAATGTCAGAAAAAAATTTCTAGAACTTTTCCAGAAAACTATTTTTTATTCTCCAGGTGATTGGTATTGGGCTTCTGGCTCTACTGGGCCATGTATACTGAAGATGAAATTCAGTCTTTGACATAATCTCAGACATCATCTTCTTTATTGGGTGTGAACAAGCCCATAACAATGTTGGTTGCCCTGTAGCTTCTCACCATAGCCTCACCTTCTCACAGGGGTATCCTTTAGGTAGCCTCTCCCTCCCCTAAGAGTAGCAGGAGAAGAGGCTATAGAAGAGAGGATTTCCACAGTTTTGTCTTATACATATTGCCCTTCTAAAGGTATGAAATTCAAGATATTGAAACCTTCAGCTTCTGTAGCACACTTGATCTCTTTCCTCTGCACACATGCCCATGCATGCTCACACACACACATGAGTGTCCTATCTAATAAAAGAGTAATGTGCAACTTGACCATACCTCAGCTATACTCACAAGCCATGCCCACCAGCCAATCAGGAGCAAATATGTAAATAAACCCAACCAAGATGGCTGTGGCCAAGAAGAGCAGAAAGGATGCTTGGGTTTCCCTGGCAATGTAGGAAGCCAAGCTTTCTGCCTGCGATTCCAGAACCAGGCCTCACTCAATGCTACAAAGTTTCAATGATAGAAGATAAATAAACTCCAACAGAAATGGCAGCAACTAAAGAGCTGGAGAGAGCAGGAGACTTCAGTTGCTCCTGGAGATGAAGGAAGCCAAGCTTTCCACCTGCCCTGGCTTGCCTTGGCCTGTGCTGAAGGCTACAAAGTTTCAATTATAGAAGATAAATAAACCCCAACAGAAATGGCTGCCCCCACGGAGTGAGCAGAAGGCTTGGCTCCGCTCCAGGCTACAAAGTTTCAATTGTAGAAGATAAATAAATCCCAGATACCAGGGTCTCTGCTTAGGTTACTGGGGGGCATGGCGGGCCTGCAAACCACCACAGGCCCCTCACCCAGGCTGCCCCACGCCCCTAGGGAACCCCCACCCTGATCTGGGACACCCTTCAGGGCAAACCAGCTGGCCCCCACCCGTGCACCAGGCCTCTATCCTATCTAATAAAAGAGTAATATATAGATTGACCATCACTCCAACACACAAGATGGCTGCCCCCATGTGATCAAAGATCCTGCCCCCATGTGGACACAAGATGGCCACTACAAGATAGCCAGAAGGAGAGGGCAGTTGGGAGGAACTAGATCTGCAAGGGAGGGCAGTTGAGGGTGATCAAGCCTGCAGGGGAGGGCAGTTAGGAGTGACCAGGCCAGCAGAGGAGGGAAGTTGGAGGTGACCAGGCCTGCATGGAAGGGCATTTGGGAGGACCCAGGCCTGTGGGGGAGGGCAGTTAGGGTTGACCAGGCCTGCAGGGGAGGGCAGTTAGGGGAAAACAGTCTGGCAGGGGAGCAGTTAGGCATCAATCAGGCTGGCAGGGGAGTGGTTAGGGGATGATCAGGCTGGCAGACAGAAGTGGTTAGGGGCAATCAGGAAGGCAGACAGGTGAGCAGTTGGGAGCCAGCAGTCCTGGGTTGTGAGAGGGATGTCCGACTGCCCGTTTAGGCCCAATCCCGGGAGGTAAGATTGGGCCTAAACGGGCAGTCAGACATCCCTCAAGTGGTCCCAGATTGGAGAGGGTGCAGGCTGGGCTGAGGGACACCCCCCATCCCTGTGCACAAATTTTGTGCACCGGGCCTCTAGTATATAATAAAAACTGCATTTACTTCTAGATCTAGAAAAGTTTTGAGTCTTATCATTCAACAATAAGTATTTATTGAGTATTTACTATATGCCAGGTCCTGTCTCGGTGCTTGGGATCCACCAATGAACAAAACAGAAAAAAGCAAAACAAAACAAACAAACAAACAAACAAACAAACAAACAAACAAAAAACTATCTGCTCTGCAAAGCTCACATTCTGGTGGAGATGTTATATTCCATGTGAATGAAAGTATCAGATTCTTCTCTCAAATGATACTTAACTGGAGGAGGCATAGCTAAAATGGGAGGACCACAAGCAACACGGTGCAGACAAGTGTCTTCTGTGAATAGGAGAGGGGTTAGAAAAGGAATGAGTGACGGAGGTAGATTCAACTACTTTATAATTATGTTTGGGTAAGACTACTTATCCTTTTAACAAAAATGGATAAATTCTATTTAAAAATCTAGGAAGCATACAAGTAGGCAAATTTGATAAATTACGTGATTTTTTCCCCCCCTTCCAGCAAATCTATCTTTGCTTTTCCTGTCTTAACATTATCTATCCATCAGTCAGTCAGCATTCCATCCTTACAGTTTTACAGTATGGCACTTCCCAGATAAGAACCCCATTCTTTTTTTTCTTTTTTTTTCTTCTTTTTACATGGTTTCAAGAGCCATCTGGCAGTCAGACTGTTGAATTGAATTCAAGGATGCTTTCAAATTAGTGCCATAAAACAGGCAGTTCACCATATCTCCATAAGGCACATTACTGTCCCCCAGTGAATGATACCTGACAGAAACAGTAAAGAGCAACTTATCTAGCATCTAACAAACATTGCTTTTCCCAGGATGGGCAGAGAAAGGGATGCTGAAGGGAGGCATTGCAGTAAGTCTTATCATCACTGAGTAATCACAATGAGTGCATTGTAAGTCAGTTGGCCCACGCCAACCATTGTAGCTGGAAAACGTATGCTGTGGCACCTTTCCTTGAAGAACTTAGACAGGTGAAATACCATTTCAAAAGAAATATAATAAAAAAGTCCAGTTCTCTAGAAATTCCAAAAAGAGAGCGCTCTGTAGGTTTATTCCTGGGGAAAGGGAAGTAGTTCCTGCAACCATGTGTGAGACTAGAGTAGATTTGTGTCACCTAACATTGTTGCTGAGTCTTATGGGAACACAGTCTTGTGGATTTGCTGCTACCAAACATTCATCATGGGTCTACTGTTCAGTTATGAGTGTAATCTCTCAGAAAAGCTTGCAAAAGTGCTATAACAGAAAGACCTTGGATAGGATAACACTGTCATTCAACAGCCCTGTTGGCTGCTATTTTCTACTGGAAATAGATAGAAACCTCTATGTAAATAAATAATGGTATCCGGAGGCAGAGGAAAACTTTTCTAATCCTTAACAATGTCCTTTGGGACTTGTTTAGAGATTCATGGAGTCATAAGGTGGGTATCCCTGGAAATCAATTCCAGATTTCCACGGGATTCTGTATTGTGAAAATTGCCACATCAAATGAACAATGAGTTGGTTCACAGCTACTTTGGAGTGAATGGGTGGGAAATGTCATCACAATGGTTGTTTCCCAAATTACAAACCAGTAGGATTTTTTTTTCTTGGAAAATTGGACACATATGTAACTATAATATGATATTTACTTTTCCATTTTTAAAAAAGCATGAGTAAATAAATGTTTACTATATACAGTGTTTTGTGTACCTAGCATTAGTGGAGAATGGGTGTGAGCAATGCTAATAGCATTTTATAAAATAATTATTAAAAATCTCTATGGGGTGAACATTTAAAACAAATATTTTCCTGAAGTCGTAGACGCAACCTAAAATTAAACCCACAGTTAGTCTACTGTGGCTAGAGGTGATCAAAGATTAAGTGGATTTGCTTCACTGGGGGTCCTCAGTTACCACCAAAACATCTTTCATCTCTGGATTGAGGCTTGTTCCTGTAATGTAACACATTTGGTTCTTTTACACTTTCTCCCCTTCAACCTCAATAGATTCCTGTGGCTTTTGTGTTATATTTTCTTAGTTCTGATCAAATAATTATTCCCATCCCTCTTGCTCAGGCTTCTTTGCATCATCTCTTTTGTTGTGGATTTAGACTTGCATGAGCTCCGCTCCTTCTTGACTCCTCCCTGCTAATTCCGCCCCGGAATTATTCTACGGGTGAATAGAAGGTATTGACTGTTCAATGGTTTTTTTGTGTATTGTCAGCTGCTTTATTGCTGCCTTTCTCCAGATTTTGCCACTAAAAAGCATGGAAATGTTCTTTTAAATCACTAGGCTCCTGTCATATCCCAATGGAATGGATGCCTATGATTGGGTGGATACTATGAGTAACATTGAAAGCTATGTCTAACTTGTGTCAGCAGCCAGGTGGCAAAAAATACAGAAATAGCTCCTCAGAGGATACAGAAAAAGCCTCCTCAGAGTGGAACCATTTTCCCAGAAAAAAAATAGGCTTACCATTTTCTAGTGTTCAGAGACTTATAATCATGGTGAATGAGCATAAAGTTTTAAGATTTCAGAGCAAAGCTCCTTGAGAGCAGAACTGACCTCAGGTCCAACTCAACCTCCACGGTTATTAAAAATAAAAATTGCTAGAGCAACCCTCATTACGTCTACTTTGCTAGCTGGCTATTTGGAATTTTGAAGGATAATTTTATTTTTTTTCTAATAAAATTAGAAAATGCAGTTGTAAGTTCCACCACTCGAAACCCACCCACCAAGGACCCTGAATCTGTCCATCCCAGTCGAAGCAGGACCTTCTGGCTGGGCCCCTCTGATTTGGGCTGACTTTGTGCCTCCTGACAACCTAAGCCTGGTATCTTATCTTAAGCAACTGCCTTACCCAGTCAATGGACTAGTCTGACCACTTTGAGCGTGGATTTGCTGCACCCCTCAGTGGGCTACCCGGGGCCCTGGGCTTCTTGTCCCACAGCCATCCTGCAGAAACAGTGCCGGAAGATGACAATGTGCACCCAAGTGCAGCTAGATGTGCTGGAAGCACTATTTGCTAAGACCTAGTACCGAGGCATCTTCATATGGGAAGAAGTGGCACTGAAAATCATCTTGCCTGAGTCCAGGGTGCAGGTAGTGGTTTAAGTAATCAAACAACTAAGTGCTACCAACAGCAGCAGCAATAGAATGGAGATCAAAACAAAGTGAGCCTACAAACAAAAGGTATCTCCAGCTCGGGAAGTGAGTTCAGAGAGTGGATCAAGTGGCTAATTCACTCCCCCACAGTGCCAGCCATTTCCAATAGCAGTGCTCCCGTATCTATCTGGAGCCCAGCCTCCATCTCCCAACTGTCAGATCCCTTGTCCACCTCCTCTTCCTGCATGCAGAGGTCCTATCCCACCATGGCCTATACTCAGGCTTCAGGTTATATTCAAGGGTATGCTGGCCCAACTTGTTACTTTGAGGGCATGGACTATGAATCTTATTTGACCCCTATGTATTACCAGCTTCCCAGATCAGGGGCCACACTCAGACTTATGAGTACCAGTGCAATTACCAGCCATCTCAATCAGTTCCCAGCTTCTCTTTCCATCCAGGGATATGGATCTTCAAGCTTAGGTTTTAAGTTAACCACTTGTTGCTTTGATTATAAGGACCAAACTGCTTCTTAGAAGTGTAGCTTCAATGCTGACTGTTTGGATTACAAAGATCAGACATACTTAAGGAAACTCCAGGTTTTTGAAGATCTGTAGAACCTCTTTTGTGGGTGATTTTTTAATTATACTGGGCTGGACATTCCAGTTTTAGCCAGGTATTGGTTAAAAGAGTTAGATGAGATGATACTCAGACTCATCTTCTGATCAATGTTCCAGGAAGCATAGAAGGAAATATAAAGGTCCTTAAAGGGGCCCACTGACCAGCAACCTTAAATGGACAAACTAATCTAAGATCCTGTCATAGTTTTAGATCATTGGTTTTCTTGGTTCTCGAAGTGATCAAAAGCATTCTAGCCATGTGCAACCAAACTCCACCAAAATAAGCAAAACTAAATAGTGAAGTAAAGGAGGGAAGGACATGGCCTTCTTAAGCAGTGGTATTCCAGTGGTTTAGCCAATCCTTGGTTGAATCTTAGGAATGGATCATGTCTCAAACTCACTTATATTTTATGACCAACTGTGAGTTGGCACTGAAAACTTTTCCAGGATGGTGTGAATTGTGCAACTGATTGTCCTGGATGCACTACTTTATTTAAAAAATAATATTCATAAGGATCAATATGTAATTTAAGAGACAATCAGTGTGTATCTTATATAAATGATACATCAATGGTTTTTAATCTGTGCTAGGCTTCAAAACTGTGATCTCCTGCTATGGTATGCAACCTTTAACTCCATGTCTCAAACTCACTCACTTTTTCTTTCTGGACTTGACAGATATGTATAATTATATTAAAATGGTTCTAACATACACACACTATTTGTACACATACAAAAGATTTCATAGCTGTCATTCAAAGAATATTAGAGATCTAAGGTATGTTCTCAAAGTGCAAGCTCTAACTGAGCTCATGATGGAGGCTCTTCCAGTACCCTTCTCTTTGCTAGATGTCCATCAATAGTATCTATTTCTTTCTGAGCATATTTCAGTTTTTAGCTTTGAAATATGTAGCCATTAATTAGAGAAAGTTGAACATTATGCCAAGAAGGATTCTCCTGATAGCTTCTTAAACATAAATACAATTTGTATGTATTATATGATCCAATTTTGTCACATGCACACACACACAACTCAGGGAACAATCTATCTATATAAAAGCTTAAGCAACCATTACGACTGAACAACCAGAATGACCAATCGCTATGATGCACACTGACCACCAGGGGCAGACGCTCAATGTGGAAGCTGTACCCTGGTGGTCAGTGAGCTCCCACAGGGGGAGCACCGCTCAGCCAGAAGCCAGGCTCATGGCTGGTGAGCCAGCTGTGGCGGTAGGCACAACGGGGCTGGGATGAGTGGGAGTGGCACGGCGTTAGCCCAGGCTCGGGCTTCTCCCTGGCTGCCTGCCACTTTGGCACTGCTACATCCCTTGGAGGATGTTAGACTGCTGGTTTCAGCCTGATCCCCACAGGCCAGCATCTCCTTCAGGGTCCTGGATTGCAAGAGGGTACCGGCCAGGCTGAGGGACCCCAACCATAGATGAATCCATGCACAGGGCCTCTAGTGAAATTATATACACTAAACATTAGCTGATATCTCTAGATGCTGGGATTACAAAAGATTCTTATATTTTTCTTTATGGTTATCTTTATTTTGACAATGAATGAAAACAATAAATATTACATATTACAAATTAAATTGCAAGCAATTTGACTTCCTACATAGAGGGCCCCTAAGGGGAAAGGGCTTACTTTAGAAACAAAGAGAACAAAAAGTTCATATTATAGTTATATGATTTCAAGAGGAATAACTTAGAAGTTTTCATAATGACTTACTAGTTCTAAAGGTTAAAACAAGTTCTGATAGATTTCTAATTAGCTTAGTTTTCACTAAGGCTTTCAATGTCCCCATTCAGTGTTTCAATGTGTGTTTTGTCTATGTCTAACACTATTTCCAGATGGTTTGGGAGGTTAAAAATTTCTTTAAGGCAGTGTTATCACATTTTATTTTCATATTTGAAAACAAACAATATTTTATTGTGCCCTTCTTTCATACATATATACATGCTCTTCTTTTGATATATTTTTCTACTTCCTCTTATGCCTTTGTGTAAGTTAGATCTTTTTTTTTATTTAATGTTTTTTGATCTCTCTCCAAAAGCTTTATGACAGCTGAGTTTTAAGTGGTTGCTTCAGGCTACAGAAGTCAAAGATGAAATTGAATTATGCTTCCAGGCTTGAAATACAAAAATCAAGAAAAATTTCATTCATTATGATTAATTCATCCAGAAGCACAGTGGTAGTATTATGATTATATTGTATCTGGAATTTGGAAATATTTTCTGCTGACATTTACATGGTAAAGGAGAAAAAGAAATAGTAACTCTATGCCTGCTCCTTGGTAGACAGGCTGCAGGCTGGGGAGAGAGTAAGAAAGAAAAGAATAAACAAGAGACCAAGGAGAAGAAAAGATGCTATCTATACCAAATAGGGGTTTAGGTTTTTTGAGATTCTTCTCAATATTGATTATTTCCTGGAAAATCCCATAATATGTTTGGGATGATAAATGGCTTACAAGTCAGAGTTACCCTCATACCATTTTTTATATACCTTGATTTGTCATATGCGGTGTTGTAGTAAAAATTACTCACAATGATAGTGACATATACAAGTGAATAATTGAAATATTTCAGAAATGCAAAAATAATATTCATGAGGAGCAATGTGTCATTTAAGAGACAATCAGTGTGTATCTTATATAAATGGTACATCAGTGGTTTTTAATCTGCACTAGAGAAGCAGCATTGCTAACAAGAATGGCCTATTCAAATCCTTTTTTGTGGGCTCCTTTTCCTTGTTGTGATAAACTTCAAATGTAAATTGAGATTTATGTTACTATCTAGTGGACCAAAGGGACCAGGATCAAAGATGAGACACTGTGAAAGACTGTGAGAGGAAGAGAAAGAGGAAGAGAGAGGAGTGGAAAATTGGGAGTGAATTTATTAGCCACCATTTAATGATCTATATACCTATACCTATACCTATACCTATACCTATACCTATACCTATAC
>JAAGEH010000307.1:16027616-16088192 GCA_011751065.1 Lasiurus cinereus | reverse complement strand
TATACCTATACCTATACCTATACCTATACCTATACCTATACCTATACCTATACCTATACTTATGCCTATCTATATCTATATATCTATACCTATCTACCTATCTATACCTAAGTGACCCAATGACCAGTAGACCAGTCGCTATGATGCACACTGATTACCAGGGGGCAGACGCTCAATGCAGGAGCTGCCCCCTTTTGGTCAGTATGCACCCACAGTGGGAGCGCTATTCAGCTAACTATTGGGCACCAGACATTGGACTCATGGCTGTTGAGCACAACTGCGGTGGCAGGAGTCTCTCCCGCCTCTGTGGCAGCACTACCAAGCTGCAGCAGAGGCAGGCACAACAGGGCTGGGATGAGCAGGAGTGGCACGATGGGGACCCCAGCTTGGGCTCCACCATGGTGGCCTGACACTTCAGCACTACTACATCCAACTGGAGGTGCAAAGGTAAGGAAAAGTGAGAATGAGAGAGAGACCTAGAAATAAAGATTTTCCTTCAATCATCTTCAAACCCTGGCCAAGCAAATGAGTAATCACATTGGTAATGGTTTCAGCCCTTGGTGACTTAGGGGAACACAATCTGTTGTGGGTCACAATCACACCTTGGCAGCAACTTTCTTTCCAGTGTCTTGATCTGAAGTTTTTCCTGAGTAGTAGGAGAGAAAGTTTATTTTCTGGGGACCTGTGACTTTCCATTTGTCATTAAATTTAAATAACATTGTCATTGTGACAGCTCAGGGGCCTTTCAGATACAAACATCAGATAAGGCAGGTAGGTGTAAGTCAGGCTGCTCTCCGAAATGTGCTGTAAGTGTGCTATATGGATGAGGATCCAAATAAGATCTTTCCTATATAAGAAAGCTAGTTAAAGAACACTCTAATTATTAAAGTATATAAATAAACACTTCCAGAAGACAGGCCTACATATATGGTCCTGTATTCATTTGTGTGATATAAAGCAAAGGAAATCCTTTATATTCCTTAAAGAACCTTATTTTCTATACCTGTAAAATTAGATATTTAAAACATGTAGCAAAATTTACCTATATAACTGAAAGATCTATAATTTTTGACAAAACCAAATATGTTTTACTTTTAGAGTTTTATAAAATTTATGGCATAAGTATTTATTCCAAAAGATAGGGCTTCGAGGCAAGGTTAGGGTCAGACCAGTGCATTGGAACAAACAATTGATATATTTTGTTTGCCTCGCACACTGTCCTTTGGACATCTACTGCTTCTCTACTTTAGGAGTTTCTAGGAAAGGGCAATCATGGGACCATGCCCTCCCATGGCTACCACCATGCTGAAGCGGCCATTTGACCTTAACTGGGACAATGAGACTCTCTCCCCTGTAAATGTGTATCTCTAGCAGTGTACTGATGTCATCAAGAATACAGGATTAATAAAATTTTTCAGAAGAATTCAAATTTTACAAGAATCAAAGTGATTTTCCTATAATAATTTTGTTTGATTTGATATAGCAAACTGTCTTAATTGAAAAGTTGATTTTAAAATATATTTGGAAGGATAAAAGTTAAGAAAAGTCAAGACACTCCTGAAGTAATAGTAGAATAATGTATCAATTTATTCTAAAGCAATAATAAAGAAGGTAAAGTAATAGTTATACTTTGGGGAAACCAACAGGACAGAATGGAATATCCAGGTAGAGACTCACATAGAAATGGAAACTTCATGGGCTGACTATGAGGACCAGTGAGGAAAAAGTAGGCTGGTATCTTTAATATGCTGATAAAACTAGTTATGGGAGAAAAAACCTATTGCATTTTATTGTTATACACACAATTCAAAATGGTTTAGTGATGTAGCTATGAATGGCAAAACTTCTAAATGTTAAGACTTTGCAAAGAAAATATAGTTTTAAGGCTTTTGGGTAGGGTTGCATAGGTAAGACATTCCTAAACAAGAAAACAAACAGAACAAAACTAAAGATTGGCCTTGTCTTTGACTGCAGTTAGTTCCTGAAAGACAAAGTTATGGTCAGATAAAAGTCAGATGCCTCTGAGATCGGTCCGTCCTGATACTGCGCATATGGCCACAGAGTCATATCCAAATGATTGGGATATAAAAGGAACGCAGAGTTATGAACTACAAGGTGTTGTGTAGAGCAGGCGTGAGAGAGACCAGGTGAGTGGCACATAAGGAAGATCTTTTAGCATTCCAGAAGAAAGCAGGAGGGATGGGTAGGTAAAATTCAACGCAGATTCTCAGCACATCCGATCTCATTTGTAATGTCTTGTTATTTCCATTTTCTAGTAGATTATCCATAGTGATAGGGCTTTATTGCTTTATGTACTATAAATTCTATTAAATTAAAATGTTTGTAGAAGACATAATATCTCTAGTCCCCATATATGTATTTAAAACACAAGACCGTATTGATTTTTTTTAAATCACTGAGAGTTTGTATTTTAATATAAGTTGTTTTCAAATGTAATAGACTTATCAAAAGACTGTTTATATGGTAAAGGCCTAGGGGAAAAATGGTGAATGATTCTTTCCCAGGAATTAAAGGACTGTTCTGTTAAAATTAGAATGAAGATGAAACATAGAAATTGATAAATAAAATGATCAAGTTCTCAGCTTGAATTCATAAACCAGAATAGCAAAACACAAGTATTTGAAGTGGAAAAAAATCCTCATTGTTATACTACAGCAAAAATTCTTCTGAAGAGAAAGAGACCATTTTAATAAAATAGAGATTTATTATAATATTAGTTTAGAAGTGGGATAACTGATAAAACAATGTTAGCATTTTTTAAAATGTGTTTCTTAAAACAATGAACAATACCTTCCATGGACTAATACCTTTGAACGAGAATAGGTATTTTACTTTTATTTAACATTTTTAAGAAGTTGGGGGGAACTTTCTGTAAGATTTCTTGACATATTAAATAAAAATCTCTTGAAAGGAGGCATCTAATAACCAATGGTTCCAGTGATTAGTGTTGAGACCTTGGACAAATCTCCAGACTTCTTGTCTGGAAAATGAGGACATTGTACTAAATGATATTGAAAACAAAACTAAAAATCCAGATAAGCAGAAAAGCAGGCATTTGAGCACCACGAAAGTCCCAAACTGAGTATAATAGGAGGCCAGAGAGGAAATGGTAACAAGAGCTCGACAGAGATCCACTCTTAACAGAGACTGACTATGACGCAAGCTAAAAAGATAGGCAGCATCCAAGACCAGAAAACATGTACTAAAGTTAGTGGAGACCGAGGTGGAGACTAAATCACCTGAACAAGGTAAAGCTCCAGGTTACAGAGCAGGGGCCTAAGAATTAGGCTGCTTTTCCTGAAATGATACAGAGGCTGCTGAGTGGGGAATCAGTGCTCCTTACAGCACTCCTGTCTCTAGTCCAAAGTGGTATTTGGGATTAGGAGAGCCTGGTCTTTGAGATGTGGGCAGGGAACTCTAGAAGAAGGTGAGAGTAGAAACTGAGGAATTAGAACCCAGCCAAATAGCGCTGTGGT
The DNA here is from genome assembly GCA_011751065.1 of Lasiurus cinereus. Classification (NCBI taxonomy): domain Eukaryota; kingdom Metazoa; phylum Chordata; class Mammalia; order Chiroptera; family Vespertilionidae; genus Lasiurus; species Lasiurus cinereus. The sequence goes on along the minus strand of JAAGEH010000307.1, from coordinate 16,084,695 downwards.
TTTCAAGGCAGTAAACTTCACTCTGAAAAATAAGCAACAGAAAAAGAGAGATTTCGTTAGCACTTTCACAGAACCAGAAAACATAGTCCTAGATAGGCTACATGGCTGTCAGCCCAGAAACTTCACTCTTAAATCATTTGGAAAATCGTGTTTGTCAACAGGAAATTAAAAGGCCTTTAATGATAGTTGCTTAAATGTCATCTCACATTTTCACCACAGCCTCCTTTCCTGGAGAGAAAATTTCAAATTTGTCATTATTATCCTCTCTTAAAAGTGGCTCAGGGCAGTTGTTGTATGAAACATAAACCAAAGCACAACAATCGACTTCCGAATGGGATGCCAGTACTGTGTACACGGAAGCAGCATGTAAACCACAAAGGGAGGCGGGTAGCTGCATATTTGTCAGATGGCCAATAAAAGACAATGTCTAAATTCCCATAATGAGATCAGCCTTTGGAATATTTTATGTTTTTGAAATCAGACCTGGGGTTTTCTGGAATGATGAATGGTAATACCCGAAGCAGCAAAATTTTAATCAGTACCACTTTGAAATTTGCAACTGAAAATTAATCAGATTGCCCTGGAGAGGGCTAAGAACATGATTATGTGATAGTGTAGCTCATTTCACACACAGAAAAATTTCTGGGAAGTTAAGGATCCTCTTGAGCCATTTGTATTTTAAAATTGTTTATTTGTTTGTTTGTTTATAATTTAATAAATCTTTATTGTTCAGATTATTATAATTGTTCCTCTTTTTTCTTGCATAGGTCCTCTTCCCCCCGGGTTCTCACCCCACCCTCTGCCATTACCCCCACCACTGTCCTCATCCATAGGTATACAATTTTTGTCCAGTCTCTTCCCACACTCCCCACAGCCTTTCCCCCCAAGAATTATCAGTTCACTCTCTTTCTATGCCTCTGATTCTATTATATTCACCAGTTTATTCTGTTCATCAGATTTTTTTTATTCACTTGACTTTTAGATTCACTTGTTGATAGATATGAATTTGTTGTTCTTAATTTTTATCTTTACCTTTTTCTTCTTCTTCCTCTTCTTACATAATACTTTTCAGCATTTCATATAATACTGCTTTGATAATGATGAACTCCTTTAGCTTTTTCTTATCTGTGAAGCTCTTTATCTGTCCTTCACTTTTGAATGAAAGCTTTGCTGGGTAGAGTAATCTTGGTTGCTATTTATCACTTTGAATATTTCTTGCCACTCCATCTGGCCTGCATAGTTTCTGTTGAGAAATCAGCTGACAATCGGATGGGTGCTCCCTTGTAGATAACAACTATTTTTCTCTTGCTGCTTTTAATATTCTCTTTCTGTCTTTTGCTCTTGGCATTTAATTATCATGTGTCTTGGTGTGATCCTCTTTAGATTCCTTTTGTTTGTAGTTCTCTGCTCTTTCTGGATTTGTAAGTCTATTTCTTTCACCAGGTGGGGCAAGTTTTCAGTCATTATTTCTTCAAATAGGTTTTCAGTATCTTGTTCTCTCTCTTCTTCTGGCACCCCCACAGTTCTGATGTTGGTATACTTGATGTTGTCCCAGAGGCTCCTTACACTATCTTCATATTTTTGTATTCTTTTTTCTTTTTGATTTTCCAATTGAGTGTTTTTTGCTTCTTTGTATTTCAAATCTTTGACTTGATTCTTGCAATCCTCTAGTCTGCTGTTAGATCACTGTATAATATTTTTTATTTCAGTTAGTGTATGTTTAATTTTTAGTTGGTCCTTTTTCATATCCTCAAGGGTCTCGCTAAATTTATCAGCCTTTTCTAGAAAATTCTTGAAAAACCTTATAACCGTAGTCTTGAATTCTATATCCAGTCATTTGCTTTCCTCCATTTCTTTCATTTGTGATCTGTTTCTTTGTCTCCACATTTTGGCTGCTTCCCTGAGTTGATAGAGTGGCTTTGTGTGCTAGGTGTCCTATAGGGCCCAGTGGCTCAGCCTCCCCAGTTACCTGAGGTGGACACTCTTGGTGCACTCCTTTGTGGCTGTGTGCACAGTGTTGTTGTAGTTAAGCCTTGATTGTTGTTGGTTTCACTGGGAGGAATTGACCTTCAGGCCAATTGGCTGTGAGGATCAGCTGTATCTACACTGGGCAAACTTTTGTGCTGGAAACACCCTTAGGAGGCAAGACTTGCAAAAGCCTCTGTGTTCAGCTTGGATGGGGCAGAGTCTCAGGGTAGAGCAGACAACATTGGTTTTCTGTCAGCCCTGCCCTAATAGGCTTCTGTGTCTCAGTGTCCCATGGAAATTGCTGCTAGCACCTCTGAGTGAAAGCTGCCCTCAAGTTCCACCTGCTGCCCAACAGTCCAATTTCTCCCCAATGAGTCTGAGTCCCCAGAGTCCTTCCCAGAACTGGAGTTCAGTGCATTCAGAAGCTTTTGTCTCTCTTTCTCTTGAGAAAGCCAGCCACATACACAGTTGCCTGCCCTCTCCATGTGCGTGCCTCAGTACTTCTGCCTTCTGCAGTTCCTCTGAGTTTCAGTGTGCTTTTCTCTTTCCTGCCAGTCCAGTTTCACCTGTATGAGTCTGGGTCCCCAGAGTCACCCAGAACTGGAGTTCAGCACAGTTGGGAGCTTTTGTCTCCCTCCCACATGAGAAAGCCAGTTGCACACTCAGTTGCCAGTCCTCTCCGAGCTTGTGTCTCAGTACCTCTGCCTCCTGTAGCTCCTCTGTGAGTCTCAGTGTACTTTTCTTTTTCCTTCTAGTTGTAGAATTTCCACTCAGTCAGCCTTCATGTGGTTCTGGATGATGTCCATTTTGTCTTTTAGTTGTAGTTTTGAAATTGTTGTGCGAGGCAGCAGTTTAGGTGTTTACCTATGCCACCATCTTGGTTGCCTTAAAATTGTTTATTTAGATTTGACTTTTCTATACTTGGTTTATATGCCATTACTAATATGTGAGTTAATTTCTATGTCCTCCTGCCTGGTTTTCAATACAGAATAGTGGAGGAGAAAGAATTTGGATTGTATCTCATCTTTGCTGTGCACTTGCTGAGAGCCACTGAGTCAGGCTTCTGAACTTTCTGAGACTCTTTCCTTTCTGTAAGTAAAGATGATTCTGCCCATGCCTACTTCATGGTATGACCAGTCTTGTCATGAGGAATAACCAGAGGGAAATAGAACGCAAAGCCTGGTAGTCCTCAAATGTTAGTTTCCTTTGTCTACAATTGGCCCCATGCTACCTACTTAACTATGTTTCCTACTCAAATCTACAACTTTCACTCCAGTGGCCCCATGTACATTACCTAATTTTTACTCATCTTCTAAGTCTAAAAGGTAAATATATTACCTAGCCATCGTAGCAACATATTTACCTTTGAACGTTGACTTATGAACGTCATGATTTGATTCCTGGTCAGGGCACATGCCCCGGTTGCAGGCTCAATCCCCAGTATAGGGTGGGCAAGAGGCAGCTGATCAATGATTCTTTCCATCATTGATGTTTCTATCTCTTTCTTCCTCTTCCTTCCTCTCTGAAGTCAATAAAATATATTTAAAAAATAAAAGGCAAATATGTCTACACATAACCATCAACAAAATGGAAATGGATCATGTTATTTTATTTTACTTCTACTTCTTACATCTCTTCTTGACTACGTATTTATGTAGATAGTCATTCTTAATTTGTAGGTATCATGGCTAATGCATAAAATAGTCTTATTGAAGTTCATCTATGTAACATTTATCTTCAGTTCTACAAATATTTACTGTTTACTTACTATGCAGAGGATATAAAGTTGAGAAAAATCCATATTTTCCCTCATGGGCCTATTATTCCCTAAGGAAAAAATTTGAATGATGATGCGTGTTTTATTTTTTTTAGTCAGCTAAGATAGTTATTATGAAGTATCCTGCTTCTCTATATTTGGTGAAATTCAGGCTATAGATAGTCTTGTGCTTATATTTTCCGAATGGTAAGATGAAATGATGTAGTCACTGCTTTAAATAATATAGTATGTGATGAATTTTAAACCAGATGCAATAATTTTCATCTAGGCTTATTTAAAATTCATTTTAAGGCAAAAATGGTTTTTTGTTTGTCAACAAATCATGGTTTGATAGTTTGATTCATTAAAAGTTAAGCAAAGGGCTTACTGGTACAAGGATTTAACTGGAACACAAGCTCAAAAGATTAGTTACATTTATCAATCAAATGAAAATTATGTTTAAGTACTGGAATACATGTCAATCCTTGTAATTTTTGACCTTCAGTCAATGGAAGGTAAATCTGCTTAACTTATGTTTGAATGTATTTTTCCAGTTCTGTTCACATGGTTTATAACTGAACTCAAAGCTAGTACTTTTGTTTATTAATTCTAAGCTGGAAGCCAATTCTGTCCTCTAATAGAACATTCTCCTAGTTTACTGTTTTGTTTTCTTAGGATGACATACTTCCTGGAAATATTTAGTATGGAAAGATGTGGTAGAGGATTTTCATTAATTTTTTCTAATTACTCTCCTTGTGTTAGAGAAAGTGGCTTGTGGGTGATGGTCTTAGGCCCTTCCAGTGGCCCATCTATCTGAGAACCTGCTGAGCATGATCACAGATCACAAGTTTGGGCTTGAGTTTTCCCAAGCTGGCTACAGAGACAACTTGTCTGGGCTCCAAGTGAACAGCGACAGCCCACAGAGATATGTGTTTACCCAGACCTTTTCCATGGTTTACTTCTAAAAATTGGTTCAACCGCATGGGAATCTAGTTAGACTTCTTAGAATTATAATCTTTGACTGGCACATAACCCGAACTATTTTTATAGGATTTGGAAATCAGATTGGAGCTTTAAAAATTAGGGGAAATAGTAAGAGTCCAACTCTAAAGCTATTTCAAGGGTATCCACAATCCACCTTTTAAATCAAGGGTCCTATCATCAAATCATCATGTTCACTAAATGCAGTAATAGGAAGCAGAATTTTAGTGAGACGTAGTAAAAGATAATTTTTCAGTCTTTTACATCTCACTTGGGAGATAAATGTATGTGAAAACTTACTTAGTGCATAGTTTCTTTTTAACTACACATATTCCATCTAGATACTTAGGAGAATGAATTTTTGTACCATAAGGTCGATTTTATATTATGCACGTGTGGTATTTCATCCATGAACAAAGATCAGGCTATAGTTGATAAGTTGAAGTGTAAGATTGTTAAATAACTCTACCTTTAGGAATCTCCAAGCTATTATATCTGCATTTCTGAGCGCAAGAAAGAAATAATTAAGATTGATGCTTTATTTGAAAATGTATTGTTTTCCTTGATAAGAACGAACCAGTTGCTAATAGAAAGAAAAAGCTTATCCATAGTAGAAAGCTAGCAAACAACTTACTATGCCATGAAGAACTTGCCTTTTCTAGCTCTCACATTCAGTAGCTGAATGCAGATCATTGCCATAAAGAAGTATTTACCAATTTTAAAAGGTCTTGGCCCATCATAGCTAGTGTTAGATTTGGAATATAGCTTTTGTTGCCAAGGTGACAAACACTTATAAATATAACACATCTTCTAATGTGCTTTTAACTTGTTATTTTTATGGCTTTTAAATCAGATACCATTAGCAAATATATTAGGTAATTTAGCTGAAAGACCATTTTCCTCTAACACTTTTTGTTACATTTCCCCAGGTATTTCAGTAAATGTCTGTTGTGACATTCTACTCCTGCTAGGCTTCCAATGTAAGGGGATACATAAAGTACATCTGGTAAAGATTAACATACATTACCCTGCCTTTTTTGTATTGATCACTGAAAAAAAAAATGTATAAAAGAGAGTTAAATTTGTAGTCTCCTTGAAGAGTAATCATTGTTTCCATTGTTATTTTGGGGTCCACACCACCTCCTCACTCCAAATAACAACCTGGCTTCAAAATGCAATACCCAGAGGAAAGGGTTTGGGGGACAGCATAATAACTATATATTAATACTTCCCCAAACCTTTACACCTAAATGCTTTCCCTTAGACATCAAAAAAGAAGGCTATGGGGGAAATAATTACAATAGACCATCTGGAGCCCTAGTATTTCCACAAGTCTTAGTTTATTGTTCCAAACAATAAACCAAACAGCCCAGGCAGGGAAGGAATTAGCTCTAAATGTATTCAATGGATTTTGAAAGGAAGGCCTGTGAGGTGGACATATTTGTCACAGCAAAGATAAAATCAGATGGGAGATCCTTAGTTTAAGCTCAAATTCGCATTTATTGTTACCTTGTCAAGAATTCTTCTTAGAAGATTGTCCATTCATTCATTTATTCTCTTTCTTTCATTCATTCAAACAACAGGTATTTAAGCAGCATCAGTCATGTTCCAAGCACTGGAAATACACAAATGAGCAAGTCCCAGACCTCCAGAAGAATATAACTTCAGGAAAGAGGCAGGTAAAGAAATGAAGTATTACAACACACTGAAAAATGCTAAGGTAGAGATTACACCAAATCAAGGTCAGAGACAAGTCCCTAGAAAAGGAAACCCTGCAAATTGTTTTTTAGAAAATCATGATGGAAAAGAGGAGCATATATCTAAATAGTAAAACACTTGATAATTAACATTTTATATGCTAAATCCAAAATTGCTATATCTTTTCTGTGTGATCTTGAATGTCCCTCTGTGCCTCAGTTACTCGCATGTAATATAGATAATTATCCTTGCCACCCGCATAGCTCATTGAAGATTGTTGATAGGAATAATGGGATATATGTGGTGAAGCTCTTTGAATTCTTTGGAAAAGAAAGATGCAGTGTAAACACACAGCATCCTTATTATTCCAAGGGGTAGCATTTTGGATAATTACCGTATAATGCTGGACCTTTGTGTGTGTGTGTGGTTTGTTTCTTTATATAAAGGTAAGTGCTAATGTTGAGTTTCTCTAATAACTTTGGAAGCAATTTTAATCCAGCAGACAAAACAAAATAATCTTTAGAGTACGTTAAATCCCTTTGTATTTGAGAAGATTTTATTATTTACCAAGGTCTTAGGCAATTTTACCACAATCATGCAAAGCAGTGCCCAGCAAGCCCAGGTCTCTCAGTGAGAATCTGAAAGGCACTGTTGCGAACAGGCCAAAAACTTTCTTACAACCAACACAGTTCTCTCTCTCTCTCTCTCTCTCTCTCTCTCTCTCTTTGTGTGTGTGTGTGTGTGTGTGTGTGTGCGCACGCCTGAGCCTCAGGCTTGCCAGAAAGAGCTGGGAACGAGCTGAGACTGGCTAGCATACCTGAGGCAGCTGTTACACACATTGTGGCGCCTGGATTCTTCTCTCAGACTCCAGGCTGGCTCCCCTTCTCCTCCCTTCCCCACCCCCCAACCCCCGCCTCCTCCTTTTCCTCCTTTTCATAGTCTCTAACTCTGGGTCTCTCATTGTCTTTCTTCTTCCTATGACTGCTGAGAGACTCCCAAGGCCTGAGACTGTGCCCTAGATCTGCCGCCAGTCATTCTGAGAGTGTCTGGCTGGAAGAAGAACCCACACTGGTTAATGCCTGAAGTCTCAGAGAAAAAGGACCCTCAGCAGCCTTATCTGTTTCATTTTTCCTTTCATCCATTCATTCTTTTTGTGTTTCTCCTTCCCACTTTCCCTACATCCCTTACCCCTGTTTTTACCTCCTCCCCCTCCCCCTCCCCCTCCTCCTCCTCCTCCTCCTTTTCTTCCTCCTCCTTTTCTTCCTTCTTCTTCCCCTCCTTCTTGTTCTTACCCCTACCCCATCCCCTCACTATCTTTCAGTCTCACCTTGATTTTTGTGCTGGAGATTAGCTATGAATCACATGGCAACCAAGGAAACTGACAGTTCAAGGCAGATCTGCTCTTAGGTCCTGAAACTTGCTTTGGGCTATCTTAACCAGACGTTACTTAGGATTTGCCAAGGCTGTCCAGCCATTCATTAATAAAGGAGGCAAGCTGCGTTAAGAAGCCTGTATTAATCCCTCTCCTCCCCCTAGAAGTAGTCTGCTCAGAAGGCTTCCTCCAGGAGATACCAAAGAGCAGTGCGGTTATATAATAAATAACCAAATAGCTGCAAGAATTTTTAAAAAGCTATTCAAGAAACCTTCCTTAGTTTATATGGTGTCTCATGATTTGAGGCTGCTATTGGACTTGGACAGAACTAGTATGGCCAACCAGAATGAATTTTCCTAGGGAAAAATGCCAATGCTAAATGAGTATGAGAAAGGCAAAGAACACCAGACCCCTGGAGGCCCCAGGGCCCTTGACAAGGGTAGAAGGTATGTATCACCAATAGAAAGACCAATGATATTAATCCTAAGCCATGGTTTCTGGTTACACTTCATGGACTTGGGACCAACCCACTGACAGAAAAGAGCAATTACTTATAGTCATATATTTTTTTTAATTTGACAAAGATCCCAATCATGGCAGATTAGGTAAATTTAATATCTCAATTAATAAGCCTTCTACAATAGTAACATGTCAACTTTGGTTCTAGAAATCCACTCCAGTTGATAGTCATTCAGGAAATGTCTTTCATGCCCACATATTAAATTTAATCTGCCACCCCTGTTTTATAAGACTTTGTATTCATCTGCTGAAGAAAAGATGCTTATTTTATCATTCCAACTTAACAGCTTGCTTAGCAAAGCTGATAGGTAGGAGTTTAGAAGATATTCATTGAATGCCTATTTTGTGTGTTTACAAAAGAGGTAGATTTAAGGGAGTTACCCAAAAGCAATATGTTTTTTGTCCCACTGTTATCCTATTGGTCTTCCTTTCATTCAGCAGATTTATCTGTCATGAAGAATTTAAATTTCATATTTTCTTCTGTCAGTTGTGAAAAGGCCTGTCAGCTGGGGCTTACACTACTGTTTGCCAAAGGCCTATAGCACACAATGACAATACAATCTTATATTTGTGCTCCAGTCTCTGGATAATCCCCCACTCTCCTCCTTTGCAGCCCAGTTATGATCAGGCTTAAGTTGCATATTCTGTTTTTAGCCAGATTTTGCTGATAAATGCTATCAACAAGACTGAAATGAAATACAGCAGGCTTAGCTCTTATTACTTGTGTAGAACATGCCTTGGGAGTTGTGTGTGATATGGAGACAGTAGCTGTATAAAACCATTTAATTCACAGAAATTAAATAAGGAATGTTAATGGTATTGACTTTTATCTGTTGAATGTTCTGAGGCCCTTTATTCATGCATCTGAAAATATAGACCTTTGATTAACATTCTAGAAGATGTACCAGAGATGCTGGACCATTTCCTATACTGTTTCCAGTGGGGACAAATTTTTAGAGAAAACTTTGCAGTCTTATCATTATTTGATACCTTAAAATAGAAGATATTTTGTTTTTGCGTTTTTTGTTCTGAGTTCACAGATACCCACAATCTAAGAAAGATTTCCATTTCCTACATCCATACAAAAGCTACCACATTCTCATTAAATGAAAATCATATAAGTGGTTAGAGGCCTGCAAATCATTCTTTTTATAATCTACTGGGTCTGCAGCAAAATGTGAAGGACTGGTACATTAGAAAAATGCAATCTTGCCTCAGCCAAAGAGAGGGAAGGGTTAATCCTCATTCCTAGAACTCAAGTGGAACAAAAGCTTGCAGCATGACACCAAAATAACATCACAATGAAAAGTGAAATTGCTCGTAAGGCTAAATTGCTTCATTTGAAAATTGTAGTGATACTGAGAACAATTATGTCACTTAAACTTTCACAATTTTGTTTTTATAAATCAGTTATAAAACTATCATGTGGTTTAAATGCAATTATTTAATAAGGGCATTTGTAATTGTCCAATATAATCAATTATGCTTCAATCAGGTTCTTCTCTGTGACTGTATTTTTGTTAGCAGCTGAGTCATTCTTATTATGGTAATACGTACTTTTGAAAAAGCCAAATAGAATCATTGTTTTCCAGAAAAGTTCTTCCCCACCCCCACTCTGCTTGTAGAACATTTCCCCTAGCTGCAAACTAAGTCTCAGAATTCTTTTCTCCCCCTCATCTTAGAAATGAAACAGTTACCCAAAGTATGAGAAAGGAAAACACACTGCTAACTAATAGGGGAAGTGAAGATTGGTTCTTCCAGAGTCATGATAGTGTTGTCAAATATGCTTTTCAAGTGGAGAAAGGGGCCAGGACTGGGGATCTAGTGGTGCATACTAGTTACCCAGCAGGATCCATATAATGTTGGTACCACAAGTCACAAATCATGGCTTTGATTATGTTAAGTTGTATATACATAAATGGAATATTATTCTAACCTTTAAAAGGAATGAAATTCTGACACATGATACAACATGGATGAACCCTGAAGAAATTATGCTAACTGGGATAAGTCAAATACAAAAGAAAAAATATTGTATGATTCCACTTATATGAGATATCTAGAGTAGTCAAATTCATAGAGAGAGAAAGAAGAATGGTAGTTGTCAGGGCTGGAGGAAAGGAGACATGGGTCATTATTGTTTAATGATTATAGATTTTCAGTGAGGAAGATGAAAAAGTTCTGGAGATCAATGGTGGTAATGGTTGTACAACCATGTGAATGTATTTAATACTATTGAACTGTACACTTGAAAATAGTTTAAGTGATAAATTTGATTTCTGTATATCTATCGTAATTTTTCAAAATAAAAAAATCAGATGACAAATTATGACTTACAGGATTCCAACTCAAGAAGGCATGCTTGGCGAGAATTCTGGGTATTCAGAAGGCACTGTGCAAGTCCTAAGTGCTTGAGGAGGGTGGAGAGTGGGAGACAGGGAAAGAGAAGAAAAGAGAAAGACCTATTGTCCTATCAGCACTGTCCAATAGTACTTTCTGTCCTGGTAGAAGGGTTCTCTATATATGCTGCCAAGTGTGGTAGCCAATAGCCACCAGCCACATGTGGCAATCATGCATTTGAATGTGGCTAGTATAACTAAGGAACTGAATTAAAATTGACTTTAATTAATTTACATTTAAATAGCGCATGTCTAGACCTTCTATTGTTGGTAGTTCATTTAAAGATACTATACTCATATTTCTGGTACTTCTAGCTCACTTTCTATAAATTCAAGCATCATTTACTTTTTGTTCAGTGACTATTAGCAGATGTACTGCCTCTCCTGTGTGCCAGACTCTTGTTAGGCAGTAGGGAAAAAACGGAACAAGAGGAATTCTCTACACTGAGGAGCCTAAATAAGCGTAATTACTATGACCAGCAATGTGACCATATGTCCTGAGGTGAAAGATGTTCATATTCTGCGACCCAACACTTCTATATTCTAGAGAAACCATTGTATGTCCTCAAGGAGACATATATTAAAAATTACAAAGGCCTAAAGATCAATGAAAAACAGATAAGTCGGGCTATGCTCATAAAACAGTACTATGTACTAGTTAAAATTAATGAAGGAATGCCACATCTACCTATGCGGCTAAATCCCCCAAACACAATAATGAGTAAAAAGAAAAATTCAATTGCAGAAGGATACACATAGGATGATAGCATATTTTTTAAAAAAGCTTTTTAAAAAAACTTACAAATTTATTGTTTATGGATACATACATATGTAGCAAACATAAAAACATGTGTGGGATGAGAGGTAGCACATTAAGAGTAGTGGATACTTATAGCAAGACAGGAAATGGGATGAGAAAAGGTACACAGAGGTCTTCAATATATTTGTAATATCCTATTTATTAAAAAATCTGAAGCAATCATGACAAAGCCAAAAGATGAGTCAATAGGTGTTTATTATATTATCAACTATGCTTTTGTGAATATTTAAAATATTTTAGAATAAAACAGATGCTAAGAAATGTCCTTGCTATTAAGAAGGACTCAAGTCTGGCCAGTGCGGCTCTGTTAGTAGAACATCGTCCTATGCACCAAGAGGTTGTGGGCTTGATCCCCAGTAAGGGGCATATAGGAGGCAACCAATCAACCAATCAATGTTTCTCTCTCTCTCTCTCTCTCTCTCTTTCTCTCTCTCTCTCTCTCTTTCTCAAAATAAATTAGTTAAAACATTTTTTAAAAGGAGCCTTTAAATTAAAAAAGTATCATTAGTATGAACAACAAAATTTTCACAGTGTATTAAAAGCAATAATAATATATGAGGTGGGAGGGTGAACAGAGAAGAAGGTATAAATAATTCTAACTCAAGGAATTAAGGAAGATCTCACTAGGTATTGCATTTGAGTTCATTCTCTGAGGGTATGTAGACATTTATTTAGGAGAAAAATAAAAAAGGGATATTTATTTGAAGCTTGGAAGTTTGTATAAAGATTAAGGTGCAAAAAAGTTTGGTACCTTTAATGAATTACAGGAAAAATTGGCTTTATTGTAGCCTAGAACTCTTAGGGTAGAAATGAGTTTTTAAGATGGTTCAACTGAAATAAACTTAGACAAGGTTCTATAATCAAAGCCAGGATAGCAATGTTGGGAGGTGGAATTGGGGAATGGTGACATAGAACAAAAAGGGACTTGAACCAGAGATTCCCATTAGTAAGCTCTTATTGTTAAAGTGATGGGTAGTGAGAACCTAGACTGAGGCAATAGCAGTGAAGACATAGGAGAGGATGATTAGGGGGATGACACAAGAAAACTCTATATGTGACAGGTTGAATGGGTGAAGTGCACTCAGAATTTTCTCTAGGATAGATCACATGTTAGGTCACAAAATGTCTTAACAAATTTAAGGGGATTGAAATTATATCAAGTATCTTTTCCACATTATTTATACTACAGTAGAATGAAACTATAAATCGATAGCAAAAACGAAAACTGGAAATTCACAATATGTGGAAATTAAACAGCATACTTTCAACAACCGTTAGATCAAAGAAGAAATCACAAAGAGAATTAGAAAATACATAAGACAAATAAAAGCAAAATCATAACAAGCCAAAATTTGTGGGATACTACAAAAGCAGTAGTAAGGGAAAGTTTTTTTTACAACAAACACCTATATTGAAAAATATCTCAAATAAACTTTATAAATAAAGCTAGAAAAAGAACAAACTAAGCCCAAAGTTAGCAGAAGGAAGAAAATATCAAACCCTTGCTTAGACTAAGAAAAAAAGATCGGAGACACAATAAAATCAGAAATGGAAGAGAATATACTTTTATAAATGATGCCAGAGAAATAAAAAAGGATCATAAAAACTACTATGAACAATTATTCACCAACAAACTGGGTAACCTAGAAGAAATGGATAAATTCGTAGCAGCATAGAACCTACCAAGACTAAATCATGAAGGAATAATTAGTATGAACAGACCTATAACTAGTATAGTGACTGAATCCATAATAAAAAAAAACAAAAAACTTCTGAACAACAACAAAGAAAAGCTGAGGGCCAAATGGCTTTATTGGTGAATTCTACCACACATTTAAAGAATTAATGCCTGGCATTTCATACCCTTCTCAAAACTTTAAGAGAAGGGAATACTTCTAAACTCATTTTGTGAGACCAGCATCATCCTGATAACAAAGCCAGAGACACCACAAGAAAACTATAGGCCAATATCCCTGATGAATACAGATGCAAAAAAATTCTCAACAAAGTAATATACTAGCAAACAGAACCCAACAGTAAAAGGATTATACACTATGACCAAGTGGTATTTATCCCTGGAATACAAAGATAGTTCAACAAACGAAAATCAACTTATGTGATGCACTACACTAACAGAATAAAACATAAAAATCACATGACCATTTCAATAGATACAGAAAAAGCATTTTACAAAATTCAACATTCTTTCATAGTTAAAAACTCTCAACAAACTAGGGAAAGAAAGAAGGTATCTTAACATACTAAAGACTAATCTAATAAAAAGGTAATATGCAAATTAACTATCACTCCACCACAAAGATGGTGGCGCCCATAGTCCTGCAACCAGCCATGGAGGCAGGGAGGAGCTCTGGGCAGCAGGCACATGCCAGGGATGGAGCAGCTCAGAACACGCTCCCACCCCAGTGGACAGGGCACAGCGGTGGGTGAGCAGCAGAGAGCTACCAGCAGTGGTGGGCGTGGTGGCCAGGCTGCCAGGCAACCAGCTTGGGTGGGCCATACCCTAGGCTGCTGGGGCCTGCACTGAGGCGACCGGTGGTGCAGGCAACTGTGGGAGCGCAACCAAGCCTGGGGCACTGGGAGATGTTGGACTCCAGTCCAGTAGATGGGGTGCCCAAGGACCTGGTCACCACCACCCCGGCACTGAAGCCACCTCCTACAACATGAATCCTAACCTAGGTGTGCGGGAAGCAGGTTCAGGGAACTTCTCCCTTTGCAGCGCCCAGAGCCCAACTCTAAGAGGTGCAATGGGAAAAGGCTGCGTTGGTTGATCGGGAGCAGCAGTCCCACCCTTGGTCGCTTCTCTTTGGGAATTTGGAGAAGACCCACTTCCAGTCCAGAGGCCAACATAAACATTGAGCGTCTTTTGAAGAATGATTGTTTTGCTTGGGAATATGTCTATAGAAGGCTGAGAAAGAATAAAATCTGTCACCAGTCCTCCTCCAAACAGACACCCGCTGGAGCTGAAAGCCTCAAGAGCAAGCGTTCTCATGCCCCCATCTCTGGTCCTACCAGTGTCCAAGGTGGATCTGGTGAGTAGGAGGCCACCTTGCCTGTTGTCAGTCTGAGGGAGGCATGTCTGGGAATTGTGAGAAGGGGCATCTTCTAAAAGAAGCTTCTCAGTCATTAACCATTTTATACATTTCTCCACTTTGGTAACAAGACATTTACTTTTTATACATTTAGAAGCAGGATATTTCCCACATGCTCCAATCAGTAGGATGCAGCCCCTTGCTCTGCACCAATCACAGCTGAAAAAGAGATTCCCATGAACCACATACCCTTCCCCCAAAACTTCAAAAAGTTGGGTTTGCTTTCTTTCCAGGGAGCTAGGACTGATTCTGGGGTCCCAGATTCACTGGACCTGGTCGCTGTGGAGCGATCTACCTGCTCAGATAACAGAGGCAGGATGAGACAGAGGATGTATTTGTTGTTGTTTTTTCTGTTTTTCCAAAATTGCCTGTCACAAACACTTCTGCAGTAGTCCTCAGTTGTACTCGAAGTACTATATTTTCTTTGTTTGTAGGCATACTTCTTTCTCCAAATTTTAACATTTTTGAAACCAGGATACATCTTAACAGAGAGGTTAAGAGGATTTGCTAGCTGCTAGGCATCTACGTGGGTGTATATATAGGCCTAGGGACCCTACCCATGAATGAATTTCATGCACCGGGCCTCTAGCAATGAAGACATAGGAGAGGATGGATATATATATATATCCACAGTTAACATCATACTCAATAGTAAAAATCTGAAAGCTTTTCTGCAAAGATCAGGAACAGGCAAGGATGCCCACTCTCATCACTTATATTTGACATACTTCTTGAAGTCCTAGTCAAAGCACTTAGGCAAGAAAAAAACTGGCATCTAAAATGGAAAGGAAGAAGTAATAATGTGCCTTTTTGTAGAAGACATGATCTTACATGTAGAAAATTCTAAAGACTACATTTAAAAAACTGTTAGAACTAATAAATGAATTCAATAAAGTTGCAGGGTGCAAAATCAAGGGAAGGATAAAATATGAGTAATCAACACTCCTAAAATTTCAAATAAGAAAAATTATCATCTTTTAGAGATCTGCTTTACAACATTGCACCTCTAGTTGACAGTACTTCAAACTTAAAAATTACTTAAAAATTTAAGAGGCTAGTGCTTATGTTAAGTATTCTTACCATAATAAAGCAAAAAATAATGTTAGTAAAGTGTTTAGTATATATTAAGTACTTAATAAATATTAGTTCCTTGTCTTTTCCTTTGCTCCTATCCTCACTAAACCCTATACTTTCCTGAAAACATTTTTATGTAAATTGCTTTTTGCCCAAAATAAGCAATAACTTCCTGACCACAGAAACTCTGGATTCCTTAAAAACAGGAACCCTATCTTATATTTTCATCAATGTAATATATATTGGACATTTACTATTTGGTTAAGGAGCTGGAGATTACTAATAGCATGTAGCACTATGCTAGTAAATAGTAGGTGTCCAATAAATAAATAAATAAATGCCTTTTGAATTGAAGTGTATGGCAGCACAACTAATAAAAATAAGCATGAAATGCTTTAGAATTTAGATTAATATATAATGGTAACAACCTTGTTAAGCCTAACAGCATCCATAGGCAATAAGCATATCATTTTATAAAGAAAGGAAAAGAGTTATAACACTTATCTGTTCAAGTTCACAGAAAAAAAAAAAGTCATTTCAGAGCCAGAAATAGACAGCAGTTAATCTAACTGTCAGTAAATATGGGGAAATCTCCCAATGGTATTTCAATTATGGGCCCAGTGAGGCATGAACAGACCATCCCTTAGGATTTGTAATGCAAAAGAACAAACATAAAAATAGAAGACTGCCTTTCATGTAGTTAGTCCCAACTCCTCTAATCATATTCCAAGCAGCAACCAGAGTGTAGTGCCTTAGGTCAAAGATAAGTGTGTTTGGTTTAGAGAAAGCCTATCTAGGTTCAAGGTAATGAATAATACAAATTATGAAATAAAGACATATCTTTGAGGTTCTTTTCTATGACAATTAAAAAATAAGCTGATAGCATAAAGGGTCACCTGATAAGAAGGGGGCCTGGTTTAATTTTGATCTTTGGGACTTTCTGCTTAGACTGGTTGTGGGAAAAGCAGAGTTTAAGCCAGAGGATAATTGGGAATATGGAGGAGAAATGGGAAGTAACAAAGTGAAAAAGAAGTGGCTAAATGGGGCAGACTTTAAGATAGATATCTGTAGTATTCTGAGGTCAGAAGTTAAAACAAAATAAAGCATAGAGGTGATCCAACAGAAAAGTAACTGGGGATAAGTGTCAGGAAGATTTTCTGGAGAAAGAATGCTAGTATTCCACGTGGCCAAAAGGTAAGTTCAGGGACCACCCTAAATCTTAACTTGATTACATTTGCAATAACCCTATTTTCAAATAAGGTCACATTTTTTTAAAAGGATAAAGTGATGAGAAAAGAATTCATAAGAAGATTGAAAGTGAGTTACCAGTATATATACTCCTCATGCTACAAAGTTAGAACTATAGACTTTTAGCAAGAAGTATTTCAGATGGTCAGAGAAAAGGAATGAGATTAAGGCACAGATTCTTTAGGTCTTCAGATGCAGCCAGGCATGGACTGCCCAGAAAATGCCTAATTCTTATCCTGAGGAATGTAATCATGAAGAAGTGAGATAGGAACTATTCACATTAGTCAATGAAATTCAGAACTTGCTGGAGCACTGAGGAGGATAAGGATTTTATGGGATTGAACTGGATGCCCAGCAGGCTAAGATTGTATCTCAGAAACTGAACTTTTGTTTGACCAAGTAAACACTTCCCTAGTCTACCTTCTAAGTTGTACTGTTGGAGGCTGGCCCAAACCATTCAGACATGCACGATGTCCTGGGCCAGGTCTTGTGAGTATATCAAGGTGATATGAAAGGGACCTTTTATAAAAACTGTTGGAGGGAGGCCAGTCTTCTACTGTATCATTCCTAAAGGCTTTCTACTCATAACGATTGTACCAAGTCCAAAATTAGCTTTGCTTTCACTCTATGGATTCAGACTAGTTTGTGTCCCCCCCGGAGGTAATTTGGTATAGACAATTAATTAGATGGTGATGGGGTTGAGAGTCAGTAGTCTTACTTAAGAAGAATCAGAACTCAAGGATGGAAGAGAGAATAGGAAATGAGCCAATACTGTAAATCTGCCTCAGAGAACTTCAGCAGATGCTTTGAATCTAGATTTTTTCTTCTTCTGGTTTTCCTTGGTTGGATGTTTTGCTGTTTTTAGGTACTATATAAACGACTAAGAAAATATCTACAATATTATCAGTCTGGGATTCATCTAACATTCTATATAATAAAAGCCTAATATGCTAAGTGTCTGGTTGTCTGTCAGCCAATCAAAGCATAATATGCTAATGATATGCTAAAGCCCTCAACCACTTGTGTTGACATGCACTGACCACCCAGGGGCAGATAGTTGACCAGTCGCTATGATGTGCACTGACCACCAGAGGGCAGACATTTTGAGTGGTAGGGTAGCTTGTTGCTGGAACCTGGCAATCAGGACTGAACAGGACGGCCCGGACACTCCCTGGAGCCCTCCTGCAGACCCTCCCCAGCTGGCCAACCTCCTGCATCCCTCCCCAGCCCCGATCATGCATCAGCGGGGTTCCTCAGCCTGTGCACTGGAAGGGGTCCCTCAACAAAGTCTTCACCCTCTCACAGTCCAGGAGTCCTCAAGGGATGTCCTACTGACTGGACAGGCAATCAGGGGACAGCACTTCTCCCATCACCCTGTCACTACGCTGCTGCCTCTGGGCCTATCAGGAGACAGTGCCAACCAGTCGCCCCGCCACTGCTGCCACCTGGCCTCACTCAGTGGGAGGCAACCGGATGGGCTATCAGGGGATGGTGCCACCCCCATCACCTTGCCTCTGCCACCACCTGGCATCCCTCTGCATGAGGTGAGGACAGGGGATCAGAGTATAGTGTCACCCCCATCACTCCGCTGCTGCTGCAGCCCAGCCTCCCTCTGTGAGAGGTGAGGACAGGTGATCAGGAGACAGCGCCGCCCCCATCATCCCTCTGTTGCTACCACCCAGCCTCTCTTTGTGGAAGGTGACCAGACAGGGGATCAGGGGATGGTGCCAGCCCCTGCTCCCATTGCTCCTCCACTGCTGCTAGTCGCAACCCCGCCCCATCGCCATTCTCTCCCTTTGCCTGCTGGTACTGCCTTGGCTGGCCTGGCGCCACCTGCTCACCAGCCCCACCCCCACTGGCTGGTCATTCTGCTGCTTGGTCAATTTGCATATTATGCTTTTATTATATAGGATATTGTTTCTTTTAAAAAATATTTATACTGTTGTCTGTTTCTTATTTTTGTGATTGAGAGCACTGGTTCTCAAACAATTTCCCCTTGTAGCATGCTAAACTTAAATTTTTCTACTTAGTCTTTTCACTCTGAATGAAAAAATTACTCAAGTTATTCCTTATTTACTAATATTGTTTATCTGTTCATGAATGATGGCAAAAAGTAGATGAACATATTTAATAGATAAAATAGGTAAGGAAAAATCTAGTTTATTTGTATAGAATATAATATTATTCAGACATGAGAAAGAAGGAAATTCTTCCATTTGTGACTTTGAGGGCATTATGGTAAGTGCAATAAATCAGACAGAGAAAGACAAATACTGTATGATATGCTTATATATGGAATATAAAAATGCTGAACTCATAGGAATAGAGAGTAGAATTGGTTTCTGGGGGTTAGTTGAGGGTGTGAGAAAAATAGGAAGATATTGGTCAAAAGATACAAACTATCAGTTATAGGATGAATAAGTTCTAGGGAGCTAATATACACCATGGTGACTGTAGTTAATAATACTGTATTGTATACTTGAAAGTTGCTGAGAGTAATTCTTAAATGTTCTTAACACACACATACATACACATACATAACATGTGAGATAATGGAGGTGTTAACCAACTTTATTGTCATAATTTCTTCACAACAAATATGCATATCAAATCATTACTTCAGTCCTGACCGGTTTGGCTCAGTGGATAGAGCATTGGTCTGTGGACTGAAAGGTCCCAGGTTCAATTCCAGTCAAGGGCATGTACCTTTGTTGCAGGCACATCCCCAGTAGGAGGTGTGCAAGAGGCAACTGATTGATGTTTCTCTCTCATCGATATTTCTAGCTCTCTATCCCTCTTCCCTCTCTATTTCTCTCTGTAAAAAATCAATAAAATATATATTTTTTAAAATCATTACTTCAGGCACCTTAAAATACACAATGCTATATATCAATTACCCTATATAACAAAAGGCTAATATGCAAATTGACCCAACAGCAGAATGACTGATCACTATGATGCACACAGACCACCAGGGGGCAGACACTCAATGCAGAAGCTGCCCCCTAGTGGTCAGTGTGCTCCCCTTAGGGAGCACCACTTAGCCAGAAGCCAGGATCAAGGCTGGCAAATGCAGCAGAGGTGACGGGAACTTCTCCTGCCTCCGTGGCAGTAGAACATTCTCTGAGGACTCCCAGATTGCAAGTGAGTGCAGGCTGGGCTGAGGGATACCCTCAAGTGCACAAATTTCATGTACCAGGCCTCTAGTCCTATCTAATAAAGAGAGAATATGTTAATTGACTGCCACACCCTCAAAGATGTTGGCACCCACAGCCCACAAGATGGCGGCATCCTGTCCCCTCAGACCAACAGCCATGCAGGGCCAATCTGAGGTGCAGGCAAGCCTCAGATGACAGCTGTCCAGTCACCTAGGGCCACCCAATGCTCAGGTTACCAGGGCTGGCCAAGGCTTGTGCTGCCAGCAGTGGCAGCAGCAGAAGTGTGATGGGGTGTTGCCTTCCCCTGACCACCCAGACTGTGAGAGGAGGCAGGCAGGGCTGAGGGCCTGCCCTCTAGTGCATGAATTTTTATGCACCAGGCCTCTAGTATCTTAATAAAAGTGTCGGGAAAGAAATAAAAGAGGAAGTTGCAAAACATTAGAAACAAAAATTCTCAGAAACAGCTGGTCCTTGTATGCCACTTGACTTTTTGACATGTGAGATCCTGGTGTGTTATCAGATCATCTACATAGAATGTTGTCATATCATAGAATAGGAAAAGTGTTCATATGATAGAATTATCTTCAACAATATGTAAGAAGTTTCTCTAAAGAGCACCAACACCTACAACACAACCATCCACACCAAAGTTTGAGAATTACAGATTTTGTTACACACATGATCTCAGACCCAGTTTTTTTTACTTCTAAGTACAGGTCATATCAACTGCACAAAAATATTTAAACATGTGCATATGGTGTGTATCATATTGTTGATTGTAATATTAAAAAACTGGAAGCAACTCAAACATAGGAGAAGGTTTTGATAAATTTTAGAACATCCATACAGTAGTTTTACAAAACAAAATAGAACTATTTATATTGATATGAATGATCTTCCCGAAATAAAGATAAAAAAGCAAACAAAGTATAATATATATATATATATATATATATATATATATATATATATATATAAATATTATACATGAAGGAGGGGAGGGAGAAACAAAGTCTTAGTCAAAGGTCAGGAATGATACACACTGGACTTTTAGTAGAAGTCTCCTCCAGGTGGGAGAGTGAGTTTGAAAGAGTAAAAGAGAACTTGAACTTTTTAATATGCATGCTTCTGGTATTGTTTAAATATACTCGTGACTCATTTGTCTGCCTAAAAAATAATTTTGAAAAGAGAAATCATGTGCTGAAATAAAAGTACATGCAGAGTAATTCCTTTAAAATTTAGTGCCAGAAAAACTTTGCCTTCAAAAAGGAATTTGTTTATATGCTTCTTCATTTCTAATGATAATAACTCTTGATGCTTCCCTTTGAATTCTGTCTTTAAGGAAACTCAGAATCTGACTGATTCTCAGTCAAAAGAGCTCTATGAGCCTGTGAGGTTCGCATATTTAGCTTTTGCCCCTTTTCATGGATTCTATTTCTAATTCCTGGGTTTATTTTATCAAACTTATATGTGATCTTGGTTATAAAACACTTCATTTGTTTTAAGAAAGAAATGAGAAATACATAAATAAACAGCCTAATAATTATTTTCATTTAATGTGAAAGTCATTTCATGTTACAGAATTTCTGTTAGTGATAGTTTACTTGTACCCAAGTATAACTCAATTTTTAACATTCTTATTCTATAGCATGTAACTCACACCTAAAAAAAATAATCAGAGGGTTCCAGAATTTGCAGAAAAATATATGCAGTATTTCACTTTTCCCCCTTGTACTGTCTGAGGTAATTGTTTAGATCTAGTGAGCCATCCAACTTAATTATACCCAAAGGAAGTGTATAGACCTCAGAGATTTGATGGCAATGTACCTATTTATTGAAATCCTCTGTGGATGAAGCAATATAGTCCTTTAAAGAATATTCGATGTAAAGACCCCTGCACAGATTTATGCAAACAAAAGAAAATACAGTCTACTTCAACTAACTAATAAGGCTGTACATCACGCATCAAGAATACCAGTACACCTTTCCCCACCCATTGCCACCAATTGCAACACACACTCTACACCATTCTGTTTTACAAGTCTCAAAATTGACTCTGTCCCTAGTGGAGAAAAAAAAAGAGAGATAATTTTTGGTACTTTTTAGCATGTTCTTTATTTTGAGTGTCATTTGAAACACACCCTGCTGTGTTCTAGAAATAAACTGGCAGCTCCTTCTCCTGCCCTGTTGAATCTGCTCAGCCTTCCATTCCCCATGCAAACAAAGGTATTAGAAGAGTATTTTGGACAAGGCATTTCCCAAATAACAGCTTGAATGTGCTCTGGGAACACTAACATGATTTTTTAATTAACATTAATTCTGCTTAGCTTCAACTATGAAATAAATGGGGTTTCTTCAAACACCAATTAACAAAGCAAACCTCAATAAAGGGAAAATACTCTATCCCCACTTCCAGCCCCCAACAGGAAATTCCCCCTGTTGAGTTTTCCCCAAGGTCTCTATAAAGTTTTTCTGATGAACTTGCTGGAGCCTTAATGAGAATGAATCAACACAGATTTTCCATCATATAAACAGCAATATTTAATTTCATGAAAGGGGACAGCATGCTTGACTGTGCCCAGCCCACCACATAATGTCTTCAGTTTTCCTTCTTCCTGGTAATTTATTTCTTATAGTATTTTCATTAGAGTAATTCCTCAGGGTTTCCCAAACCTGAGGACTATACCTAAACACCGTAGATGAGACAAAAAGACTTAAGCCTTTGCTTCATTGCTGACTCAATTTTCTTACTTGAAGCAGAGGGAAAATATTTATTTGCCCTCTTTGTGCTTGCTCAGAATAAACTGTCCTGCATGGGCCACTTCCAGGATCCAGAGGGACGATCATGCTTCCAGACATGCCGACAGAGAGACATATCCAGGGACAGAGAGACATATCCAGAGATCCTAGTGGGATATGTCTCTCTCTCAAATATTTCTCAAACCATGTTCAGAAAAAAAAGCATAAGATGTTATTCTGTGTACTACCCAAGAAAGGTTCTGTGCTCAAATGAGTTTGGGAACTGTAGCAAATCATATCCTCTTTGAGATTCACAAAGCATGTTAATATTGATAAGACCTTAATTAATAAGCAACCTAAGTGCTCTGGCCGATGTGACTCAGTTGGTTGGA
Organism: Lasiurus cinereus; assembly: GCA_011751065.1. Lineage (NCBI taxonomy): Eukaryota > Metazoa > Chordata > Mammalia > Chiroptera > Vespertilionidae > Lasiurus > Lasiurus cinereus. The sequence continues at coordinate 16,061,461 of JAAGEH010000307.1, read as the reverse complement.
GTGTTGTCCCATACACCAAAGGGTGGTAGTTTTGATTCCTGGTCAGGGAATATTCCCGGGTTTCAGGTTCAATCCCCTGTCTGAAAGCATGAGGGAGGCAACTGATTGATGTGTCTCTCTCTCACATCAATCTCTCTCTCTCTCTCTCTCTCTCTCTCTCTCTCTCTCTCTCTCTCTCCCTCACTCCCTCCCTCCCTCCCTCTCCTTCTCGCTCCCTCTCTCTCCTCTTCCCCCTCATTTCCTCCCTCTCTCCCTCTCCCTCTCGCTCCCTCTCTCCTCTCCCTCTCCCTCCCTCTCTCCATCTCCCTCTCCCTCCCTCTCTCCTCTCCCTCTCCCTCACTCTCTTCTTCTCCCTCTCCCTCCCTCTCTTCTTCTCCCTTTCCCTCACTCTCTCTCTCACTCACCTTCCCTTTCTCTAAGATCAATTAAAATGTAGCCTTACTTGATTCTATTTCTTAGACCACAACACTCTTCTTCATGAAACTCTAGCATTCTACAAAATGAATACTTACTATGCACCAAAGATGTGCATTGATTATTTTAATTAGTCCTAACAACACTATGAGGTAAGTAGTACTATATCCATTTAACAAGTTAAGAAATACAGTACCTTGAGGGAAAGAATCTAAGATGGCGGCATAGGTAAACACCTATACTGCTGCCTCGCACAACAATTTCAAAGCTACAACTAAAAGACAGAATGGACATCATCCAGAACCACAGGAAAGCTGGCTGAGTGGAAATTCTACAACTAGAAGGAAGGAGAGGGGCTCATAGAGACTCAGAGGAGCTGCAAAAAGCTGAGGTATGGACATGTGCATGTGGAGAAAGCGGGTGCTGGAGAACCTGGTGGCTTTCTCTGGCGGGAGGGAAACGGAGACTCCCAACGTCATTGAACCCCTTATCCTACGACACTAAAGCCCAGATCCAGCCAAACTCATATGGGGGGAGTTTGGACTGTGAAATGGGAGAAATGCACAGAAATTTAGGGGAGTTGCAAAAGATCAGAAGTCTGGTGATGCGCACGGCACTGCATGCAGAGGACCTACTGCTGATTGTGCTTTCACGAGTGAGTGGGAGACAGACCCTCCCAATTGTGCCATTTCTAACTCCACTAAAACCCGGTTTCGGGCGAAACCCTGGGTACCAAGACTCATATGGTCCCAGAGTGCAGGGGAGCCAGAGGGGCAGCAGTCTAGAGGCACTGCAAGAAAGAGCGCATGCACACAGGGACCACTCCAGTGATTACCCAGTCACATGAGACTCAGGGGTCGTGGAGGGCGGGGCCGGCCGGAAGGCAAGGCAGACCTTTAAGCCCTGAGACTCCACCCCTCCCAAGCTCAACAGAGAGGCTTTTGCAGTTTTGCAAGTCTGGTATCATAAGGCTGAATCCAACACAGAAGTTCTCCAGGCATAGTGAAAATGCTGAGACAAGGGAAGGGATCACAAACAAAAGAAATGGAGGAAAACTAACCATTGGATATAGAGTTCAAAACCACACTTATAAGGTTTTTCAAGAATATCCTAGAAAAGTTGGATAAAGTTAACAAGTCCCAAGAGGAGATGAAAAAGATCCAACTAGAGATGAAAAAGGACCAACTAGAAATTAAACATAGACTGACTGAAATAAAAAATATTATTCAGAGACCTAACAGCAGACTAGAGAAAGGCAAGAATCAAGTCAAAAATTTGAAATATAAAGAATTAAAAAACACTCAACTGGAAAAGCAAGAAGAGAAAAGAATCCAAAAATGTGAAGATAATGTAAGGAGCCTCTGGAACAGCTTCAAGTGTACCAACATCAGAATTGTGGGGGTGCCAGAGGAAGAGAGAGAGCGAGATACTGAAAACCTATTTAAAGAAATAATGACTGAAAACTTCCCACATCTGGTAAAAGAAATAGACTTTCAAGTCCAGGAAGCACACAGAACCCCATATAAAAGGAATTCAAAGAGGACTATAACAAAACACATCATAATTAAAATACCAAGAGCAAAAGACAAAGAGAGAATATTAAAAGCAGCAAGAGAAAAACAGTTCATTACCTACAAGGGAGCACCCATATGACTGTCAGCTGATTTCTCAACAGAAATGATGCAGGCCAGATGGGAGTGGCAAGAAATATTCAACGTGATGAACAGCAAGAACCTACAACCAAGAATACTCTATCCAACAAAGCTATCATTCAGAATTGAAGGGCAGATAAAGAGCTTCACAGAGAAGAAAAAGCTAAAGGAGTTCATCAACTCCAAACCAGTATTATATGAAATGCTGAAAGGTACTCTTTTAGAAGAGGAAGAAGAAAAAGGTAAAAGATAAAAAAAATTATGAACAACAAATACATATCTATTAACAAGTGAATCTAAAAATTAAGTGAATTAAAAATTTGATCAACAGAATAAACTGGTGAATATAATAGAATCAGGAGCACAGAAAGGGAGTGGACTGATAATTCTCAGGGGAAAGGGGTGAAGGGTGTACAGAGAGAGACTGGACAAAAATCATACACCTATGGATGAGGTCAACGGGAGGGCGGTAAGGGTAGAGGGAAGGGTGGGAGCCAGGTGGAGGGGAGCTATGGAGGGGAAAAAAGAGAAACAAATGTAATAATCTGAATAATAAAGATTTAATTTAAAAAAATAAATAAATAAAAATAAAAAAGAAATACTTTGAGGTTCACAGTATTTTTAAAGCATATCCTGTTTTACATATATAATTTAAAATAAAGAAATATATCATAAACTATAGAGCTAGCATTCAAATCCAGATCTACCTGTCTGATTTTAAGGACTTTGTTCTTTCTACTCTATTATACTTACTATTTAATACTCAATGTACATATGTGTGCGAGTGCGAGCGCGTGTATGCCAAAATTTGACTTATCTCTTGCCCTATATTAACAGATTGATCATATATAGGTGGCAGGCTCTGGGAGGGTAGGGGCTATATCTATTCTGTTTACCTGCCTCTCTACAATGTTCAGCATAGTGCCTGGAACACAGTAAACTCTCAGTAACTGTTGATTGGACAAATTAATGTATCAAGAACAAGTGAAGGCACTACAAATTGTCTAGACTATGCTATTCTAACATGAACTAGAGAACTTTCCAGTGACAGTAACCTAGATGGTTAAGGAGATTTGAAACTATATCACGTGAGGAAAAATGATCAAGTTTAACTCCTTAATCTGAATTGGCATAGTCTTTGGAGAGGATGGCATAATATGATATCTTTGAATACTTGAAAAATGGGACTAGCATGTGAAAATTGGATTATTCAAGCATTAGGTGGAGTGAATCTATAATCTTCAGGCATGTTATTGTATGAGCTTTGAGGCTGTTAAAGATGCACAAAAGAATGGCATAATTCACAGCCAATGGTGATCAATTTACTTCCCAGAGGCTCAACTGCAGAATCAATAGCTTGGAATTCCTGGATTAGTCAAGATTCTCCAGAGGATATATAGAGATATATAAGAGGAGCTTATTCTGGGAACTAGCTCACAGGATTATGGTGGCTGAGATATGCTATAATATGCCATCTATAAGCTAATAGTGTAATTCAGTCTTAGTTTGAAGACCTGAGAGACAGCAGAGATGATAGTGTAATTTCCAGACCAATTAGAGAGACCTGGGGAGAAAGGGGTGGTTCTGGTACAAGTTCTAGAGTCCAAAGGCCCCAAAACCTAGAACTCTGATGTCCAAGGGTGGGAAAAGATAGACATCCTAGTTCAAGAAGAGAGCAAGAGAATTTGCCCTTCCTCTATCTTCTTGTTCTATTTGGGTTCTTAATAGTTTAGATAATGCCAGACTACATTGGTGAGAGTGGATCTTCTTTACTCAGTCTATGGATTCAAATGCTAATCTCTTCTGGAAGCACCCTCATAGACAGACACACCCAGAAGTAATATTTTGCCAACTATCTGGGTATCCCTTAATCCAACCAAGCTGACATGAAATGAATCATCACAATTCCATAGGGTATCCTTATAAATTATTAATGTTGCTGAGGAAAACAGTTTCAAAGCCACCAACATGAAGTTTCAGTCATACAAAAAAGAATACTAATGATTTTATGATTTAAAAAAAGCTTTACTGCATCATAATTTGTCATAGAATGAAATTTGGCACAATGTAAGAACATCTTTATAGGGATCTATCCAATGGGCTTTATTTAGAAGTGTTCAAAAGAACTTTATTATATACTAGAGACCCAAAGCACAAATCCATGCACAGATGGGGTCCCTTGGCCTGGCCAGCAATCGGGGCCAATAGGGGCCATGGGAGGTTGGCCAGTGGGGGAAGGGGCTGTGGGAAATTGGCTGGCTAAGAGAGGGACTAGGGGAGGTTGGCCAGCTAGCCAATTGAGGCCATCGGGGAAGGCCAAGGGGAGGGCTTGCAGGAGGCTCTGATTGGGGACATCTGGGCTGGCTGGCAGGGGGGAAGGACCGCAGGAAATTGGCCAGCTGTGGGAGGTTGGCTGTGGGAGTACACTAATCACCAGGGGGCAGCTCCTGCATTGAGCATCTGTGTACTGGTGGTCAGTGCATGTCATAGCAACTAGTTGACTGGTTGTTTAGTTACTTAGGCTTTTATATATATTGATAGTATGTATCCCTACAAAAGAGGTACTACAAAGAACTACTAAGGCATAAGGGGAATAACTAAAATTTCAGAATAGTAACATCAGGAATAGCATTCAATTACATAAATCAATTAGTTGCAATATTTTTAGAAAACCTCCATAAGTTACAGAGGACTATAATGGATTTTGGTGGTGAGGAGTGCTACGAAAGTTAAACATATAGAGATAAAGACAGAGATATATTCTGACCCAGAAGAGAGTAGAAAAACATGTAGGAATTATATTAAATAAGAACACATTATATTGTTATTATGAGTACCTGTATACAAACACCAGTAATATGTTAGGGAAGAATTTGAGAAAACCACCATAGACCATAAAAAGTTGCCATGTGTATTATGCATACTGGTTCATGATTATTTTAAAGGCTAATGTGGAAATGCAAAAACTATTGACAAAATCAGCTCCATCGTTATATTCCTATATAATAACTTGTAAATTGTTCTCCACTCTAGTGTCAAAACTAATAATATCTAATTATTTACTAAGATTCCCCCCCCACCACCGCCTTGTTCTTAATTCAATTAACTGGGGCTACATACAGTGTTTTATTACATCAGCTAGGAATATGTGTTAATTTTTTAAAGCAAAATGGAATATGCTTTAAATCACTTGGAAGTCATTTATTCAGCAAAAATGTGCTGAAAGCCAACTATACACAATGTACTTGGAGGACCCAGCAAAAAATAGAACAGGGGTCTATTTAGAAGAACTCACTCTCCAGAGTGGAGGAGAGAACATTTGACAATAACAAGATTACCGAGTGGTTAGTAACAATCACTGCAAGAGAAGAGAGGAGTGTGGTGGATTTCAGAAGACAGTATTTATGTACCAACATAGTACATGTGTCAGATCTAGACCCAACAGATTATCATGGTTTCAGCTTCCACGACATTCTGTTTTATACTGAAGATCTGACCAAATGTGTGGGATGTCCATAAAGTATAGAAACATAGGTAATTGTATTTTTCTTTTTTACAAATTGTAAATATTGATACATCAGGATTGTTTGCCAGTCATATTATATAGACATCCTGTAGATGCAAAAGCAAAGCAACTTTAGTGTGATCAATTCAAAATGAGAATATTCCCTTAATTTGTTTGTTAATAATAAGAAAAAATATAGAATGATTATGGAATAAAACAGATACCTTATAGTTTTGATAGCATATAACAGGCAGAAATAAGTGAGTAGACCCTTCTTTTATTCTAGATGATTTTCTAAATATGTTCATAAAAAGAAACTAGAGATAAATTACCTTAAAATGGTTAGCATGTATGCTGTTTAATTACGAGGAACTAATAAGCATTTTGAATCAAGTAATACAGAATTTTTTAACTCTGTAGTTCAAACTTAATATATACTGTAATTTAAGAAACAAATTTTTTCTTCAGAGAATAATTTATGCTCAGAATTACCCAAAGCTAGTAGCACAGAATGACTAACTTTTCCTATTATCTTTCTTCTTTTTCCCATAATACATAAGGTGACATATCCAAGGGCTTGTCCTTTCTTCAGCAGATGTTCCTATGAGCAGCAGAGCATAAAACTCTAATATCTATTCATTCGTAACGTGTCATTCCAATGTATTAAGGACAATTGACTTCACATGTCATGGATAATTAGAAAAGTCACCATTAGTTCCAGGTTTTTAAAGTACAGCACCTTATATGTTTAATGAGTACATGTATTGATGTCCTTCAACATGTCTTAATATCTTTCTATTTCTCACTTTTATTATGGGTAAATTATCTCCATGTCCATTTAATTTAAAGAATTAACCTATTTTTTTCTTTATTTTAATCCTTTAGCTGGGATTATACAATAGAATTCTACTATGTTTTTCTTGAAAGCAAGAGAATTTATTTGTCCTGACCTTCAGTAACACAGAATGTTCTGTTCCTAGAAGTAATTTTTAGAGGCTTACCTGAGAAAACAGGAGAGTTGAATAAGGTATAGGTGAGAAATGGTAAGCTGATGTGTCATGTTCAGACAGCAGGGACTAGTAGGCTTGGAAATGTTGTGCCTTTTAGGAAGGGCAGTTAGTTCAGGTTTGAATGGCCATGTAGGCTCTCTATACTTACTAACAGAGGCTTGTAGGACTGCCTGCTGATGAATCCTAGTGGACTGAGCTGGAATCACCCAGATGTCCAGGCCTACATACATGTATGGACCAACATTTCAGGACTGAACTGTGCTTTGCTGTTGTTCAAGGGTATAGGTGGGCATCTTCCAAATTTGTCACAGATTTGACACACTCGTTAGCAGAAGATGGACATTTAGGATAGCACTTTCCAGATAAGTTGTCTTCATCAAACAAAAGTTGTCTAATACTTCTTTTGTGGAATCCTGCCTCCAGAGACATCTTTGCACCAAAAAATCATCAAGTGCCTGTTATTTTTCAGGCTTCTTACAATTAGACTTCTCAATAGTATGAAATATGACTGTTTATGCCTTGTTTCTTTTTTTTTTCTTATATTTACCACTTGAAAAAAAAGGAAGGAATTTAACTAGTGCTCAAAGTTTCTCTGATACAAAATACGTTTTTTGTTGATTTTAGAGAGTGAGGAAAGGGGAGAAAGGAAGAGAAAAATATATTGATATGAGAGAGAAATATCTATCAGTTGCCTCCAATACACACCCCAACCAGGGATCAAACTTAGGTATGTGCCCTGGCTAAGAATTGAACCCACAATCTTCTTGGTGTATAGAATGATGCTCCACCCAGCTGGGACTGGTCACATATTTATAATTTGCACATATGCAGTAATAAAAGAAATTCTTACAAGAGAAGAGAAAGACATAGCAGTCAGGAGCTTCTGTTGGAACAAGACTCTTCTGTTTTGGTTGTGTACATTTAAGTTCATTTAGTGTCTTATGTAAGCCAACATTCTCTTCTCTGGCCTGGTCAAGATATTCTTCCAGGTCATCAATTTAATTTTTCAGTTTTGCAAACGTTATCTCTACAAATTCAGCACTGATCTCAGTCTCTTTCAATTTGTCAGACAGAAGTTTCTTGAAGCACTGCCTTCCCTCAGCCTTCCTTGATGCCACATTGCTTTAGTTTTACTCCAAATTTTCTGGCATCTCTTCTGAGACTTCTTTGCATGTACATCTTTCTCTGAGCAGCCTTTCAAAATATACTGTGGATGTGTGGTCAACTACAAATGATAGACTGGGAAGAAAATAGACAGTACACCACACTGGTGTGGGCAAACATACTAAAACAAATTGTACATACTAAAACAAATTGTACAAAATGTATTGTAGCTTAAATATAATGTTTATTCTTGTTCACCTGCATAGTTTATACACCAATATTTTACTTTCATGTACCTTCTATAGTAGTTGTGGTGGTTAATTTTATATTGATTGCACCATGAGGTGGCCAGATTAAACATTATTTTCAGGTATGTCTATGAGGGTGTTTCTGGATGAAATTGGCATTTAAATCTGTGGACTCATTAAATTAAATTGCCCTCCCCAGTGTGGGTGGGCAATATCTAATCTGTTAAGGGCCTGAACAGAAGAGGCAGAAGAAGGATAAATGTGTCTCTTTTCCTTGCTGCTGCCTACTTGAGGTGGGACATTGATTCTCTCCTGTCCTTTGAGGAAATTTACACTATAGACTACCTGGGCTTAGGCCTTTGGATTATGACTGGATTACAGCACTGACTTTCCTAAGTCTCTGGAGCCAATTTCTCATCTATAATAATAAAAGGTAATATGCTAATTAGACCAAACATCCTTCTGGGCGACATTCTGGATGTCCTTCCAGTTGAAGTCAGAGCTGGAGCGAAGCCCGGGTCCCAGGTTCCTGGTGGTGGGGCCTGGAGAGAAGGCGGTACTGGCAGCCGTGGGAAGGAAGGCCTACTCTTGCATGAAGTTTTCTGCATCAGGCCTCTAGTGAGGCCTGTTTTTCTAAAGAACCCTGACTAATTCAGGGTCTGCACTTGACCCTCATTAAAACTTTAGGCAGTAGCTAAATGGTTATTGGTGTGCCCATTTTACAGATAAATATTAAAAAAAGATTTAAAAAAAATTACAACCAGTTCATTGTAGAACTGAAGCCTAGAGTAAGTGTGTCCACTTCAGGCACTTTTTTTCATCAAGACCCACATAGAAAATTTAAATTTACTTCCTTTTTGTAGTATTTCTTCCATTTCCTGAAAACCAGTAATTTCCAGCAGGGACTTGCATCCAAGTTATACCATTTTCAGGACCCTTGTATGTACTTATCTCCACTGGACAATAAAAAAAAATAATAATAACAGATGCTTCTTAAGGTAGGGCTACATCTTTTGTATTGGGTTCAGACAATTTTGGCCATGTCTACATGATAAAAATAAAGTGTTTTCCCCATTAAGAGCAGTTGGAACAATGTCTATGCATGTGCATGTGTGTGTTTGTGTATCACAAAAATGGCTAAGCTCCTTATCTTCCTCCCCATTTCTGAAACTGAAAAGGATCTCTAGGCTGCAGGGCACAGACCCTCACTGTGAGGTATGCCCACAGAACTGTGCCAGGTCTGTGTGAACAGGCTGCCCCAAGACCCAGCCCCTGTGGAATCAGGCAAACTGCAGCGTGGGTATCTTTTCTTCTCCTAAACATGCATCTGACAATGATCTTTCATTGTAATAATTGCTGAGGAAGTAACCAAGGTGTGGCTTTAGAACAACCAGTTCTTTTCAGAATTGTAAAAGTACTCTAAGGAAGCTTTAATTTTGGTCCCTAGAATTAAATTAAAAAAAAAAAACCTGTGGTTTCAAACAGGCCTTTGTTCTGAATGCACTCTGCACCTCTCCACTCTTGCTAGCCTGCCAGCAACTGTGTCTAGACCTGTGAGATAGGCACTCTGGGGCAGTGGGTGATACTGTCGCTTTCAGACCTGACTGGAGAATCCCAACCCTGACCATTTGATGTTGCATCTCATTTTGTTCAGGGTATTTGTAACATAGCTTAGCACAGATTTAAATTTTAACTGTTAAATTCCCTGCCAGCATAGTCAAGTGGAAAACAAATAATACCAAATATTTTCACCTGGATCCTGGGTTGAAGATATATCTATACCTGCATCATTGCCTTCAATGTCTGTAGGTACATGAAGGTGCAGTCCCAGTGCACAAATCACCCACAAGATAGTGTAAACGCTCCCACAGGTTTGCCGTTGGGCTCATACCAAGTTGACCTCAGACTGGTTCCCAGGTGCCCCATCTTCTTGGTCTTCTCCGCTCTTCCCTTTCTTACCTCTCCACCATGGCCCATGATCGGTCCATCATTTTTATCTCCTTCCTGCAGCTACCTCACATGCTTAAGACCATGGAGGTCAGTGCTTCTGGTTCCATCCTGGAGAGGTTCTGGAAACTTAAAATGACTCAGAGTGAATGATTCACAAAATGAACCATTCCAATAAAACTGATGGGCTCCCATGTATTATATTGATAATTTTACTACCGGGTCAAATATTATTCAGCATCTTGGTATCCAAATATGTTTAAATTATTTAATTGGTTGTTAATTTCAACTATCTGAGGTTGTGTGGACAGGCCCCTGGGTATCCAGTAGACCCATTCATGCTGATGTTTGGGGACTGTCCCCCTTTGCACTCCTGTTTGAAGAGACATACAGTACCATTCTTCCTCCGGGTGTGGTGAGGGATGAGCTCTCTCTGTCACACATATGGCTCTTTGAGGCAGATGTGTCTCAATTGGGAAGACGCGTGCACAGCAGAGCTCACTAAATGACTCCTCCACACAGAGGGGAGAGGAGGAAATGGGTGAAGGACATCCTGTCACATATTTTTGATGTGACAATTATTGATGTCACCTTAAACTAAGTGTTCAAACCCCAACAGAAGGGCTGGATCAGGGAAGTGGACAGAGAATATAATATAAACTGGGACTAAAACCTGATGCCAGAGAAAAAGCCAATCAGATCACCTTCATTCTGAAAAAAATCAAGAATTGAACAAATTTTACAGTTGTTCAGCCAGTTCCCAACACTGAGTTTATTGTTTTTAACCAAAAAAAAAAAAAGTTTAAAACAATAGAGAAAAAGGAGAATAATCATCAAACAAATTGAAATTGTATATAAATAGCAAGCAGATGAATATTAATAAGAGAATCCCCTGGGTCCTGCTCCACATGTTCCCCAAACTGGGCCTCTTTCCCCTTCTGCCTGATGCCAGCAGAGAGCTCTGCTAACCCTGCTTCTTCCCAGTCAAAACACACCTGCCTTCAAAGAGCCATATGTTTGACAGGAAGAGTTCATCCCTCACTATACCCACACCTGGAGGAAGGTCGGCACAATATGTCTCTTCAAACAGGGACCCAAGGAGGGACAGTCCCAAAATATCACCATGAAAGGACCTCCTGGATACCCAGGAACCTGTCTCCACAACCCCAGCAAATTGAACGTAACAACCCATTTTAATAATTTAAACATATTTGGGTACCAAGATGCTGAATGATATTTGACACAGTAGTAAAATTGATCGAGAGATTCTAGATAGACTTAGAAAATTTGTTCCCATCTTTCTGGAATCAGCATAAACATGTCCATTAAAATAAGCTGTGTCAAAGTTGACATAGAGAACAAGCCTTTAAAAAAAAACCTGCCTCATTTTGAGGGTAGGACATCCATGACTTCTGAATGAAGAAATAACCATTGTCATTCTAGACTAAATGGTATGGGTCATTTTACTTAGAGGAATTTTCTTCATGTTTCCCAGATCACAAAAGAAAATTAAAAGCTTGACAAATGTTATGTAGCTGTTTTATGAATTAATCCTTTAATGTTTTAAAATCAAGTACAGCAGATTAGCTTTATAGCAGGGCATTTTTTTTCTCTAAGGGGCCAATGAAGACCTCTGTGGTTAGTGATATTTTTAATTCAGCTCTGGACTTTCTCCAGGAAATCACTAATAATTACTAATTGTATTTTTGTAAGTTAATGAAAGGATGCAGTCTTTTTTCTATGCCTCCTTTCACTTGTGTAATTAATGATGTTGCTTTTTCACATGATTGAGTAAAGCTATAGTAGAGACATGAATTAACTGAAGAAGCTTCTTTGTGCAGTCTTATAGAAAAATCCTAATCATGCAGTTGTCTTAAAAGAAACTCTTTTTCCATCTTGCTTTTTTTCCCCATTTTCGCTACTTAGATTTGTAATAGACATTAGCAGAAAAGAGAGTCATTAAGTGAAGTTGGTCTAAATGTAGTTTTCCATTGATTTGTGGACAATCTTATTTACAAAAATATGTTAATGTTATTTCCTTAGCCTTTTCACAGTGTTGAGTTTAACTAAATTACATAAGAGTAAAGCACCCAGAGGACATTTTCTAATACCTCCCAGGCTTCCAAATGGCAAATTTAGATAGCTCTTTATATTCGAGATGTTGGGTTTAATTAGCAGTATCTAGTTCTTTTATTAGATCAAAAGGAAGTTTATGATTTGGAGAAAGACCTGCTGGGAATAACAAAGAAGAAAGATTAATGGCTTGTATCAGTGGGTGTTGATTTCCTTTTTAGAGTCTTCGATATCCAGGAAGGTGTCATTGTGGAAATACGTAGATAATATCACTTACAAATACTGTGTGTTTCTGAGCAATTTACATTAAAGACTATACAGAAATTTAACAATGCTTTAGACTCCTCTCTCCTTTCAAGCTCTCTGCTAAGTTGCCCTCTAGCATTTTTTATTTTTTATTTCTCTCTCTCTCTCTTTAAAGAATCCATTTTATTTATTTATTTATTTATTTATTTACTTACTTACTTACTTATTTTTATCCTCACCCGCGGATATTTTTCTATTGATTTTTTTCTGTCATTGTATTTATTTTTATTTTTAATTTAAATTATTTATTGTTGAAAGTATTACATATGTCTCCTTTTTCTCCCATTGACCTCTCCCTGGTTGTACCTCCCCTCCCCCAGCACATGTTATCTCCCCTCCACTGTCTGTGTCCTTTACTTATGCTTACAAATCCTTTGGTTGATCTCTTATCCTCCTCCTTTCAACCTTTCCCTGCCTTTTTAGAGAGAGTGGAAGAGAGAGGGAAAATACATGCATTCACATGCACACACACATACACACACTCAGATATTGGGACTAACACCTTTGTGGCTTGGACCTTTTGCCAAGAAATATAAACAGCAGAATGGGTGAAAAACACTGGAAGGGAAGGAAGGCTATGCCTGATTCCCCTAACCCACAGCCAATGCTAATACACTTATGTTTGATACACACTTCAGTTAAGGCGGTAAACAAACTTCACAACCCAAGAATAATTTTGGATTATTTATTTTGATGAACATATTCCCACTGGGTTCCTGCTGATTGTGAATTAATTTTACTCAGGTATTTCTTAAGGGGAATGTTTTCTGAGATTATCATATGCAAATAGTTGGTGGCATATATTTCCATTTTATTGATTTATTTTTTTATCCACACCAGTACTTTTATGAAGTGCTTCTACAGTGGCACACCAGAACTTCCTTTTCAGTCAGTAGTGCAAAATAAAGATTACTACACTTGGGTTAATTCACAAATATTGGAACTAAATGACTAATATTCTTATTTCAGAATCTAAGAATCCAGAAATATAAAAGCCTGTTCTTTGTATATTTATTTATGCCTGGTGACTCAGACAGTTATGGGATGGAAGGGGGGAAGGGGAAGGTAGGAATCATCATGTGGAATAAATTGCAGTATTGTTAGTCTCAACATGCAAAGTTTTTCTATGATACCTCATTCCAATCTGTTATGACCAGTTAAAGCAGTGATAGAAATGAGAAATAGGAAAGCAGAATTGTAAGTAAATTTAAAAATATATAAGGGTTTTTAAAGAACGTAGTGGTAGAAAACTTCCAAGTAAAACAAACCATCGTGCTTAAAATAATCCTCAGAGTCTTTTTTTTGTGTGTGTGTAATTGGCAGACCACCCTTCAGAATGCTCAGGCTGGACAGTCTGACAGTGAACCAAGTAGTTGGTCTACTTTAAAGATAACTCTGTTTTAAAGGTAGCAAATAGGAATCATGCTCCATGATGACTAAGGGGGCCTAAGTAATGCATTTCATACTCTATCTTGTGAGGCTTGGAAAGCCTACGGCTTAACCAATTCCAAATTTAAATTTAATACCAAGGTGCTCAAAATCTTTATGGTAGAAACTTCTGTAAGTGGCCAGGCTGTGTCACTTATAATAGCACCTACTGAGAAAGGTAGTTCTTAGGTTCAGCAGGGCACAAGGTAGTGACAATAGCTTTTGCTGAAACATTTCCATAAGTAAAATATTTAAATACAAAGAATGCTATTCATCAAGGTGCTAACATTTAATTCATCAGGAAATAATGTATCTATATAAAATAATGAGTCTTGACTCCATGGATATCATAGGACAGTGGTCAGCAAACTGCGGTTCTCAAGCCACATGTGGCTCTTTGGCCCCTTCAGGGTGGCTCTTCCACAAAATACCACATGCGGGTGTGCACGTACAGTGTGATTGAAACTTCGTGGCCCATGCGCAGAAGTCGGTTTTCGGCTCTCAAAAGAAACTTCAATTGTTGTACTGTTTATATTTGGCTTTGTTGACTAATGAGTTTGCTGACCACTGGCATAGGGAAACTCAGAATCACTTGTTTAATTATTGGTAAGTAACAAGCCAGGCCCCACAGGAACCTATCTATTCATGATCATGCCTTAACCTAAATCATGTTCACAATAACTAGACTTTGTCCTCAAGTTACCTGGCATTAATTTGCCTGCATATCTCATGAACTAAAAGATGTGATAGAAAATGAAAAAGGGCAAAGAAAGGATGCCAACTCACTATCCCTCTGATGTCTTGAGAATCATAGAGTTGAGCTAAGCCCAGACTATGTTGAAATCTTGTGTTTTCCTCAGTAGCTGGTCTGTGAATTCTGGCCTAAGAATGTTCTTTGCTCTGTTGGATGCTATATAAGAAATTTTAGTTTTCTTTATTTTATTTATTTTAATCCTCACCCAAGGATATGTTTTTCTATTGATTTTTTTTTCAGAAAGAGAGAGGAACATCAATGTGAGAGACAAACATTGATTAGTTGCCTCCTATATGCACGTCAACCTCAAACCCACTACCTAGGTATGTGCCCTGACCAGGAATCAAACCCACAACCTTTTGGTGTATGGGATGATGCTCCAACCAACTGAGCTACTCAGCCAGGGCTAGAAATTTTATTTTTCTTTAAATGTAATAGATGTGGCTCAGAATCAGATGCCCAAGTCTACTGCCAGTTTTCTTTTCACCCCCTGCCCCAACCCTAACTATGGAAGCCACAGACTGGAGGTGAGGAAATTAATTTTTCTGAAAAATAGAAAGATTCTCCTAATAGGAAAGATGCAGGCACTTTGGATCCTCAGAAGTGGGAGAACCCAAAACCAGATGAAGTCCTTGCTGGAATAATTAAGGTAAACAGCTCATTAGAAGCTTTTGAAGCCTGAGTGGATGGAGGAAACAAGAAATAAAGGTGAAGTAAGCCAAAATGGCAAGCTTTCTTGACAAATTGCTGCCTGAAGCCAAGAGGCATGAAGTTCTGCCAAACAGAACAGAGACTGGAAGGTTTCAGACACTAGAAGGGATTCAGAATGCTTTCAGACTTAGGAAGGAAGGCCCAAAGTCTAGTGATAGAACATATTTAACCCATCTTGAAATGCTTAAATTTTTAAATACTGTTCTTTAACATGTGTGCCTCTTTATCCATTAGGCTATTAGAATAAATCATTCCAGGTATTTATTTCTTTAAGCAAAAGACTGTATTTACGGAACCACAGTAAAACTAACTTGGCTATTCTTAGGAAAGTCTCACTAGATGCTTTATGCAGCCATAACATAAGGCACCATTATTCACCAGTTGAGGCCCCTTGAACTGGAGCATCCAAATAGGGAAGCGCTGCCCAGCCTTTAT
Source organism: Lasiurus cinereus (assembly GCA_011751065.1). Classification (NCBI taxonomy): domain Eukaryota; kingdom Metazoa; phylum Chordata; class Mammalia; order Chiroptera; family Vespertilionidae; genus Lasiurus; species Lasiurus cinereus. The sequence continues at coordinate 16,045,874 of JAAGEH010000307.1, read as the reverse complement.
CAGGGTATTTCTACACCTCCTCAGTGGTCAAAACCATCCATGCATGTCCATCCCAGAGAGATGGACACTCTGAGTTGGCACTGTCCCTTGAGTTGGCACTGTCCCCTTGGGTGCAGGGAGGACACTGAGCCATGCCTCAGCCCACAGCTGTATGTGCTTTTCTGCTGAAACCACAGTGAGTTTAAAGTGTTAAGCACAACAGCTTAATTTTTCCTCTGTGGCCTGCATCTGCCTAGCTCCAAGGGTGGCATGCTGCATGGCTTCAACAGTTAAAGCACTTTCTTTGTGTTCTACCATGGAAATAGGAAATCATACATAACCTTGGTTATACAGGCATTCAGGACAAAGCATCTCAGCCTATTTTTATATACCCAATCCAGATAGGAAAAACAGTCTTAGCCATACATTCCAAAAAGGAATCCAGAAGTAGAAGTGGAGTAAGGTGAATGACTAAGAAATATAATAAGGAGAAACCAAGATGGTGGGAAAGGTAAATACCAACACTGCAGCCTCACACAACAATTTCAAAACTACAACTAAAAGATAAAATGGACTTCATCCAGAACCACAGGAAGGCTGGCTGAGTGGAAATTCTACATCTAGAAGAAAAGGGAAAAGCACAATGAGACTCAAAGAAGCTGCAGGAGGCAGAGGTACTGAGATGACTGGCAATTGAGTGCGCGACTGGCTTTCTCAAGTGGGAGGGAGACAAAAGCTCCCAATGGCGCTGAACTCCAGTTCTGAGCGAGACTCTGGGGACCCAGACTCACATGGGTGAAACTGGACTGGCAGGAAAGAGAAAAGCACACTGAGACTCAGAGGAACTACAGAAGGCAAAGGTACTGAGGCGCATGCATGGAGAGGGTGGGCAATTGGGTACATGGCTGGCTTTCTCAAGAGGGAGGGAGACAAAAGCTGCACTGAACTCCAGTTGGGGGCACAGACTCATTCGGGGAGAAACTGGACTGTCCAGCAGTAGGCAGACCTCGAGGGCGGCTTTCTCTCAGAGGTGCTTGCAGCAATTACCATGGGACACTGAAACATAGGGGCCTATTAGGACAGGGCAGACAGGAAACCAATGTTTGTTCTGCTCTGAGACTCCATCCCATCCAAACTGAGCACAGAGGCTTTTGCAAGTCTTGTCTCATAAAGGTGTCTCCATCACAGAAGTTCTTCCAGCATAGACACAGTTGATCCTCACAGACAATTGGCCTGAAGGTCAGTTCCTCCCAGTGTTACCAACAACAATCAAGACTTAACTACAAGACTGTGCACACAGCCCACAAAGGGGTGCACCAAGAGTGTCCACCTCATAACTGGGGAGACCAAGCCACTGGGCCCTATAGGAAACCTGGCACACAAAGCCACTCTATCAACTCAGGGAAGCAGCCAAAATGTGGAGATACAAAAACATGTTACAAATGAAAGAAATGGAAAAAAATAAACCACTGGATATAGAGTTCAAAACCACGGTTATAAGGTTTTTCAATAATTTTATAGAAAAGGCTGATAAATTTAGTGAGACCCTTGAGGATATGAAAAAGGACCAACTAGAAATTAAGCATACACTGACTGAAATAAAAATATTTTACAGGGATCTAACAGCAGACTAGAGGATCGCAAGAATCAAGTCAAAGGTTTGAAATACAAAGAAGCAGAAAACACCCAACTGGAAAAGCAAAAAGTAAAAAGAATCCAAAAATGTGAAGATAGTGTAAGGAGCCTCTGGGACAACATCAGAATTATGGCTGTGCCATAAGAAGAGAGAGAGCAAGATACTGAAAACCTATTTGAAGAAATGACCGAAAACTTGCCCCACCTGGTGAAAGAAATAGACTTATAAGTCCAGGAAGTGCACAGAACCCCATATAAAAGGAATCCAAAGAGGACCACATTAAGACACATCATAATTAAAATGCCAAGAGCAAAAGACAAAGAGAGAATATTAAAATCAGCAAAAGAAAAATAGTTAATTACCTACAAGGGAGCACCTATCCAATTGTCAGCTGATTTCTCAACAGAAACTATGCAGGCCAGATGGAAGTGGCAAGAAATATTCAAAGTGATGAATAGCAAGAACCTACAACCAAGATTACTCTACTCAGCAAAGCTAGCATTCAGAATTGAAGAGCAGATAAAGAGCTCCACAGATAAGAAAAAGCTAAAGGAGTTCATCAACACCAAACCAATATTATATGAAATGCTGAAAAGTATTCTTTAAGAAGAGGAAGAAGAAGAAAAAAGTAAAGATAAAAATTATGAACAACAAATACAAATCTATCAACAAGTGAATCTAAAAATCAAGTGAATAAAAAAATCTGATGAACAGCTGAAACTGGTTTGGCTGAGTGGATAGAGCATCGGCCTGTGAACTGAAAGGTCCCAGGTTCAATTCCAGTCAAGCGCATATATCTTAGCTGTGGGGACATCCCCAGTAGGGGGCGTGCAGGAGGCAGCTGATCGATGTCTCTCATCGATGTTTCTAACTGTATCCCTCTCCCTTCCTCTCTGTAAAAAATCAATAAAATATATATTTTTAAAAAATCTGATGAACAGAATAAACTGGTGAATATAGTAGAATCAGGGGCATAGAAAAGGAGTGGACTGACAATTCTCAGGGGAAAAGGGTGAGGGGGGTGCAGGGAGAGATTAGGCAAAATTCGTACCTATAGATGAGGACGGAGGGGGTGTTTAAGGGTAGAGGGTAGGGTAGGAACAGGGTGTAGGGGAGCTATGGGGGAAAAGAGGAGCAACTGTAATAATCTGAACAATAAAGATTTATTAAATTAAAAAATATATAGTGAGAAGAAATCTAAATGTCATATATATGTACAAAAATGTTCATTACACTATTTTTTGTAATAATAAGAAATTGAAAACATCTTGAATATATATCAGTAAGGAGATGGTTAAATAAATTATATAGCATCCATACTGTGGAGTTTTACGAATTCCATAATAAATTACATAAGATAAAGTTATATGATAGGTATAGAAAAATTCCTAAAGCATATTGCTAAATGGAAAAGTAAATCACAAAGCAATACATATTATATAACCACATTTATTTTATAATTAAAATTAAGCATATATAGAAATATTATACATCTATCCTTAAATGCATTTTTTAAGTAGTCTGAGACAGTATACCCAATCAATAGTTACTACTGAGGTGGGAATTGAGATGGGGAATAAAAGGTAAAGCAAGATAGATATTTTACTCCACTGATTTAGACTTTTAAAAAATGTTTTTACAATGAACATGTACTATTCATATATTACTTGTTTATGTTTAAAAAAAAATGAGACAACAGCTAAATGGTTCCTTACATACAGTGTCCTAAATTGTTATCTTTTTTCTTCATCCCATTTTCTCTCATTCTCATATCCTGGTATTGTAAAATTTCATTTAGGCCCATTGCCCATTTTTTGATTGGGTTGTTTATCTTCCTTTTGTTAAGTTGTATGAGTTCCCTGTAAATGTTGGAGATTAAATCCTTATCGGAGATAACATTGGCAAATATGTTCTCCCATGCAGTGAGCTTTCTTGTTGTTTTGTTGATGGTTTCTTTTGCTGTGAAGAAGCTTTTTATTTTGATGTAGTCCCATTTGTTTATTTTCTCTTTAGTTCCCATTGCCCTAGGAGCAGTATCAGTGAATAAGTTTCGTTATATGTCTGAGATTTTGCTACCTATGGATTCCTCTAAGATTTTTATGGTTTCCCTTCTTACGTTTAAGTTCTTTATCCATTTTGAGTTTATTTGTGTGTATGGTGTAGGTTAGTCTAATTTAATTTTTTTGCATGTATCTGTCCAGTTTTCCCAATACCATTTATTGAAGAGACTGTCTTTGTATGCTAAGAGCATAATCACCACTTTAAAAACCATATCTTCAAATACAGTCATATTCTGAGGAACTGGGAGTTAGGGTTTTAAGATATCAATTTGAGAAGAAGGACACAATTCAATCATAACAGTGAGCCTGGAGCTCAAAGTTTCCTTGAAGGGCTGACAGTTGTCCACTAAAAGAAACCATAGAGAAATTGTCCTTTAAAGTACAGGTCTGTGTTCTTAAGAGAGGACTCCTGGTCACCTCCAGGCCACCCCAGAGGAAAGGGCATTCTGAGGCTCCTCTCATTCACCCAGCTGCTTCTCAAGGGAGGTGGTACAGTACACCATGATGGAGCGAGAACGGGCTTTAGAGTGAAACCATCTACCCTGCCACTTACCAGCCCTTCTCTAGTCTCCTGTTTCCCATCAGTAATAGGAGGGCAATAATACCTGCCTCAAGGTCAGAAGCAGCTGCATGATTTTCGACTTCAGTGAAAAATGAAACTGAGGGGCCCTGGATGGGGTGAGTATGTCTATCTCCTCAATTTGTGGACAAATGGACAACCCCCAAAGGATTGTAAGCTCTGGGCTGGAATATAGGTAGTATCTGGATTAGAGGTAGGGGAGGAACTCGGCCAGTCATCCCAATTGTGCTATAGTGCTGCCAGCTACCACCTTGCCCTGCACTAGGATGTCCCTGAGAGATGCACACTTGACCCTCACTGTCCCCATGCTCATGCCCAGGTCCTCATCAGGTATGGATGGCAATGATGGAGCACAGGCCTCCCTCCTGTGTTTGTTGTGCATCAGGAGGAGGGTGGCTTATTTTCTACGAGCAGGGTGGAGATAGGGGGAGGAAGGTCAGGCAGAGCATGCAGCTCCTGATGGTGGGGAGTGTGGTGGGGGACTGAGAGCCTGTCCAGGGAGGTGTGGAAGTGGCAAGCCATGGGTCAGCATGTAAGCCAAGGCTTCAAGCCCCAATGCATGCTCCATTGTCCTATTGGACTGCACCTTCAAAACACAAAATCAAAGCTGCAGTTATTAAGAATTTCCAGATAGTAACTGCAGAGCATTAAACCCCAAGTACAAGGCCCTTGGGAGTGCAGTGTCCTGTGCAAATGCACTGATCAGATGCCCAAGAAGCCCCTCTGCTCACCACTAAATAGCCTAAGAAAGACAATGTGGCACAGAGCCTGTGATACATGGTCTGAGTCCAGAAAGAGTTCTCTCTCTATTTCCACTCATTAAAGGAAGCTTAAGCTCACTCTTGCCTAAGTCACTGCCTTCAGAGGACTAATGTCATTTATCAAGATTCATTTATCAAAGGAGCCAAACAAAAGTAAATCATGTCCTTTATAATACCTACCACAGTGAAAACACGCTTAGGGTTGACTTGAATTCAGTAAAATAGAAGTGGATTGGATTCATTCTAAGAAAGCCCTTTTCTAATTTCTGAGTTTCTCATTCTCAAATTCGGTTGTACATTTTTTTAAGGAACACTAAGTGATCTAAAACAAGTACAGGAAAAATTCAGAGCTCTAAAAGAAGTTTAAACAAGTTCTGTGTTTTATTTGAGGTTTCAGGGGAAATGTTCTAATTTAACACCAATCAAAAAAAATGTTCTTATCAAATAATAGCCAGATTAATAAATACCTAAATTAAATTCCATAAATCCAGGACATTCAAGGATACTTAACCAGTCACATGAAAAGACTTTCATTAAATTATTATTTAGGGGGGAAACTATATTCTAGCATACCTGTAATAGCCTTTAAAATGTATGTGTACATAATTTAAGAGACTATAGAAATATGAACACACATTGATTTGCCAAGAGGATAAGGAAAAATTATTCTGTTTATTTACTCTTAAGTATTCAATACATTTAGAAAATTGACTAATTTTTACTATTTTTGCTCATGCTGCTATTTACATTAGTTCTCAAGTAATTATTTCAAGAATACTGGTCATAAGGGAAAGGTAAGATTTTTGACTCATCAAAATCAGTCACATTTAAAAAGAAAACACAAGAACAACAGAATTCCCCTAAAAATTAATTTCTAATATTTTTAACTAATCAATTTCTAAAGTTAAAGAACTTTCCTGTCAGATTCTTACGGGTTGTGACATTTCTATGAGCAATTAAAAATTTTAAAAAGCACACCTTTGACATTTTATTCAAATTCCATTTATTATCCCCAGGTGCCAGGAGAAGGATGTTCATAGATTCCTTTCCTGGAATTTACTTCCTTTCAAAAGAGCATAAACTACCAGTTGTGGCGTTCTTTAAATATGTGATTGAACATCATATCAGGAACACTTTTTGTAGAGTTATTTTTTGGAAGATTTTGTTTAGGCAAGGGCTAGCTATTTGTAAATATCCTCTAATTTATCATAGACTAGTTTATTCTATTATTTCAGCCACCACGCTTAAAGAAATAAGATTTCTCATAAGCCAAAAATGTCCCTGTACTTTGAGAGTCCTTTGGCTTATGTTAGCTTGTGGTCTCTGCTCCCATGAAGTTTTGGCAACCCTCACTTAAAAAAAAAATCTCAGAAGAAACCCACATCTGGATTCAATTGATTGGATTTTAACCAGTCTCCATTGCAATATGCAAATAATTGCCCTCCTTTGGTGTGTACTTCATGGCTGATAAAACCGAGGTGTCTTATTCTCAGAGCCCCAAACTTCATTCTCATTTTTTTCCTTCCTCTGATAGCAAAATCTTTGAAATAGACAGATGTCTTCATCTAGAATGCAGCTCACATGTCTGCTAATATTGCCATAAAACATCAATGCCATACTGCACAATATAAATCAAGCAGATGTGAAAGTTCATAAACAAGTTTGCTTCATTGTGAGGCAGCCTGACTGTTCCAACCCCTCCATTCATGAATGAAAAAGCCATCTCAGAACCTGGATATAACTCTATGTATCTGTTTTCCTCACTGTATTCCTCCCACTTTTATACTGACCTGTGCTCTCTCCACCTCCCACTCACCCGCTTGTCTAGAACATCAAAAACTCTGCTTGTTTTTGCAAATCCAGAAGTCATTAATCTCTCCCTTTCTTTCAACTCTTTATTGCTTTCTATATTTTGCTTCAATGACTTGCTTACTTTTCATGATCTCTCTTAACATGTCTAAAACATGGAGATGGTTTTAATACTTGGAAAGCGATCCAGAATACCCAAAGAAGGGAAAGTAAAAAATTTGGCATGCCAAAATTTCCAGAATGTCTGATAATCTGAATTTCCTAAAATCTGGACCCAGATGCTTCTAATCAAAAACTCAGAAGTTGAGGACAGCTGATCAACATGATTATATATCCTAATTTCAGTTTTAGATGTGAAACAATATGCCTACGAAAACGTTCTCGTTGATGGTCTCTGCATTAGCTAGTCCATTTGAGAATTCAAACTCAGATATATCATCCTATTAGTTTTGCTGACATTTATCCCCACCCCCACATCCCCAATTCCAGTTCCATGTGAATTTATCACAGGTGCAGACTTCAAGCCTAACATAAGGGAGCAATTTTCTGATTCATTCGTGTAAGAGCCTGAGGGAAAGAGAGAACAAGATGTACCAAGGCAGTATTGCATTGTTAAAAATTAACTTAGCTTGCTTTTCTACTGAGGCAAGAATACCCATATCCAAATGCTTAGCTATATAAACAAGGCCTCATATACAATTCTCATCTTAGTCACAATGTGGTAGCACTTTTTAAGAACTCCTTTCTAGGAAAATAATTTTAAGGGGATATAGACAGATTATTATTTTTATGCTTTTTTGATGGTGGCAGTAGGGGGTGGTTATCAAACTACTTTGTTGTTTCAGTTCTATTTGGGACAGAATGTAACAGCAAAAACAGTGTGATCACCCCAGGCACACTGTTCTGCAAAAGCCACTCTTATACAGAAAGGAAATGGCATGTTGAAACACATTTTTTATTATTATTTATAAAAATTCTTGGGTTTCATTACTTCAGGGCTTAGTGAGTCTTCTAGCCAAACTGTACAGTTTCCCGGTTCCTAGAAGTAGAATGAAGGGAGAAACTAATTAGCATAGGTCTTACATCACCACTGGAAATTCTTTATTTGCCCTCAGGATCCGCATTGCTGGGTCTGCTCAACGCTGTTAAATATGACAAGGTCAGTAACCCTGTTTTTGTAACAATGAATGCTAACAAATTCAGGCCTCACACACATTGTCATTGTTTAACAGGGTCAACTGAGTTAACTGAGAACATTATGCATGTGCAGTGCCACGAAGACCCCATCAGCAGTCAAATGCACAATGTTATCATATTAGCATAAGTAGTGGAGCAACAGATGGCCCAGCTGTGACCAAGTTAGATTTATCCAAATATTCAGCACCAATAGTTGAGCCATAAGAAGGATGTATACCATGGCACATGGGACACTGTACAGGGAAATGAGAGACCAGTATTCTAGCCTGATCTCTGCCACTTCCCCTCTGGAGGCCCAATTTCTACAGCAATAGGCTGAGAAGTCAGACCTGATGGCATCAAAAGCCCCTTCATGCCCCAGGCCATGATTATAAGGAGGCCTCCAGGATAAATGGATTGCCAGTATGGATTTCATAGTTTTAATACAGTATGTTTTGTACTGAGTTTCTACTTGTATTCCTTTGGCATTTGGCAGAGGTAAAGAAAGCTCAATTCTAGCAAGTCTGATTACCTCAGGGGGCATGTGTGCGAGAATTTAGATGTTTGTACAAGTTAAATAAAGTGATGACTGACATGTGCTCCTTAGGCCTTGTAACATCATCAACACTATCATACAATCTACTTATCAGTTTTCTTCTGTGAAACTGTTTATTTCCAGTAGGAATTTGTGACTCCTTTTAGAATTCCAGTAAAATAAACATTCAATCCATTCTTCCATATGGAGAAATGGAGTCACTTTACAATTATCGTTAAGTCAATGTTATGATAATTGTAAAGCTTGACCAATAATTTTATTTATGTTGTGAAAATTTGCTCTTTTCTGTCATCACAGACATAAAAACAATTCGTAAATATCAAATAAATATTATTACAGAATAGAACTATAACAATTGCCCAGGAAGAAGAAAGCCCAATATTCTATAAACATGAAACAAGGTTCTTTGGGTGGAAGGAGGGGAAACATGGATAAAAAAAAAAACTGTCTAATGGAAAAGTATTGTAGATGGCATATAAATAAGACAAAAAGTATGGAGTATTGCTTTTAAATCCATTTTAGTATAAACACACATCGTTGAAAACTATTTTAATGCAAATTGTTCTGATGTTATAGTACAAATTTTCTTTATACATCTTATTGTTTTAACTATGTGTGTTCAACTTTAATTTCTTATATTAAATTGTAAATGTTTGTAATGGGCCTTTTAAATGCTTGATGCAGTGTTATTATTCTGCAGCAAAACATTTCTCAAACGTGCAACATTATTTTAAAATAAATCCCCCAAGATGAACATAGTTGCTGGAGTCCCTTGAAATTTACAGCATTTAAGAATAGACGCGTGTTTCTTCAGAGCAGGGGCTCTTCAAGGAAATTTTTGACTGCTGATGCAAACGTTAGTAAGCAATGCACTTGTTTGGTTAAGACTTTTAGCCTTGACCTCTGGCTTTAAACCCTTGTCCTTTATTAATCACGTGTTTCCTGAATCAAAGAGAATATTTTTGGAGAGGGAAAATTGTTCTGGGACTGAAGGAGTGTTATATACCAAACAGACATGCCCAGATGACAAATAACCCCTGCATGATAGCCAGGGTTCATCCAGCTGGTCGGCCCCATATTTTGTGATTGATGGTGTTGATGTTCTAAATAGGCCTAAGATGTGCCAAGTGTAAGAGCCATAACAAAGTCCTTCAGATTTATACTGTAGATAGAACGAGGAAGCGAGAAGGCATGTTCCCAGCACATGGCAATTCTAAGAATGGTGTCATGATTACAAGTAACCTTGCAGAGTTTGTCTGGTTTCTTTCGAAGTTAAACAAAAACTATTTGCTGGTCAGGAATGAACAGGGTCACATAAGGTCTGTCTGAACCTTACGATTACTAAAATGTTTCTCTGTAACGGGACACCTTCTGAAGCTGGGATAACATTGGAGTCCATTGCAGGGATCAATATACTGATTTTTCCTTTGCTTTTCGAGGCTTCTGAGAAAATAAGAATGGTTCTTTGCTTAAAAAAAAAAAAGAACAAAGTGACATCATGATATATATTGAAGCCATTAAGTGTTTGAAATTAAAAAATATTTTAAAGATTATTTAACTTAACCCTAACTATATATTTAGGAAAATGGAAACATTTTAAAATCAAGGAGAGTTACAAGAACTCAGTTGTTTCTTTTTAAGGAATTTATGAATAATTTTTTACAATTAGATAACATATGAAAAAGCCAAAACTTGTATTTTGAGCTTTTCAAGAAGGATAATGGAAGCACTTACTATTTTAAAGTGAATATTAAATATAACTCATGTGCTAGGAAGCTGTTTTACTGTTATTTTATGAGACTTTCATTAGTGAGAATTCATATCCTTGTGTTTATGTAGCAATTATTTTTGTAAGCCTTCACAGGTCTGAGGAAGTGGATCCTGGTAAACTAACCCCCCTTTCCTCATCTCCTCTATAAAATTGCTTTTACTAAATTGATTCCATTGGGTATTTTAAGGAACAGTCCTGGGAAACTTGTTCCTGGGATTGATGTGAGCATGTTGTTCAGGACAATTTCTGTGCAGATTCTGAAAAACTTCTTTTCAGTCCTAGAATGTGAAATAGTTGTGCTTTTCTGAGACACACTATTTCCATTTACCATAAAGACCCTGCAGTGCACACAGCTGAGGGCATTTTCTTCTTTGCATTGATCATTCATTCAAAAGCATGGAACCTAACTTGATACCATCTTTCACAATAAAATAGGGCTTAACAGTGAATGTTTTGGTTCCTAGTTCATTTTGTTAACTCTTTCTATCTTTTCTTTGTGGCTTTCTCACTAAATTGTGTTATCTTGCTGTATCTATCTTTGTAATTTTCCTGAAGTTTTCTGGGAACAAAAGAAGACTATTAATTCATGCTCTGATTCCTTTTGAAAACATGCTTTCCTCCATCCTCTTTCACAAATTCTAGAGGATCTTTGAAATGGAAAAAACTAACAAAAAGCAAAGTTTATAGAAGGAACATGAATAGTACTATGGCTTAATGTGACAGAATATTTAAGATCAAAATTGTCAACTAATCAAATCATACGAGGGTTACATTATTATTATCAGTGTTAAATCTCTATTACCCAATTAAGGGTGGGTTTTCCAGTCAGGGAAGTCAGTTAGATTCTGTGTTACATAACATTTATTATATATAAAATATTATAAGTGGGTATGACTATATCTAGAAACCTAAAGTTAATAAATAATATATACAGGTGTAGAAAATCAAGTCATGATGTTATTGTTACATTTTTATGATTCATATCCACAGTGCCTGCCATTCATTAGCAAAAATGGTGAAGGACCAGGTAAATTGCACTCATTTATTATGAAATCAGAAATCAACTTGGTGCCCTGACCGATTTGGCTCAGTGGATAGAGCTTCAGCCTGGGGACTGAAGGGTCCCGGGTTTGATTCCAGTCAAGGGCATGTACCTTGGTTGTGGGCACATCCCCAGTAGGGAGGAGGCAGTTGATCGATGTTTCTCTCTCATTGATGTTCTAACTCTCTATCCCTCTTTCTTCCTCTCTGTAAAAAATCAATAAAATATATATTTTTAAAAAATCAACTTGGTGATGTGACATATTTTGAAAGGCACAGTTTTGAAAGTGCTGCTAAGCTGCCCACTTCTGAAAAAAATATTTGCAGATACATGTAGAATCACCTACCTTGCCAAGATCAGACTTTGATGTGTTTTAGTTACTATTGCTAATATAATAATTTAGAAAACCTTTTAGTTACTACTGCTAATATAATAACTTAGAAAACCTTTAAACCTTCAAGTCATGGGACTTTCTTTCAGGGGAAGCATCCATAGTTTTCAGGATGAAATGCTCCTCCTCAGTTAAAGGAACAAAAGTGAAATTTTCCTCTTTGTTGCAGTTGAAGAATATAATGTTACAATACTCTCTGGTTTTGTTTTCATCTTTGGCACATTGCTATTTCTTTTATCATTATGGTTGTTTTCATTCTACTTAGAGGTGCTTTATATTTACCCATTAGCCTTTATGGAAGCTTTCCAAGGCTGGGAGATCTCTAGTTTCTTATATCTAGTTAACAAATACATAAAGTAAGACACATATTTTGATTCCGTTTCACCTATTACATAGCAAGTGTGAAGGATAGCTAAGAAGAAAGTGTGTGATCACATGACTCAAGGCAATCAGCTGTGACCACAGGCTCATGTCTTCATGAAGAGTGTGGCCAATAATAGTCTATTGGACCCAGCAAAGTAGGGATATGACCAACAGAATTCTGCTACAAGCTCGAGTCTGTGTGACTGGAGGAGTTTCAACTGCCAGTGATTTTTAATACAGATAAAATTCCAAGACACCTATAGGCTGTATTTTGCTAAAAAATCCTCCCACTGACAAGATTGTGAATTTAGTCAGTTTTTCACAGAATAACCAGTAAGCCTAACCATAGGGTATTAAGTTTTTCCATTTTTCCATATAAAAATTTTGACTGCTATAATGAGAATTTTTCCAGTTCAGATATTTATTTTCAGAAATAGATGACTTTGTTATGAAGACAACAAAAAATGTTCATCATAAGGAATGAGAACTATGCATATTCTGTGATAGATATATACATATAATACATACCCACATAATACTAATTATGAATAATTATTTTCAGATGCTTTACTTCAAATGTGATGCTGCTCTCCACTGAAGAAATGGTGAAACTCTTACATGGATACTCTGGGATCTGAATTCTCTTTTTCTCTGGGTTCTGTTGATTGAGCTCTTAAGGCAATAAGTGGGTTTGCTCAGTCATTGAAGTTGAAGTTGCTACAAGTTCCCTTGAAGCCGGGCTCTTAAGGATGTTTGCTTCTTCCCAACTTCCTCAGAAAAAATAACCAGAATAACCAAAATAGCAAATGCACTCTATTTGTTGCCTTAGGTTTGTTCTGAGTTCTGCTGTAACAACTTCCTGTTGTGTTTTCCCTATACACATACAAGAGGCTCTATTTTGTACCTTTGGCATGAGGTGAGCAGGGGGGTGGTTTCTAGAACAAAACTTAAATTCTACAAATGATTCCACCCCACCATCATTTTAAATAAATACTATACCATAAAAATCCTCTTTAATGATACAAAATATGATTGGAGCAGCTAATATAGAACTCATCAGTATTCCAGATTAGATTTTATTTTACTGGAGGGTTAGTCATTCATTCACGTTATTTATCTGTGTTGATGCAGTGGTTTCTGCTGAACCAAACATCTACCCACTTTTATTTTCACCAACGCACCTCTGAATTGGACACTCCCTTAGTTCCTAACCATGCCGTTAGGCATCCTCCTCTGTTGCTGGTCTTATATTTGTTTTCACTGCCAGTTATAGGAAATGTACACTGTCTTCCTGAGCACTTTCCTCAGAGACTCTCTACTATTATTCCAATGGACCTCAGTTCCTTTTCTGTCTGTCAAAAATTGGTTAATACATGAGTATTAATGTCTGGGTTTTTTTTATATAGTAATTGAAAGGTTGCCTGCTGTGCCCAAGACACTGTTCTGCTAGCCTGGAACCTGACTGGACACAGCATTTGCCAACCACCCGCCGGGAGCGATAGCACACTGAGATAGAAAGTGAACTCCATCCCCCAACAGGCATTTTTGCCAGGGTCTGATTTCTGTGATTCAGGCATGTACCTTTTAAAGGCTCTTCATCCAACTGCAAATCTTCCCTTCACTCATCCACTTGTTTGGTTTCAGAAGATAGCACTTGGCACAAAGAGACACATTCCCTAATAACATTTTATTCTTCTCTGTCAACCACACTCCTTTAATTCCCAGCATGTGGTGAGCTTACTGGAATCCCCTGACTATGTACCCTGAGCCCATCTCCTCAAATCTTTGTGTCCCTTTTCACTATTATCACTCCAGAGAGATTTTCTTTGCAATCTTGGTCAGCTCAATAGCCTCATCCTTTGTATTTAATATCCTTTCTATTCTACAGCATCCTGTATGGTTTTCAAAACCTTTTGATTTTTAGCTTTTCTTTTATGATTTTCTTATGGTTCTATTTTTCCCTTGTTTAGGTACTTCCAATCTGATTGACACATCTGTCAAGATCAATTTTTTGACCCACTTTTTGCTCAGCTTGTAAGATTCGTCCTGGCAGTACACTGTGGTTTATTCATCTTTCTTGACTGACTTTCCCTACAATCTAGACCACTGTGGATGATTAGTGTCACTTTCTCAGTGTGGTTTTCACAGCCATTACAGGACTTGGAAACTCTTGCAAAGGGCTAAGAATTTTTGTATCTATAACTTTTAACTGCCTTGATGAATTTACAAGATTTCTCTTCTCTATGTGAATAAACATCTCTATAAGGGAATAGTCAATATCACAATGGTTTCCATACTGGTAAACCCATGAAAAGATGTTCCATATAATTAACCATTCTCATGGGTGCATAGGTAAATGCAAAGTAACAGATGCAAATGTAAACCATGAAATACTACTGTGCACATATCAGAGTGGCTAAAATAAAAAATACAACAACAAATGCTGAAAAGGATTCAAAGCAACTGGAACTTTCATGCATTGCTAGTGGAAATACATGGTATAGCCCCTCTAAAATATACTCTGGCAGTTTCTCATAAAATTAAACATGCAATTACCATAAGACCTAGCACTTGTACTATTTGGCATTTATATCAGAAATGAAAGTTCATGTTGACTTGAAAATATGTACACTAATTTTGTGGCAGCTGTATTTAGAATCACCCCAAACTGGAAAAAACCCACTGTCATTTACCAAGTGAATATATAAACAATATAATGAAATACTACTCATTTATAAAAAAGAACAAACTATTGTCACAAACAACCACTTGGATAACTCTCAAAAACATTGTACCAAGTGAAAGAAGCCAGTCTCAAAATGTTACACACTGTATGATTGCATTTATATGACGCTCTTGAAAATACCAGACTACAGTGACAGAGAGCAAAATGTTTGACAGGTTGAGAGAGTTTGGAGAGTTTGCAGAACTGTCCTATATTCTGATTGTGGTGGTGGCTACATAAATCTGTCCAAGTGTTAATATTCTTAGACCTGTATACCAAAAGACTAAAGTTTATGACTAGGGGCCTGGTGCACAAAATTCATGCATGGGGCAGGGAAGTATCCCTCAGCCCAGCCTGTACCCTCTTCAATCTGTGACCCCATGAGGGATGTCTTACTGCCCGTTTAGTCTCATAATCCAGGACTGCTGGCTCCCAACTGCTCACCTGACTGCCTTCCTGAATGCCCCTAATCACTTCTGCCCACCCGCCTGATCAGCCCCTAATCTATACCCTGCCAGCCTGATTGATGCCTAACTACTCCCCTGCCAGCCTGTTTGTCCCTAACTGCCCTCCCCTGCAGGCCTGGTCACCCCTCACTGCCCTCCCCTGCAGGCCTAGTTCCCCCAACTGCTCTCCCCTGCAGGCCTTGGTCACCCCCAACTGCCCTTCTCTGTAGTCCCGATTGCCCCCAACTTCCCTCCTGTGCCAGCCTGGTCACTCCTAACTGCCCTCCCCTGCAGGCTTGATTGCCCCCAACTGCCCTCCCTTGCAGGCCTGGTTCCTCCCATCTGCCCTCCCTTGCTGGCCATCTTGTGTCCACATGGGGGCAGCCATCTTGTGTGTTGGAATGATGGTCAATTTTCATATTACTCTTTTATTAGATAGGATAGAGGCCTGGTGCATGGGTGTCGGCTGGCTGGTTTGCCCTGAAGGGTGTCCCAGATCAGGGTGGGGGTTTCCTTGGGGGTGGGGTGGCCTGGGCAAGGGGTCTGTGGTGGTTTGCAGGCCGGCCATGTTCCCCGGCGACCCAGGTGGAGGCCCTGGTATCTGGGATTTATTTATCTTCTGTAATTGAAACTTTGTAGCCTTGAATGGAGGTTAAGGCAGGCAAGGGCTGCAGAAGCTTGGCTTCCTCCATCGCCAGGAGCAACTCAAGCCTCCCGCTTTCTCCAGCTCTGTGGCTGCCACCATTTTTGTTGGGATTTATTTATCTTCTATAATTGAAACTTTGTAGCCTTGAGTGGAGGCCTGGGTCTGCCAGGCAGAAAGCTTGGCTTCCTCCATTGCCAGGGAAACCCAAGCCTCCTGCTCACTCAGTGGCTACAGCCATCTTGGTTGGAGTTAATTTGCATACTCCTGATTGGCTGGTGGATATGGCTTGTGGGTATAACAGAGTGATGGTTAATTTGCATATTACTATTTTATTAGATAAGATAATTTGTTTAAAATTGTTTAACTGCAAAAAAAATAAATGTATACACTCCCAGAATCTGACCAATCCTCATCAGCCCCTACATGCCACCCTGGTCTAGGCAATCACCATCCATCACAATAGCCTAAGAACTTATCTCCCAGCTTCCTCTCTTTCCACCAGAAATTCTATTTTCAACACAAAGTGGCTCTTCTCAGACATTAGTCAAATAAGGCTATCCTCTGGTCAAAAGTCTTCACAGGTTCTCCTTTTCTCCTAGCATAAAAACTGAAGGCTTTACCATGGCCTATACCAGTGGTTGGCAAATTGTGGCTCATGAGCCACATGCGGCTCACAAGCTGTGGTTTGCTGCTCTGTTGACTAATGAGTTTGCCAGCCACTGGCCTAGACAGTTATTAGGTCCCTCGGGAACTTCTCTGTCCTCTTCTTCTATGAGTCCTCCTCCCTCACTGTGCTCCAACTGCACTAACGTCCTTGCTGCTCCTTGAATATGCCAGGTTTTTGCACGGGCTGTTCCCTTTGCCTAGAAAATCTTTCCTCCAACAAACCAAATGGCTTCCTTCATTGCCTCATTCAACTCTGCTGAAATGTCATCTTTTGGGTGGGACCTACTCTGACCACTGTATTTAAAAGATCTCTCCCTGAATTCCCCTCTTCCATTTACAGCTTAATATTTCTCAACAGCACTTACCATCTGCTAATATACTATATTATCATTATGCATTGCATTCACTTTCTGTTATCCCCCCAACACACACACAAACACACACACACACATGCATATACATGCATGCACACACACATGTGCACACGAAAACACTTAGCAAAATCAGTAGCACTTCTATTAACTGTGAGAAGAGTAAGAAATTAAAGATGCCCTCTACACCCTGCCCATGCTCCATATTCTTCCTTTTACCTTTGAGAAGGACAGCATAGATAAATAGCTTTTTGGAAGAGGATGAGCCAATAGCAAATTACTTGTAATGTCATGAACATATCACTTTTTCACTTCTCAGTTCCTTCATCCATTGGGATTGTTATGCCCAGAATATCCTTGCTATTCATTTTGCTAACTCCTACATCTTTAAGTTTCAGGTCATAGACTAGTCCCTGACTCAGCTTATAGATTTTATATTCAAATAACTTGGTAATTTATCAGAAAAGGTAAAATGTAGTAACTGTTAATGCAGTTATTGGACAGTTAATGGGAATGGAGATTGATCCAACTTTAAAAACCAGTCATTTTCTATACCAGCAAGAGATTACTGTCCCAGAAATATGTTATTGTAATGTACTAGTAAGTGGTCCACAAGGCTCATACTACTATAACGAGTTTACACAGAATTCACTGGGGTTATAAAAATAAAAATATTAGCTTTGCACTGTAAGTGTAAATTCCAAATGTAAATACAATGATTTTAGTGTCCTTTTGATATTTGACCTCAAGCAAAATTTTCAAC
This sequence comes from Lasiurus cinereus, assembly GCA_011751065.1. Taxonomy (NCBI): domain Eukaryota; kingdom Metazoa; phylum Chordata; class Mammalia; order Chiroptera; family Vespertilionidae; genus Lasiurus; species Lasiurus cinereus. The sequence goes on along the minus strand of JAAGEH010000307.1, from coordinate 16,028,133 downwards.
CTAATATGGCCTTTGTCCTCTTGTCAAAAAACTAAAATTATCTTTGAGGATTATTCCATCTTCAAAAAATCTGTGATTTCCCTTTTCTTTTTCTGTGAAGCAGTCAGAACAGGCATTATGCATATTTTACAGATAGAAAACCATGGCTCAGAGAGGAGACTTTCCTTTGGACAGACCTAAATAAGAACCTACCTCTTTCCACTCTGATACCTGCTCCCATTGGCTTCTCATCATTTAGCTATTGGCACATTAAAAACAAACATTATTTTAAAACCATAAGAATAACTTGATTTTAATGATTCTTTTTAATTTTGCCAGCACAAAAATAGCAGTTTTTCTTTTGTTCTTTTGCAAAAAAAAAAGTCAAGTTTGAGCCTGGAGGCCTTTTCTTTCTTTCTTCCTTTCTTCTTTTTTTTGACTGTTGCAAAATAGTGAAAAGTGTGTTTTATAATGGAAAGAATGACTGGGGATTAACTACTAGAAGAGTCTGAACTCTTTTTTGAGAAATAAAAAGGCA
>JAAGEH010000307.1:15956912-16027606 GCA_011751065.1 Lasiurus cinereus | reverse complement strand
TGAAGGGACTTCTTGCTTCTTTCCTCTGATGTACTAGAGCCATGCCCTTGTGCCAGATCCCTCTACTCATGCTGAATAATATGGACATGGACATGATGAATTGTTTACTTTAAAACAGGAAGAGATGACTTGCTTTCTAGACTCACAATTACAATCTCTGCATTTAATGACACATAAATGGACATAGGGAGCTCTCTGGCTCATGAAGAGAAGGAATCTTCTGTCTACAAAAGAAACTGGGGAAAACTCTGAATAAAAAATTAAAATATGATACAAGCTATCTTCCTCTAAAGTTCTCCTGCAAATTTGAGATCATACCAGCCACAAACAAATCCCATTAAGAAATATTATTTTTTGGAATAAAAGTTCTAGGGAAAGGCAGGTAATAAAGTGATAATATCTGACCCAATATTTTTTTAAGCTTTAAATTTCTCTGAACCAAGACATAATAAACTACAAAGTATCATTCCCTGGTCCTTTAAACACACACACACAGGGAGAGAGGAAAGGAGAGAGAGAAAGAGAATAAGAATCACTAAAATACTCTCAATTAGGGTCAGTAAAAATAAAGTCCTGGGTTAACATAGTGAGCTTTAAAAAATAATAAAAAATACTTACCAGTGTGTCATGACCCCATCTTATTGTTGAGTTCAGCTTTTCCATTCTAAATCCCTTTTTTTCTATTTATAACTTACTCTAAAATGTTCCTTTTGATCTTTGAGTGTGATATTTCTCTTGCCTCATCTCAATTCAAAGGCAAACTTATTTGCAATTTGAACTAAATCTCTTCAGTTATTTTAGTTACTTGAGTGTGAAGAAAATACCTGCTTTGTGCTTTCAGAAATCGTTCAGATTTTTTGCCATGTTCAAATAGCTTAAAAATGACTTTGTTTTTGAGCTGTAGAATTGTCATGGCTATAGCGGTGATCCAATTCAAAGGGAGTAGGTTAAGAAATTTGGATTAAAGAACCAGAAATGAGGCCCTATGTAATTACCTGGAGGCAAGTGCTCACCCTTTCCCACCAGCCATACTGCACAGGCATGTGACAATAATCACAAGTTGAGTGTGTGTAACTCAAAGAGAGATCAAAACTTACCAAAAAAAATCAATTTAAATCTCATATCTGCATATATATATATGTATAATTTTTTGGTTAACATCTCTTCCCACACCCCAACCCCCATAAGAAGGCCTGGGGAATGGGCAGGACCAGGTTGGAGGGGGTCCAAGAAAGGGACATCTGTAATACTTTCAACAATAAAGATAAGTTTAAAAATAAATAAAATCCCATGTCTGGCTTTGAAAGATTTTACATATTAATAACACCACCACAATTCCAAACCCCACAAAGGACAAATACATTTACAAGAAGCATCCAGGCTCTATGCTAGGCACGTGGGCCATGTCTCACAGTCTTTTAAGGTCTGTATCCATTGATGATTTCAGAATTTATCTAACACTAGGCAAATTCAAAGCAACCGAAAAAAGTTGCTGCTGAAATCTTGATTCAAAAATCTCTTCTTGATTTGGATTTTTATATGCATATTAAAGTGACTTTTTAAAAACTTACAATAATGGCATTCTAGTGAAGTGAGGTCTTAGAGCTGAGACGCAGTGAACACACTACAGTGTGTGCTAGGGTAATGTGGAGTGCCTGTCCACACAGATGGTATTGATTTTCATTTCCTGTGAAGCTGAATCAACATGTTGTGGCTAATGTCTATGTAATTTAACGTATTGAATAAAATGTACCATTGCTTTTTACTAGGGGATAAAAGGTCTTACTTCACTGTGGTGTCCTTGTGCTCTAAAACCACAACAGACATGTTTAACAATTCTTTGTTATTAATAATCAACCTAAGAAAATCTTTCCTGTGTTTTTTTTTAAATATAGTTTTTCTTTGATGAACTCATTTGCGTTTTTATATCACGGTAGAAGAAAGGCAAGTGTTAATAGAATTTTCTTTCTTAAACTAATGAGTTTTGCAGATAAATTTCCATTCTGGTGCACACAAAATGCCTGTTAGAAGACCTGGCAAAATCAGCAAGCTAAGGCATCAGAACCAAATGAGATGTTCTCCTCCCCATAGTCCATGGCAGGTAGACTAGGAGGGACCTTCTCCTCCTCTACCTCTCTGCCACCTCTACTTTGTCTATCTCCCTCCTCAGTGTCCAGGCCTCTCATCTGGCTCTACATCTAAAGCCCTTCATGCAGCCCCTCACATTATGCTAGTATCCTTTGGTTCAGTGTCCCCATTTATTAAAAAGGAGATAGTTACGCTCACATCACCAACCTCATAAGATGTGGGGAGAGGGGAGAAATAAGATGAGATAACTTAGGTGAAAACAAGTTGTAAAGTGCAGTAAGAAAGCACAGCATGCTTTACATAGTATTACTGGTTTTATCATTATTACTTAGCATTTGAAGCATTCTGCTCCAAAATTACCTGCCTCTATGACCATTCAAACTGTCATTTCTTTGATGGGTTAGTGATTCAGTTATCTGGCTGCAGAAGCTTAAATAATGTTTGAATGAACGATAATTTTTAAAAGGGCATCAAGACAGATAAAACATGATTGGAGAAAGTGGTTTTTGTATAATAGTGTTCTGACCATTTTACCACCATCAAACAGTAGTTAACCACTAAGGGAATTTTTACTCTGCCCATCCATTTCTTCCCCAGATCTTTCCAGAGATGCATCTTTCCTTGGGATTCTGTGATTCAGAATTGAGAGCAAAGGGGAGACTAAAAGGAGAAGAGGCTATTTGCCTGTAACTGCAGAGGGAGTTTAAGAACGGTTTGGGAGAAGGAGTCAAGTATGGGAGTGGATATGAGAGAAAAGGGGATTTACAAGTGTTGCTCTCAGCTATGTGTCCTCTTCAAAGGGCTCATTAAATAAAAGTAAAGAACCCAGTATATTGTATTTTTTTTAATTTCCTGGCTTTGCTCTGCTGATATAAGATTGGAACAGATGGATCACAACTCATCTCAATGTTTAACATGAAACGAATGCCAGATAATACATTTATCATTTTTCATGCATTACCCTACTGAATATTTACTCTGTTCCTGTAAGACATGCTACTGAACCCACTTTTATACACGAGGAAAGTGAAATAACCTGCCACAGTAGCACAGCTAGTAAGTTTCAAAGCCAGGGCTTGAATTGCAGAGATGACCTGTCAGTCACTGTACAATTTCATGCAAACCAGTCTCTGTTGGTAGATTGTATAGGAGAAAGGGCTTTGATCAGCAGTGATGAAGGATAAGAAGGAGAGAAGTGGGGCCTTTAGTTTCTCTTCTTTAATCAAGTTGGTTCCTCTAGTTTGGAAAAGCAACGTTGCAATAGCCCTCATTCCTATAAGGTTAGCAACAACTTGCTATTTATTGTTAAAGCAACTGAATAATGGTGCACCCGACGGTGCACACATATAGCTTTTGAAATAACATTCAAAAAGAATGCAAGAGCCAAACACCTGCATTTTCCACAAGCAGAAAAGGAAGGTGCCTGCATGAAATGAGGCTGCCTAACTATACTTCAAGAAGGGGCATACCCTGTTATGGACATCTTTGTTAATGGCAGATTAATTCATGGATAGTTCCAACTTTACCAAATCTATAATCAGATCTAAGATGTTTCTCTTTAACAACAATGGAAACTAATTCTTTCTTTAAAAATGCATGATCAAGTTTAAAAAAAAATGATGCCTTCTGTAAACTACAAACAAACTTAGCAGATACTTCTCTGGTTGATACATAAGATGTCCCCCAAAATGTAAACACAATTTAACAGCTGATAGCTCAATATTTAAAATGAAATGTAGTTTAATAAACACTTCATTTATACTTAATGTGGATGTACACATTCTTTGTTTAGATAGTCTGCTAGACTTAAGTCAATTCTGTTGTCTTTGGATTCCGAACATGATGTACTATACTGGCTTACTTACATAGGTGACCACTGAATTAAAGAATTAACACACACAGCTAATAGTGTACAATACATGCATTTCTTCATTAGAAGTATGATTATTCATTAACCACTAGTACTTCCTTGCAAGGGACAGCTAAATTTTTCTAGCCCCCTGTGGGGGCTCAAGGTCTCAGTCATGACACTGAGCTCCTTTTATATCACTCTTGAGTTCACAATTGGCTTTACATTACTTGCTAATAATATATTAGTAAACATCTTTTGAATTCCTATAAGTTCATTTTATATTGTTCTAGGCTTTCTGACTTTGTTGCTATTACCCTTTTATTTCCTATTGGGCCTTATGCTATGCTAGGATTCCCATGCACCCTTCCTCACTAATTTATGCTTCACTAGCTTTGTGTGTAAGAGTGGATGTTTTCTATTTAAAAAAGAGCTGATGTACATCCATTCTGTTGATTATCTGTGTGACCTAAGACGAGCTATACATGTACCTTTAAGCATCAATTTTCTCCTCTGTAAAATGGGAATACTAATAGTATACATTCATCTTTTCACTCTAAGTCATCTTTGTTCACCTTCTTAGTATCATGTGGATTATACCCCCATGATACTAAATTTTCCGGCCTAAAAATTCTTAGTATAGAGGCCTTGTTGTATCCTTATAACTGTCATACTTTTGTTGTTTTTATTATTTATTTGTTTAATTGGTATACAATATTGTTAGGTTCAAATGGACAACATAGTGATTCAAAATTTATATACCTTACGCTGTGATTGCCACATTAAGTCTAGTAACCATCTGTCATACACCAAAGTTACCACAATATTATTGACTATATTTCCCTTCATCTTTTCATCTATCTCCCTATCCTACCCTTTGGCAACCACTAGTTTGATCTGTTTCTGTGAGTCTCTTTTTGTTTTTGTTTGGTTTTCCTTTTAAAAATTCTATATAAAAGTTAAATCATATGGTATTGGACTTTTGCTTTCTGACATATCACTTAGCATAATGTCCTCTAGGCCCGTCCATGTTGTTGCAAATGGCAAGATTTTACTCCTCATTGCCAAACAACATTATAAAAATCATCTTTCATATCAATTCATCTGTCAGTGGATATCTAGGTTGCTTTTCTATCTTGGCTATGTATGCTACAATCAACATAGGGATGCATATATCTCTTCAAATTAATGTTTCATCTTCTTGGGATAAATGCTAAGAAGTATAACTGCTGGATTGTATGGTGGTTCTGTTTTTAGTTTCTTGAGGAATCTCCATACTGTTTTCCATAAGGGCGGCACCAATTTACAATCCCACCAACAGTGACTAAGCGTTTCCTTTCTCCACATCATCACCAACACTGATCATTTGTTGACTTTTTGATAATAGCCATTCTGACAAGTGAGAAAAGTTCAGTTGAATTAGAAATCCTTTGCACTGCCACAAAATAAGAACTCCAGTATTATATTTGTCTATGAAAGAAAATAATAGCTTCTAGATTCTTAAAATAATATTGTTGCAAAAAAAACGTTGAAAAGTTTTATCAGGAAATGTATGATAATTTCTTGTTGATGATGACTATAAAGAATTGTAAGAGATTAAATTTCAAAGCCTTGATTAGGAATTGCATGTAGCCATTTTAAACAAAATTAGAATCTTATTAAATAATTTGGAAATAGATTTTTAAAAATTTTTCTATTTAATATCTTAATGTAATATTAATTAAAATTTAACCACCCTCATATTCATCAACAAGAGTGTGGATATAAAAATTGAGGCAAATAATAAACTACTACACAATAATAAAAATAAGTAGAACTCAGCTAAACACAACACAGATTAATTTGAAAAACCATAATGCTGAGCAAAAAAAGGCAAATCACAGAAAAATACATGTAGATATGTTTCAGTTCATACAGGATCATATTGAACTGAATCATAAAAGCTCATGAAATTCAGTGACTTATTTAAAAATACATATGTAGAATTTAATGAGCAAACTGAATTACCAAGCAAAGTAGAGACTAACCCACAGACAGAGAGCAGGCAGACAGTTCTGTTGGGGTGCGGTGTGTTGGGGTGGGGTGTATTGGGGTGAGGAATGTTGATGGCAGGGGAAGGCTTGAGCAAAAAGGAAAAAAAAGATAGAACTCATGGACATGGAAAACAGTGTTGTGCTTGCAGGGGGAGGGAGGTATTGATGGAAGAGAGAATAAATAATGATGGAAACAAATAAATTAAATTTTAAAGAATGTATAAATATTCTTTTATATAAGAATATAACCATAAAGGAAAGCAAGGAAATTAATACCACAGTATTCAAGATGATGGTTACCTCTGAAAGGCAAGAGGTGGTGGTAAATTCATGATAGTGACATGAAAAAAAAACAACTGGTAACAGGGTGGAAACATATGCTTTCAAACCTAATTTAAAATCAAACTCTCTCATAGCTTAGTTTCTATTCAGTTCAATTTAATTCCTTTCAGGACCTGGGCCAGCAATCACACTAATTTGCATGACCACCACTGTTTAAACAGGCCCCTTAGTTCTCAATGAAAGACTTTCTATATACTATTGGACTTTTGATGCAGAAATCAGCTGCCCTCATTCTGGTAGGCCAGGGCAGAGTGCAGAGGATTGACTGTAGCTACAAAGTACCAAACTAAAAGAGAAAGGAATTAAAAGCAACCCTTCCCTGCCTTCCCTCTAGAGTGGGAGCGGGGGATAAGAGATCAACCAAAGGAATTGTATGCATGCATATAAGCATAACCAATGGACACAGCAGGGGATTGAACACATGTACTGGGGGCTGGGAGCAGGCGGGGAGAGGTCAATGGGGGGAAGGGGAAGGAGCCATGTAATACTTTCAACAATGAAGAAATTAAATTAAAAAAATAAAAACATTAATATATATATTTAAAAAAAAAAAAGCAACCTTCCAAAAAAAGAAAGCAAAACTAGTGAAATTAAGTATGCGGTATTCCCTACAGAATGTAGGAGTATGTGCAGATAACTTTTTGATTGAGCTGTTCTATCTAGGCAGCTTTGTTTTTGTATATGGTTGGGCCAGTGTTTCCAGCCTGATACTGTTGTTCTAAAAGTCAGTAATCACTGATTTATACTGCCTGAGAGGGAATCTCAAACAGAAAGGGTAGCTGTACTTGAGCAGTTTACCATCTAAGAGGAAAAACATATGAGACAACCCTAAGGCAGTGTGAGAGCCTTCCAGCCAGTCACAGCCTTGGCGACTTAAACCATTACGTATTTTAAAACCATTGCCATACATGTCTTAAGCAATTTCATCCCCGTGGATCAAGAGCTATAAAACCATTGTTTATTTAACACAGTTAAAGCTCACAGGGGAGGAAACTAGAATGTATATGCTTGCACAAGTCTGGATCTGTGTTTATGAGTCACATATAACTACAATAAAGAAATGCTACCCATCTCTCTGCTGTGTCAGTGAGCCAAGGGGTACGGGTGGGGTGAAGCAGGCATCTTTTTCTCTTAGCCTAGTTGCGTTTCTTCCTGGCATTATAGTCTGGCAAAGAACAAGGCTCTGGGATACATACTGTGTTCCTAGGTTCCAGGTCTGCTTTATAACTTAACAGCCTCGTAACCTTAGTACATTACTTGACCTTTAAACATCAGGCTTCTTATCTATAAAATGAAGATATTCATAATAAAGTTTAAATCTTATGAAATTACTGATGTCAACCATTTTTTTTTACTTGTACAAATGGCAGTGTCACCTGCTCCTTAGGGTTCTTATGATGATCATATGAGATTACAACATTATTTGAATTTTCTCTCATCAAGATTTCGCTTATTCATTCTATAGGTTATATGGACACATATGGAGAATTGGAATCCATATCTACAGAGAGCATTATATCTGAGTAAGTAGAGGATGCCAAATATTTTGCCTTCTCTAAAGTTTCTGGTTGGATTTCATTTAAGTACCACTGACAGAGGCTCTCCTTATTGAGATTCAAGAAATTTAGTGAAGAGTTGCTTATCAGCTACTACAAAGTGCAGACATTCAGACCTCATACTGTCAGAGGAAAACAAATATTTCCCCCCTAAAGCTGGATTCAGGTATTAAGTGAACAATTTTCAAATTGTGGCCTCTGAAGTCCCTGGTCTCTATAAGGAAGCACTGGGGAGTCCATAAAAAGCAAACACTGAAGTTGTATAAAATATTTAAATTTGAGCAGCCTCTGTTTTCTCCAACCCTAACTGGACTCTATAATAAGAAGTGAAATCAGAAACCAAAAAAGGCAAGAAACAAAATCTAAAGCAGAAGGATACCACACTTAGGAGTACTTAATGGATTGGGCCTGGACTTCATAGGATCCTGTCTGAGCAGTAAATGGTAATAATTGGGGAAGAAAGTAAAGATAATGAAAGGTTTGGGTGTATTTAGTGTTGAATACTTCTCAAATGTTATATGTTTTGCTATATAGTCTTTCAATTATAAGGCTACTTTGAATGCTTTTCCTCTAGATTTAGAAAAGGTTTCTGCTACTTCCAAAGTCTGTGTCTAAGCCCCGAGAAGATTGGCAATCACCATAAAATATTACTAAAAATATTTTTAATTTGGCAAATGCAATCACATTTTTGCCTTCTGAATGGTTTCTCTGAATTTTAATTCTGAGGACATTTCAGGGAAAATTTAGTTTTCCCTTTTCTGATTAACTTGCACTTCATTTTTCATAATATTTTCCAAATGCTACTTTAGCAAAAATAAATGAGTTTTTTAATAATTTGGATTGATGAATGAAGAAGCCATATTTTCCACAAAATCAGTGGATTAAAGTTATTAGTGACATGCTTTTGAACTTAAAAGTATTATGGAATTGATAGTTGGCAAACTGTCTTTATTCATCAGCTTATTTACAGATCAATATACAAACCTCTGCTATGTTTTAGGTGGGTATAGGAAAATAAACAAAAATATTGCCCCTGCCTTCACAGACCTTATCACCTACCAGGGAAGCCTGGTGACATAAGACTAAAACAAAATATGATAAATACGAAGAAAAAGGGATTCCAAAATACCATTGTGGGGTGGGGGGTATGAAGTATGAAACTGTCAATCACAAGTGGGCAAAATCAAAAACACTTTTCTGAAGAAAATACCCATTTGGGAGAGAGGGTCTCAAAGAATGTGTGAAGTTTTAACAATAGAATGGGGATAAAAGACATTGCAAGAAGATACTAACATGACCAAAGACATGAAGATGTGAGAGTATGTTTTGTGTTGGAGGAAGTATAAATAGATTGGTGTGGCAGAATTAAAAGGTACTTGAAAAGAGTGAGATGTGGTAATAAAGACGTTAAACTGGTAGGGTGGTCCAGATTATAAGAGATATTGAATGCCCTCCTAAGGAATTAGGATTTTTTCATTTAAGTAATGAAATCATGAAAGAGTGGAGTCACATGATCAGACATGTTTTTAAAAGATATTGGGATATATAAAGGATAGATTGAGAAATGGAGATAATGCAGTTGGGAAGACCAATTAGACCTCTTTAGCAGAGCCCAGGCAAGAAATAATGAGGGCCTGACCCAGCATAGTGGTAATTGAGATGGGAAGAGGTCAGGAGCAAGAAACATTTTGAGATTGAAATAATCAGGATAAATAGAGTCTTTTGATGTCTATTTAAAGGGATGTGCAGGAGGGTGGGGGCAGAAGTTTAAGGTGACTCCTAGGTCTCTCCATGGCCATTATATAAGGTAGAGGCCAGCAGAGATTGGCAGAATTGTTGAAAAATGTTACAGTGTAGATTTGGAGCATTTGAGCTTTAGGTGCTACATAGATATTCATAGAGGAAGACCAGTTGACAAGCAGGTCAATGCCTTAAAATTTTTTTTTAACAAAAGACCAAAAATAAAGCCACAAGTTTGGACAGAGCAATATTGAGGCTTAGGTGCATAAGAGCTAGGCTAAAGTTTAATGCACCCCTTTTAGTGAATATCCTTTGAATATCTAGTTGTATTAGTTTGCTGGGGCTGCCATAATAAAGTATCACAGTCTGGGTAGCTTAAGCAGTAGAAATTCTTTTTCTCACAATTCTAGCAACTAGAAGTCCAAGATCCAGGTGTTTGCAGGCTATTTATTTTCCTCCTCTGCTTGTGTCTCTGTCCAAATTTCCTTTTCTTATAAGGACACCAGTAATATTTTATTAGGACCCATCCTAATTACCTCATTTATCCTAATTACTTCTTTAAAGACCTTATCTCCAAATGTATCACATTCTGAGATACTAAGGGTTAGGATTGCAACATATGAATTTGGAGTGAGACATAATTCAACCATAAGGCTGCTCAATATTTATATTTTTTATTTTTTAAATATATTTTTATTTATTTCAGAAAGGAATGGAGAGGGAAAGAGAGAGAGAAACATCAATGATGAGAGAGAATCATTGATATGCTGCTTCCTGCACTCCCCCTACTGGGGATTGAGCCCACAACCCGCGCATGTGCCCTTGACCGGAATCGAACCCGGGACCTTTCAGTCCATAGGCCGACGCACTATCCACTGAGCAAAACTAGCCAGAGTGCTCAATATTTATAGTGAGGAGAGATGGAGCACTGTATGAGAAATGGTGGAGAAGGAAAATCATCAGTGGCAAATGAGTAATTCAGCTTATCTTGGAATGGTACACCTTGCTCAGCAAAACGGAGGATAACCAGACTCACCCTCCCTAGGTGGCAGTTTAAAATCATCTCTTGGTAATTAAACATGTAGGATTATTTGAAGGACTTAATAAACTGTATATGGATTAATATAAGGTGCATGAGTAACCTACCATATATTCAGGCATACCACAAGATAATATAAACAATGGACAAATAGACTGGTGGAATAAAATATGGAGCCTAAAAATAGACATCTGTATAAATAATAATTTTATATATAATAAATGTGACATTACAAATCAGTGGGGAAGTAATGGAATTTTAGGAAGGTTGATGATGGCAAACTGATTTGTTCTATGGTGAAAAAAATCTGTACAATATACAGAAGTAAATTCAAATAGTTTTTAAAATTTGCCTATGAAAGGTGATATATAGTTAGTAGAAGAAAATACAGGCTCTTTTCAGCCAGCACAGATTGATGGGTGTCACTTGAGACAACTGTGAGTTGGACCTTGTGAGTGAGCTGTCATTGCATCTGGGACTCTGATTGAAATAGTTGTTGGTACCAGGTATAGGGAATGACCCTCAAAATGGGATTCTGGGGTCGGGTTGCTTCTGTTTGAAATGTGCACAGAGTGCCAAGAGGCTAGCAGATTCTGGTGTTCCATGGCAAACACCGGCATCATGTTCACTCAGATGATCACCAGTGGTGGCACTGAGTGAAGGTAGAAGTCAAGGCACTGACAGATAAAGACTGTGATGCTTAGTTGCAGTGGTGACGGTAATGATTACTAAGATGGCGTGGAATGGCTATTTTTTATTGCTCTGGAAAATGCATGTGAAGAAATTGTTAAGTGTCAAACCTTGAATTTCCAACCCAAGGTATTGATGGAGAACCAGAAAATCTCTATGTGCCTTTAGATTTCCTTATCTCATGTAGCCAGGTGGCAGATATGGCTGAGAATCAGGTGAAGCCTTGATCATAGCAGTTGGAATTGCTATTTCCTTTGAATATACTAGACCACCAGGTCTCTTTTGCTAAGATAAGCGACTGGTTAGGAAAGTGTAGGGCTCTGGTGAATGGGGTGGCATTTTTGGACAAATGTAAGCAAGGTGATGGCTTTAAATCCCCATATACCTCTGAATCATTCTTGTAGGGACTTTGATTGCATTGGTATCAAACATTACCCCAGTCCATTATCTGGTGACATTACACTACCTGGATCTGATGAGTGGGATAAAGGAAGCACCTCAGATATCTTCGTAAGTCATTCGTCAGGACAGAGAAATAAATTTATGAAAGTACAGAGGTCTGCCCCACAGGGAAGTATTCAAGAGCATATTGAGATACTCCCTTTAAAGAAGTGACCTACTGATGCACCTTGAGCCTCTCCCCATGAAGGGAAATGTACAATACCAGGTGGATCTTCCCAGATTTTAAAGACAGCTTATATTTGAGTGTGCTACTCTAAAATTGCACTAAGGACTAAAAGATACCAGAAAGAAATGTAAAAGTGCTTAAGCATTAAAAAGGTCCTGGTGGACAGACTATGTGTTTAATCCATTTGTAGTCTCCACTGATAATACTCACCAGAATAGTTCTACATTCTCTATTATTTGATCAGTTATTCTACATTTTGTGTAACTTTATATGGGTGGGGAGAAAAAGAGAGAGAGAGAGAATGAGAGAATGTATTTGAAGTAAGTAATTCAAAATACTGAAACTTTCGGGAAATTCATCTCCCTGAATTGGGCTTCCCCTTAAGTGCTTTAAGACCTTACTATTTGAAGTGGGATCCTTGAATCGCAGGAATCAGCAATCACCAGGGAGCTTTAAATGGAGAACTGCAGGCCCACCTAACCCTACGGAATGAGAAACTGCACTTAACAAAACCTCCAGGTGATTTTTATACCAAGTTTATCATCTCTGCAATTTGTCTCCAAGGAGTTCAGTTCTAAACAAAACTCTGCTTTTTTCTCTGTGTCCAAACGCATATATTGGACTGAAAAAGCACCAAAGTAGTATTTGCAGATCCAGTGCCTTTGGGGTCTTCACATAGTTGTTTTGTCTAAAGCTCTCTTTCCACAACCCCTCTCTGTCCTTCCACTGGCTAACTCTTACTTGAGCCTCTGGTCCAGGTCTTAAATCTTCTGAGGATCATCTACTAACCTCCCTGCCTCACTGCACACCACCACCCTCAGCACTCAGTTGGTGGCCCCTCCTCAAAGTCCCCAGGTCATGCTGTACTTCTGTTCTAGAATGGAGCACAATGAAATGAAATTGCCCAACAGCTCAGGGAGGGTAGGATGTCAGTTTCTGGGTAACTACAGCACGTACCCAGATCCTGTTGCCTTCCAGTTAAACTCCATACTTACTTGCACTTTAAGTGAAGGAATAAACAAATAAAGGAAAAATGTGCCCAAGACTATACAGCTGGAGTTGGAACCAAGCTCTGATTGAATCTCAAAACCACATGGGCTGTATCCCATGGTGCCTCTAGGTCATCTACTAACTAACCCAGAGTGAAAAGATTGCAAAGCAGAGGTTGTGACACATAATTCTCAAGTTTATTTTGTGTAGAAAGTACATGTGTTTTTTTTAATATACATATAATCATGTAAGCATCACCAGGCAGAGTTCCAGTACCTCTGAGTGAAGAGTACATTAGAAAGAAAAGTTATCCTCGAATAAAATAGTTGTAATGAAATGGTTATCAGATACCATAGATGCCTTGAAAGAAAATTCAAATAAATATCATTGTCTTCTTTTGTTGTAAAAAAACTACCCTAATTTCTATTTTCTTTAATTACCTAAAATAAATTCTTAGACTTGTTTTCAGGTTACAGTTCACACTTGACCTTTTTGATACAGGTAAATATTACTTTTATTTTATGTTTGAACTTGCTAATTGTGGTAGCCCGAAGGCTGACGGATATAATGATTGTTCCTCTCTCACCAGGCACATCTCCTTTTCTTTCTTTTTCTCTCTTCTTTTATTTTAAGTATAAATGAAACTCTAGCCCAGTCAGTTCTTCTTGGTCTAATTGCCAGACTTTCCAGTAATCACATCTGAGTTTTTTTCGACATGTGGGCAATTTTCATTATTTCAATCCAGCAGTGACCTTTGGAATTCCGGAATCATTTTCCCTCCCCTTCCTGGTGCCCCCATGAGGCTCAGAAGCACAAACATCTGAGGGACCTCTGGGCATCTTCACATCTGTTGGCATAGAAGATGAAGGCCACTGTGTGTTAGATTTTCAACAACAGGTGTTGAGCTTGAGGAAGAGTTTGTTGGGTTTTGACGGATGGGCAGAGGCAGTACTTAATTCTTCATTTCCAGGCTCTTTGGAAACACTTAGAAAATGAAGTTAATCTTTTCTACAAAGCTCACATTGAGAAACCACAGCAAGCAATTGCTGAGTAAAAATCAGACCGAGTTTTTTTGTTTCAAAGTCCTGCATTTTATATCAATTTTCTTCTTGGAGCAGCTCAGTCTTTCAGTCTGGGGTTATGCCACCTTGATGCATCTTGAATTCATGGCATGTTATTTATTCAAGGGGTATCTTACTTGTTCTTATGCCCACTTTTCAATAGTGTAGTTAGTACACAGAGTTGAAATTCTTTCCAAGGCTAATTAGCTCAGTGGAAGTTATTTACTAGGAATAACACAAGAGTGTGAAATACCACCCATATTATCTGCCTTACAAAAATCGCTGGAATCATTGCTTTACTTCGCTCACTGGTAGTAAAGACTCTAAATTACAAAACAATAGAAGCACTGTGTTTAACCCAAAATATCACTGAAATCCCATTTTAGGAAAATCTGTTTCTTTCAGATTTTCTCAGAGAAGTACAAAGTGTTGCTTGGTGTGCAGTTATCTGCCAGTATAAATGGCATAAATGGATGATTGCTTAAATACAGCTTCTTTTTTAGAAGAGATTTTACAAAAGCATCAAGCTGTGCTTGCCTTACAGGTGAGCCTCTTGCAAGTAAATAATTTGCCTTCAAGGGTTCTTAGAAACTTTTCTTATCTCCTAACGGGGCGATAATTGCTATATTTCTAATCTGCTTTTTAAAGATCAGTTAGGGTTTGATCACCCCCAACTCAGTATCTCAAAAGTCAGGAATTATTTAATGGGTATAGAAAGGTAGATGTGAGTATCCAAGATAAATGGTCATCTTCATCTAAACACCAAGCAATATGACCACAACCACAACCTGCCTCTGAGGCCTCATAGTAAATATATCTTAAATATACTACAGATTTGCAATTTTAGAGTAGTGTTCATCTCAGAAGATCACATTCAGAAGGGCTTTAATTTGTCAGCCTTAACAATATTGGAGAGGTGGCTTCTGACTCAAATATTCTGTAATGCTTTAAAATCAGTGAGCTGGCCCTTCCCACGCACAACCAGGTAGGAATGTGGGTAGCTTAGAAGAAATCCATCCAACTATAGAAAAACCTTTCAAAGCAACTGTCTGGGTGGTAGGTCTATGGGCTCATCTTCCCAGGACAAAGGCCATGCCATAGGCATAGGCAGGCCAGCTCAGGTGTCATAATTGCATCTTTCCGTTGACATCCAAATATGTCCTTGAAAATTATTTTCCAAATATTTTACTTAGCTTTGCTTCACCACTGTTCTGTGAAGCAAGTCTGGATTGCTCCCCTTTGGTTCACAGAAAGGGACAGTGACACCAGGAGGCATTACCAGACTGGCCTCAGGTAGCCGTGTCCCTCTTCATTTCAATGCTGGCATCAGTTTTCTCCTCTTGTCTCACCTAATTGAATCAAATGACTTTCATCTTTTTGTTATTCCCACTCCTGCTGGAACTTTGTCATAAAAGTGAATCTGTTTCAACATTTCAGCAGGCCTGAGGCTAAAGAAACAACAAAGACCTATTAATGTTGTGAGAAACCCCTGGATTTCCATGGAATGAAGTTATCACTAACAAATAATATGTCCTGCCTCATGGATTCAAGAAAGTATTTAATTTTTTGCCATAATTCATCCTCTATAGTCTATTAGCAAAGAATACATTTATTTTTAATCAAAATATCACATCATCAATTTAGCAAAGATAACCATTTCAGAGTAAAATACACTGTGGCAGTATTTCCCAAAGATGGCCATCTTAATGGGCCTTCAAGATCTTCTTGCCACAACAAATTAAGAAGCCAAGTCTAATTATCTTCTTTCCTTGTAACCAGTAAAATGGGATAGAAGTCTGTGTGACTACAAGAGCCTAGATCAGAGGGGAAAAAAATAGTTTTATCTTCCACCTTGCTTGATGGAGTACACATACCGAATCCTGAGCCACCATGCAGATTTTCCTGAGGCCATCATACTGTGACACATATAGCTCTGACACTATATGAAGATGTGTAGATGGAAAGATAGAAAGATAGGGAATGATGCCTGGCTAGCCCCCACTACTCCACTGTTTCCACACCAGCTACTAATTCTCTATAACCTTGTAATGGTTAGGAGATAAGAAGTAAAGTAATGATTCCAGCGATTTTTGAAGAATTAAGTACTGCCTCTGCATGAAACCACATCCTCCTAATTAAGCCCGTCTCAAATTTGTGACTCACAGAAAGTGTAATATAATAATATGATTATTGTTATTTTGACCACCAAACTACTGGGGTGATTTGTCATGCAGCGGTAATAACCAAAGCAGACACAGTTCTTTTTTAAAAAATATATTTTATTGATTTTTTACAGAGAGGAAGGGAGAGAGAGAGAGAGAGAGAGTTAGAAACATTGATGAGAGAGAAACATCAATCAGCTGCCTCCTGCACACTTCTTACTGGGTATGTGCCTTGACAGGAATCAAACCTGGGACCCTTGAGTCCACAGGCTGATGCTCTATCTACTGAACCAAACCAGTTAGGGCCACAGTTCTTTATATCAGAAAAACAGCCTATAAATGTATTTCTCAGAAGCTTCTATAAATGCTAGCAAGATAGGAATTGAAAGGATGATGGACTGACCACCTTAATACTCACTTCCTTTTGCTCCTTTAACTTGGGTTCATTTCATAGACAAATTGGGATGTAATATTGCTTGATAACCCATACGCATACCTTATAGCGTCAGATTTTACCAGTTTATACGTACCTGATAGCATCATCTTTAAGGTAAGCAATGCCATTCTGGGATCTAGATCTAATTTAAATTATACTATGTACATTCCCTCCATTTCTAGAAATGCCATTTTCTGGATGCACAAACACAATAGAATCACGTCCTCTCCTTACTAGTTAGTAATAAGCTTTGCAAACTATGTTTTTCTTACTGCCTTTGTCTTATTTATTTATAAATGTACTAGAGGCCCAATGCACAAAATTCATGCAAGGGTAGGCCTTCCTTCCCCTGGCTGCTTCCTTAGCAGCCCCGCCCCCCCACCTGCACCCGCCTTGGCCTGGCACTGCCCATATTCACCTCCAGTTTCCCAGTTCCGTGGAGCCCCGCCCCTCTTCATCAGTCACCCTGCAGAGAGTGGCCTGGGCCTCCCTCTTTGGGGCAATTTTGGAGCCCCCTGCTCCAACTGATTACCCTGGTGGCCTGGACCTTCCTTTGTGGGGCGATAGTGGGGTGATGGCAGGGACCCCCTGACAAATTGCATCGCACCTGCCTTGGCTGGCCTGGCGCCAATGCATGTCATAGCATGGTTGTCCAGATGGTCATTCTGCTGTTTAGCCATTTGGTCGATTTGCGTATTATGCTTTTATTATTATAGATTTATTTTTTTATGTAAAGCTGAATGTACTGACACATGCTGTGCCATTCGCTTAGAAAAGGCGCATGTGTTGATGCGGTAGCTGCGTGCACACAGTTGATGTATTCTACTGGTGCAAAGCGAATAATCTTTTCACAGATCCTGCCTTCTCACTAATTTGGCAATGTGGGTGTTCAGGGTTACTTTTTTTCTGGCACTTTGCTAAGCATGGGTGTAGGAAGAGAGAGAAAATAATACTAAGTCAATTTCGGCAAAACAAAATATGCAAAGAATCTGCTGTTACATATTCTGCTGTTTGGGTGATTGTGTTCATTAAATGTTATGTGCTAGAGACATCCAGGTTGTGGCAACTAAAGTTACATTCAAGGCAACTAAACACATATATCATTAAGACAGTGAGAAATTGTTCTAGCATATTAACAATCAACCATGTCCTTCATAAAGGGGTGGATGACAGTGAGTGTTATCTACTTGAATATCACATTTATTTTAAAAAATCAAGGAGGCAACTCCAAAGTTAAGAATTTCAATGTTTTTCTGAATCAGAAAAATGAAACACTGTCTCTGGCCCTCTTCATTGTAATGAATCTACCCAAAAGCTCAGGGAGTAGGAATAAATTTTATTTCATAGGAAACTGGAATTCTAAACACTGCTCACCTGCTTTAGAAGATGACAACATAACTTTTTAGAGACTTAGTCATTGTTATTGTGGGCTTTCTAGAGATTATTATTATTATTAATAGTTCTTAAATAAAAATATCTCCATGGTTCTTAGATGTTTCCCCAATACATTATTGGAGTTGTGTCCTTTGTAAGCAGCTCAGTAATTTGTGTGTACTTAATACTCTTTCTTAGGTAATGAATGCATAGCTCCTATACCGAGCAGAGCCTTAATCATTTCCTCTTTTGAAAACACTATTAGTAAAACTACCCACATTCAATCTGCCTACGGTTTTGGCAGAGCTTGAAAACATTATGACTCCAAGATACACCGTTAGCTGAATATCTGATCTCATTAAGCTATGTTGCTTTCTAAGCATAATGTAAACAAAGTAGAATTATTAACAACTTCCCTGAGTCATACAGTATAATTTATTTTTATAGCAGCTAGTTGTTAAATGAAGATATCTGTCTTTACACATCACTTGTATTTCATTGTCTCCTGTGTCTTTGCTGTTCATGAAACAATTCTGCTTTCAAGGATGTGAAAGAAATAAGCCAGAAAATAAAATCCTTTTTTTTACTCACATTTCCAATATAATAGATTATTTTTTACCAACATAGGCTGTATTTTAAAAAGGTACTATTAAGTTGCTGTTTCTTATTTGGCATTATATAGGAAAATAAATCAAAATTAGATTTCAACTATATGAAATATATCATAGCCACATATATTTTTTGTAAATTTCTACTTAGATAATGAACACTTTTATAATATTAATATTAGCGATTGAGCTGGAGGCTTATATTATTACATTTTTTCCCTCTGATTTTCCTATCCAAGCAAAATGAAAACCAGCTCTGTTCTGAATGTAATCAATTTTGACTTGGGTTTTCCAGAGCCAACTACTCCTGAATTTGCCTTTTTACACTCCCTTACTTTTCATTAACAGAACTTAAACTAGCAGCAGTTCTGCGCTCTGCAAAACAAAATGAGGCTCATAAAGAAAAGAAAATGTACCCCTTCCGCCCTGGCGGGTGTGGTTGTGCACAGTCCCATGCACCAAAAGGTCACCAGTTCTGGCACATGCCGGGGTTGTAGGATCAACAGTAGGGGGCATACAGGAGGTGGCCTGTTGATGTTTCTCTCTCTCTCCCTCTCCCTTCTTCTCTCTAAAGTCAATAAAACATATTTTAAAAGAAAAAGAAAATGTACCCCTCCTATTTAGTTTTATAGCTTTCACCTAGACAGTGGCTAGAAGTAAACAAAAACTGTTTTAGAAAACAACATTGAAGTGCTCTTCATTTGGACACCATGCTTTGTTTCATAACTAAATAAAAAATAAACTTTAAAATTTATTATATAAGTTGACCGGTTTGTATGTATCATACATAGATACAGATATCTAAAGTCTTCTGCAGCCTGATTTCAGACTATATAGAAATTAATGAACTTTGCTTGCCTAGGATGGCTTCAAGCAGGCTAGATCTATTCAGGAGTAGGCACTTCAGTAGCTTCTGAGACTATGGAGGGTTCAAAAAGGGACACTATATCATGCACTAAGAAACAAATTAAATATTCACAAATGAACAAAACCCAGGAAGAGCTCAAAATTTCTCCCTTGCCTCCTTCATGGCATTTTCAATTATATGGCTTGAATATTATCTTTCAAACAAAAACATTTTGGCAATGGTTACATGGTAAATATTTAAAGAGGCATTTTTCAGCAATTAATTTCATTTCTTGAGCAATATGAATTGACACCCACCCAGCACAAACTCCACAAAATGCTTCTTCAGATGGAAAATAGGAAGGCCCAGTCCATACCAACCTGAACTATGTTTGGTTTCATTAACACTTTTGTTCCTGATTTTATAGCAAATGAATTAGATCTCGTATCTAACAAGAGAAAATCTTGGGGTAAAAATTTGATTTTCCATGAATCTCCATGTTTCCATGAACATGTAACTAGCTTTACTATTTTTCTAAAATAGGAAATAGTTTTAACAGAAATTTTATGTCAAATGCTTTCCGAAATTGGTCCTTCCACCTCAAGAGGTTTCCTAACTTTCTGCCTTCTGTCCATTTTTGGCACATAAAACATTTAAGAAAATGACAGAAAAAATAGTGTCATTGGCAACTTCAAAGTAAGGCCATAAGATTCAGAATTTGTTACAAAACGTCTTTCAGGTCTAAATCACACATGGAGTATTTCGTCCCTCATTTCTCAAAACAGAAAAAGCTGTGTTAAAGATCACCCCAGTTTATTAATTTTGTAATTGATTATACTGATTGCATGAAGATTTCCATTGCAAAAACAGCTTTTTAAACACTAAAAACATGACAATTATGCAGGTTACTCATTTAAGTGAATAAGTAACTACAGGTTTTTTAAGTAGCAGACACTTAAAACTCAGGGAGTCATTTGCCCCCTTCTCTCACCTGCCTGAAATTTTCTATTCACATTTTTTTAAAAGGGGAGTCAGGCAATGAATGTTAAATGATAGCAATCAAGGTTCTTCAATGCAGTAGTCCAAAAACCCACCTAAAATTATTATCTGTGGGAGCTTTACAGATAATTAAAATACAACACTATCTACATAAAGCTCCATGTAATTAAATAGAGTCTAAGAGGGGGGGAACCAAAAAATCCTCTCTAAAAGCTGAAAGGCCTTCAGATGGTGACAATAAGGCTCAGCCAGTTGCTTCCTTCCTCTCACCAGCACATTCCTGCCTCTGTGCTTCCAGTGGTTCTCAAGGGACCAGAGATCAGAAATTTTTAGTTGTCCCAGTGATGATGGGGAGTTACTCACGCATTTAGTGCCAGGGGCCAGGGATTCCAAACAAGCCCACAAAATAAAAGATTGTCCCACCCAAAAAAAGTGCTGACTCCTTATCAAAAGAGGACCTTCTGTATTTCAACTCTTATCTAGCCCAGAATGCTCTTAGCTCCTCTCACAACAAATATGGGTAAAAGGATTAATAAAATCACCCTGGAATGCTTATTTTAACTGAATAAACAGAATTTATCATCATCACAATATAGTGTAGTTTCTCAGACTGGCAAGATGCCCCACTGGCACTTAAGCTCTCTAAGGGGAAGGACTTATCTGTTTTGTTACAATGGAGCCTTGGCACCTAGAATGTGGCTGACCAATATTACATGCTTAATAAATACATGTTTGGAAATGAATGAATCCAAGGGATCCAACAGGGTGCTTAATAGAAATACAAATAATTGGACTCAGCCTAGACCTAATGAATGAGGAACTCCAAGGATTTGGTTTAGAAGCCAAGTGGATCTGAGACAATGCCTTGCTCTACCAATTAATTGGGTAGACAATGCCTTGCTCTACCAATTAATTGTGACCTTAAGCAAGACACCTCATCTCTCTGAGTCTGATTCATTAAGCAAATGGTTTAGGATGCTTACTCTATTTCTACTTTGTGCTACTGCTGAGGATATAATGATGAGCAAAATGATACAGCCTTTGCCTTCATGGGATTCATGGGTCCTACTCTTTAAAATGGGAATAAAGAGAACCAAGATGGCGGCATAAGGTATACAGCTGTATGTGCTACCTCTCACAACCACACCAAAACTACAACTAAAAGACAAAATGACTATCCCCCAGAATGATGGGAAAGCTGATGGAGTGGAAGTTCTATAACTAGAAGGAAAGAAAAAAGTGCATTGAGTCCTGGTACGATGTGCAGAGGCTCAGAAAAGCAGAGGTACAGAGACATGCGCCAATCAGACTGGCGTGCACTATTTTTTTCAATTGTCCTGACTGCTCTGAACTCTAGTTTCCAGCGAGATTCTGGGGACCCAGACTCATACGGAGAGAAACTGCACTGTTTGCCATCTGGTCGGAAAGAGAGGGTGGCTTTCTCACAGAGGTGTGCACAGGAATCATTGTTTACTGCACTGGGGCGCGGGACTCAGGACACAGAACGTGGAGACGCAGAGAGGGCTGACTGGCAGCCATCGCTGTTTGCCAAGCCCTAATGATTCCCTGAGACACCGCCCCGCCCAATTTACAAATCCACCAAGCTGTGCGCAGCGGCTTTTGCATATGAATGGCCTGCCCTCTCATAGTTTAACCTAACAAATTCCAGCTGGATCAGACAACTCCAGAACTTCCAAACTCCAAGAAAAGAGGAGAAATCTGCAGATCTCCCTGTAGCTCCTGCTGGGTGGCCTCAGACAGTAACTGACTTGCACCTCCTTGGAAATCCAGGAACCAGTGTACCTAGAAGTCAGTGTGAGGTGACACCAGATTTCAACTCCTCACATACATAAGTGACACACTCAAGAGGCAGACTCGATGAGCACCAAAGCCCCACTGAAGCAAGTCCTGCCCCATAGGGGTGTCCCCAGCTCAGCAGTTCTTCCATTATAGATATGGCTAATCCTCACAGTCAATTGGCCTGGAAGTCAATTCCTCCAGTGTACCAATAGCAATCAAGGCTTAACTACACCAAGACTATGTACCCATCCCACAAAAGGCTGCACTAAGAATGTCCACCTCAGGTGATTGGGGAGGTGGAGCTACTGGGCCATAAAGGACAACTAGCACACAAAGCCAGTACATCAACACAGGGAAGCAGCCAAAATGCGGAGACAAAGAAAGAAATGGAGGAAATGAAAGAAATAGAGGAAAGCAAACTACTGGAAATAGAGTTCAAAACCACATTTATAAGGTTGCTCAAGAATCTTCTACAAACTACCGAGAAACTTAGTGAGACCTTCAAGGATCTTAATGATAATGCCAAAAAAAAGGAAAAGGACCAGTCAGAAATTAAGCATACACTGTCTGAAATAAAGAATAATATACAGAAATCCAACAGCAGACCAGAGGACCCCAAGAATCAAACCAAAGATTTGAAATATGAGGAAGCAAAAAACACCCAACCAGAAAAACAAAAAGAAAAAAAGAGTCCAAAAATGTGAGGATACTGTAAGGAGCTTCTGGGACAACTTCAAGCATACCAACATCAGAATTATGGGGGTGCCAGAAGAAGAGAGAGAGCAAGATACTGAAAACCTACTTGAAGAAATAATGACTGAAAACTTCCCCCACCTGGTGAAAGAAATAGATTTACAAGTCCAGGAAGCACAGAGAACCCCAAACAAAAGGAATCCAAAGAGGACCACACCAAGACACATCAAAATTAAAATGCCAAGGGCAAAAGACAAAGAGAGAATCTTGAAAGCAATCCTACAAGAAAATATCCATATGACTGTCAGTTGATTTCTCAACAAAAATTATGCAGGCCAAAAGGGAGTGGCAAGAAATATTCAAAGTGATGAATAGCAAGAACCTACAACCAAGATTACTCTACCCAGCAAAGCTATCATTTAGAATTGAAGGTCAGATAAAGAGCTTCACAGACAAGAAAAAGCTAAAGGAGTTCATCACCACCAAACCAGGATTATATGAAATGTTGAAAGGTATTCTTTAAGAAGAGGAAGAAGAAAGATGCAAAGATAAAAATTATGAACAAAATGATTGCAAACACATACCTACCAACAAGTGAATCTAAAAATCAAGTGAATAAAAAATCTGATGAACAGAATAAACTGGTGAATATAATATAATCAGGGGTATAGAAAGGGAATGGACTGACAATTCTCAGGGGGAAGGGGATGTGAGGGGTACGGGAAGAGATTGGACAAAAATCTTACACCTATGGATGAGGATAGTGGCGGAGGGTAAGGGCATGGGGTGGGGGTGGGGAATAAGGTGGAGGGGAGCTATGAAGGGGGAGGGAAGAGGAACATCTGTAATAAACTGAACAATAAAGATTTATTTAAAAAATAAAATAAAATAAAATGGGAATAAATAATATCAATGCCAAGGGTTTATGTGCGAGTTATTATCAATATTATTCACTATGCTATCTGTTTGTAGAGACTACTCACATACATCTTATATGATCTTAACTCATTTAAGAAAGGTAGAGTTGATATTGTCCCATTTTATAGATTCTCAAAGAGTTGAAGCCCTTTGCCCAGGGCATTAGAATGGGAAGGAGGAATCTAGGTCATGCTCAGATTTCTTTTATTTCTCAGCTTTGAAGCAATCATTCAGAGCATAACAGCTAACCATGTCAAGCAGTAGGCTCTTCTTTACACCTTCTATGTGCAAAGGCTAGAGGGACTTTCCTTTTGTGTTATGACCATCATTTAAGCTTGATTGCAAGATTCTCAGACTAGATACTCTTCATTCTCCTGGAAGCTAGGACAGATGTAGAAAAATAAGTATGAAAATCTGTGCTAAGTCCTGTGGGTTTTCCATGTATTTTATTTTTTAATTTGCTTTTTAGGGTATACAATGTGTGCCTTTGGCTTGCTTGTGTTTTTAATGCAAGCAGACTATGCGACTTCTTATCTTTTCCACGCACACTAAAAAACTAATGGATTCTAGGTATTGTGTGTTTGTGTATATTATTTGCAGTTTTTTCTGCTAGGCTCACCTGTCACTATTTCTATCCAAATGACTATTTCATTACACTCAGGAAAGACCAGAAGGACATACCTGATAATTTCCCTGCCCTCCCTTTTCTTTCCACCCAAATCTATGGTGGGAAGCTGCTTTTATATCGAAAAACTGTATACATTTACCAAAGAAATCAGCACTAACAGGAGAATCTTTAAATTACTTCTTCTCAGGTTTGATTTCTTGAAAGGGAAAATGGAAAAGTTAACACTGAAGGTGACTGAGATTTCTGGAGGCCATAGAAATTCAGGTGTACTCTCCTGTCCCACCTAACCGAGACCCTAACCCCTGATTGGCACTGGTTATCTTCCCTGGTCACTTCAACTAAGAATTAATGTTTTGGTGATACAGTGTCCACAGAGATGAACAGTGCGAGTTCACCTAAATTATGTTCAGCCCTCCACCCATTTAGATGGGAAGTTACTGTGTTCACCTTCAGTAACATGAAAACAGAAAAAGAGCTCCAAAGCATGTACTCATCTGTCTCTCATTTAAATGAGAGACATTCTCATGTCCCATATCCAGACTATAAAAGATTCTGAATACTTCAAACTACATGTTTAAAATACCAATTTAGATGGCATAACACATCTTGCTGTGAACATGGCATAATACCCAAAAGAGTCCTTAAAATCCCTCAACATTCAGCTAATCCTAATTGCCATTAGTTCTATGACCATGGTCAATGTTTGAGCCATTTTAACCTAAACTAGCTGGGTTTTAGTAAAGGTACAATATATATAGAATCAGTCACTCATATGAATTTTCACTTGAATATCCTATTATCCATAAATTGATATCCCAGAGGATGAGAAAAAGTAGGGACAGTCTATGCCTACTTAGCCTCCATCCCTGGCTTAGTTCTTTATACCAAGGAGAAAAAAACTAGGTATTTCTGTGCTGATTTCGTAAACACTTTCTCTAGGTGGCTCAGAACCTTCCTGATAATATTTATCTCTAATTTTCTATAGGAGTTAATCATCTGTATATGTTTCAGATTGTCCATACAATCCAAAATTACTCTTCTATTTTCTAATTTTCCTGCAACCTGATAATTCTCTTAAAGTGATTGCATAGTTAGACAGCTGTGTGTAGACTTCTGGCCTAATACTAAAATTAAAATACAGCTTTTTCAACTTTAAAACTAATAGTGCCCCCAAAAAATCAATGCATATTTCATGTTAGAACATAAGAGAAATTGATGGCAATAAAAATGACTCTCATTTCTTCCTTTAATTCTCTTAAATATGTAACATAAAGACATTAGACACATTAAGAAAACAGATTTGGGCTTTTGCTTTTAGAAAAGTGGAAATTACCCTGACCTTAATCTGAACATGGTTTGGATTTTCTCACATATGTGAAATATCACTGACTCCTAGTTTATTTCTTGGCTTTCTGTTGTACAAAAATACAGTCTT
The DNA here is from genome assembly GCA_011751065.1 of Lasiurus cinereus. Taxonomy (NCBI): domain Eukaryota; kingdom Metazoa; phylum Chordata; class Mammalia; order Chiroptera; family Vespertilionidae; genus Lasiurus; species Lasiurus cinereus. Next base: position 16,001,690 of record JAAGEH010000307.1, on the reverse strand, counting down.
AAAAATCAATTTTTAAAAAATTGCACTCATCCATAGCACTCATAGAAATCTGTATCCAAAACACCATTGACAATAACATACCTTCAGTTCAAGTTACACCCAGTTAGATGGAGAAATGAGCAGATCAGAATTGTACATAAGCCAAATACTTAAGCCTCACCACACAGTTAATTAACCTTGAGTAATACAAGAATTTTCGTGTTTCTCTCCTGGATTTTGCCTCAGGTATTAACCACCCAAAAAGTAACAGGCTGGCTTTAAACATCTCTGGCAAACCACTGGGTAGCATTTCACATAACGTAACAAGAACTTCACTAACATGACTTCCAAAAAATTAAAAGCTAGCTTGGATTGCTGTTATTGTTGGTGCTTGGGGCCATTTAGAGTGAAAAAAAAATGTGCATCTAATTACCAATGCACAAAATGAGGAAGCAGAGTCTGGCATGATTTTTCTTCCAGGATTAGGCTGGGGCTAGTTCTAAACAGCATCTATGTTGCATCTTATGAAAGAGTTGGTGCCCCTGGTTTGAGTTTAACTATTTTAACCTCAACAAAGAGCATTCTAATTATCATGGATATTAGAGAAACAAAACTTTCTCAGCCTGTCTTTAAAATAACACAAGTATCCAAATCATAATCATAATCTCAGTCTTGACTATGCAAGACTAATTAATGGATGAGGCAATGGAAGTATTAATAACTGATCACCATTTTTAATGGTCTCAGAATAAAATATCTTGTAATAAAAAGATTATTGTATTATTTTCCCTTTGTGTGTCTTCTTAGCTGACAGATACTCTGAAAGAACTCCAGTCAGTAAAAAGATGGTAATTCATTTAGTCAGTTAATCACATTATCTCCCTACTTACTTTAAAAAAAAACAACACCACATATAAGGAGAACTAGCCAGTCAATAGTGAGAAGAGCAAGACACATATTCACAGAGAACCAAAGACAACATGAGAAGGAGATTGGAGGCAGCAGGAGTTAGTCCTTAAAGCTGCCTCAGAAGCTCATATTTAATGAGGTCTCAGTATGTGCCGGGCTTAGATTACACACTATACCTGCATCATTTTATCCATATGAGAGTCAGTCATTGTTCCTATTTCATATATGAAAATATTGAGGTTCAGAGATGTGAAGTGGCCAGAATGCCAGCCAAGGTCTGTCTGATTGTGAAGTCTGTGCTAGGCTGGCTAACCCAACCAGGAAGGTCTCTGGGTAAAGCCCTTAGCAGCATTTTCTCCTAGTCCTGAAGAAGTAAAGTGGTATTCTCTAGAACATGCAGACCTTCTTGGATTAGTGTTGATTCTACCTATCATAGGCTTAGAAGAATATTTTAAATGAAAGGGAACAGTTTTTACTTCATGAAAGTCATATTCTGCTTTCAGGACATCAGGGTAGAAAAATGAATACAAATAGGTATTCTGTCACATTTCTCCAACATCCTAAAAAGTGTTAATTATTTTCTCCCTCCTTCAAGATTATCTTGTCCAATGAGTGAAATTACTAACACTCAATCACTAAAAGTGGCTTGCACTTATGGAGACAATAAGTACTAAGATACATGAAGTCTATGAGCCCCTTTGCTTACTGGTCCTCAGACAATGAGACACTGGACTCCCAGAAAACATGACTTCTTCAAGAAGAAAGAGTGGGCATGAGATAGTGTTTCTCATTGCTCCTGACCTCCCCTTTATGATCGGTTAATTCCTGGTGTCACAATGGGAGGTAAATTCAAGCTTGCAGATAAACTTCCCAGAAGCTGCTGGTGCTTATGCTACACTTCCTGGACATTTACTGCCAGTCATGCACTGTGAAATAAATAAAAATCTATTTCTAAACCTCAAATATCCATGTGTGTGTTTGTGTTTGTATATGTGTAAATACAATCTCCACTTGGTGTATATACACCAGAGTGGGGAATTTCACAAAACATCCCAGTTTATTGTTTAATTCCCCACTCACATCATCAGTGCTCCCTCCAGCAAGACAGGAGGGGCCTTTCTGTTTCTTTATCAATATGACAAGAAGAGAATTTGCTTGTATTGGTATCTTTACTTTGAAGTGAAGTGAAACCTTATCACTTTTATTTTTGTTGGTAAAAATCCTTAAGAAGTCTCCTGTCTTTGACCCCATATGGAGTCCTATAATCTAGTCTCACTTGGGGCACCAGAACCTTTTAGGCCATCACTGCTGAAATTGGTACTGGAAAGGAAAATAATATCTCTCGGAAAAGTCAGAAAAACCAACAGGAAATTGTGTGAGGAGAATATTAGAAAGAAAAAAAGCTGAAAGGCATTTTTGTTTTATTTTTTACTCACTTTTAAAGTTAACTCTTTGCTCTTTATAATACTCTTCTTTGTTTCCCTTTGGCTCACATATTTTATGAAGCAGCTTTAGAACTAAAGCATTATAAAACATTGAGAAGATAATTGTTTTTCAAGAGTTCCTTGGAGCTCTGATTTCATGTATAAAACACACAAAACAAGAAGTTTTTGCATCAATATCTAGAAAATCCTATATAATAAAAAGGCTAATATGCAAATAGACCGAACAGCAGAACAACTAAACAATCAGTTGCTATGATGTGCACTGACCACCAGGAAGGTGGGTGTGGACAATGGCAGGCAGTGGCTTCAGTGGAATGATGGAGCAGGTGAGCAGGGGCACTAGACCAAGGCTGCTGTCATTGGGTGAATCTCTGGTGGTTACTGAAAATTCTTTGTGCCTGTGCAGCACAGTTCTGTCTGTCACTCGCACCTGCTGCCAGCGCTGGAGCCACTTGCACCTGCTGCTGGTGCCCAGCACCTTCAGCAGGTGCGAGTGGGGCTGGTGCTATCAGTGCATGGGAGCTGCAGCAGTGGGAGTGGGGCTGCCAGCAGACAGAGGACCAAGGGCATGGCAGGGGGGTCCAGACAGGATGGGCAGAGGCCCACGCCTGTGCCTACTACAGTCTTGTGGCCCACAGTTCCTTTCAAGGTGCACAAATTTGTGCACTGGGCTCCTAGTCTATAATAATAAAAGTATAATATGCTAATTATACCAGACAGCTGAATGACCTTCTGGAAATCATTCCAAATGTCCTTCTGAATGAAGCCATAGTGGTGGGAGCTGAGGCAGAATGGTTAGGGGTAATCAGGCAGGCAGGTCAGTGGTTAAGGGTGATGAGGCAGGCAAGCACAGGTGGTTAGGGACGATCAGGTAGGCAGGCAGAGTGTCAGGGAGATCAGGCAGGCAGAGTGTTTAGGGGTGATCAGGCAGGCAGAGGTGGTTAAGGGTGATTAGGCAGGCAGGCGAGTGGTTAGGGGCATCAGGCAGACAGCAGAGTGGTTAGGGGTGATCAGGAAGGCAAGCCAGTGGTTAGGGGCAATGAGGCAAGGCAGGCAGAGTGGTTAGGAGCCAATGGTCTCAGATTGTGAGAGGGTGCAGGCCAGGCTAAAGGAATCCTCCCTCTCTCCCTTCTCACCAACACACACTCATGCAGTAATTTTGTGCACCAGGCCTCTAATATAAAATAATATTGTTAGACTTTACATAGAAAACAGCACTGAGACTAACAGCAATTACTAATACAAAGCAGGGACATATTATACAGATATCCCTTATTTGTTATTTCTAAGTTAATTCCACATAAACATTTCCTAATCATACAGCAGTAACAATAGAGATGAATTATCAGAAAACAAGAAGAAAGAAGGTAAAAATAATTTTGCCAAGAAGAATGGAGTCTGATTGTGAAGTCTGTGCTAGGCTGGCTAACACAGCCAGGAAAGTCTCTGGGTAAAGCCCTCAGCAGCGTTTTCTCCTGGTCCTGAAGAAGAAAAGCTAATTTGACTAATTTGACTAATTTGACTCTGAGCTTTTGAGAATCAGAGCAAAATAAGGGAAAGGAAATGGGTTACATTAGTCTTATTATCAAGATTACCAAGAGAAACAATGCTTTTCTGACAGTAAATGCTAGTAGAAATTGGTCACTCAGATTCTTACATAAGGGTCATTTGAAAAACCCTTATTTAACTTATAATACCTTCAATTGAAAATACTGTATGTTGCAGGATTGAGGTTAAAGGATCCAGAGAAAGGAAGAGTTAAGATATCTTTCTGAGATATCTTAGATATCTTGGAAATTGATTTTTAATAACTGCTGGATAACATGCATTCACAGTTTTAACTTCCCACCAAAAATCTGATGTAGCAAAACTGACATTTTGCTCTGAAAAACAATGAATTCGTATTTGTGCCCAAAGAGAGAGTCAATCCAACTCATAGAGGTGGCCTTCAGAAGTATCTGTGCATCAGGCTAAAAGTCTCTCTGTCCTTGGATGTAATGTAGGAAACAGAAACCCCTCCAGGTATTTTCAGCAGAAAGGGATTTAATACAAGAAACTTGGTGTTTATACAATCATTGGAAAGGCTAGGGAAGCATAAATCAGGGGATTATCACATGTCTTTTCAATTCAAGGTCAGCTGTAAACCGGATTTTAGGAAATTACTGATATATCTGCTACCCCAAACACAGCTGCCTCCCACTCATGAAGTGCTGACTATTCAGAGAAATGTAGAGTGCAGAGAATTACAGAACTTTATTTCTAGAAGGGGACTAGAGATAATCTCATTCAATCTCTGGTTTGCCTGATGAAGAAAATGAAACCCACAGAGGTTAAGTGACTATGTAACCCAATGAAGAAGAGTTGGTGTTTTTTTCCATAGCCATCAAATTCCTGCCCACCCTCACTTGCATTATAATATGATAATGGCTGATGTTGGTGATTATCACCAGCCATGCACGTGACAAATACCACTGCATCAAATGCTGCCTCAGTGCCCGTGGTAGGTGCATGATCATAGTGATGAAGTACAAGAAAGGCCAAGGGATGCATCTTAGGCTAAGAGCATGTGGATTATAATAACAAAATTTTAGAAAAAGCCTAAATATCTAACAATAATGACCTGGTTAAGTAAATTCTGGTAATCCATATAACAAAAAGGCCAGGAGAGAAGTGTGTGAATAGTACCCTAAGTACTAACAGTATAATAAGGATATTATGACTTCATTTACATAAATAAAAATGTGTGGCCCATCAGCAGATGAGTGGATTAAAAAACTGTGGTACATTTATGCAATGGAATAATACATTGCAATAAAAAAAACATGAAGGAATTCTTACCATTTGCAACAGCATGGATGGAACTGGAGACAGTTATGCTAAGCAAAATAAACCAGTCAGAGAAAGATAAAATATCACATGATCTCACTCATTTATGAGATGTAATGAACGACATAAATTAATGAACAAAAACAGATCCAGAGACAGAGAAGCAAACTGTCAAACCTCAGAGGGAAGGTAGGGGAGGGTGGAGGTAAGAGGGAGAGATCAACCAAAAGACTTGTATACATGCATATAAGCCTAACCAATGGACACAGACAACAGGATGGTGAGGGCATGAGGAAGGGTGGGGGGCCAATGAGAGGGGGTAATACCTTAATCAATAAAGAAATTAAAAAAAAATAAAACAAAGAGAAAAATGTATGGATGTGGGTATACAGATGCAAACAAAATCTCTGGAAATAAAGTTTATATGCCAAGAAATATGTGTTGAGTAAATGAGCCATTAAATATGTTAATAGTGGTTATATTCAGATATAAGTATTATGGGTGATTGGGTGTGTTTTGCTGACTTACATTTTAAATTTTTATACAAATTATGTGGATTCTTTTTTTTTAATTTTAAGGAAATGCTTAAAATGAAAAGAACTAAGAGGAGCTAGATAAATTCAGAGCTCTCATTTTCTCCTGTTATACTTAAAAGAATGCAAAAAGAATAATATACTTGGAACCTTTAGAAAATGGATGATTGATCTAATGATTGGACTAAAGAGTTTTTTCACATAAAAATACCTGCCTTTGAATCTACGGTCATTCCAAACTCTAAATTCTGAATACATGCAGGTTACACAAGTAAAACCTGCCTGAAGACAGCTTTGGTAGACACACCCAATGTTAAGCAACATCGTTTTGTACTAAAGACAACAGCTTACCCTTTTGACCCTATTCTTCCTTTTTTGCAACCTACGTGGACTTTCTGGGCCATATGTCAGTCTCTCTCCCTTCACCTATATGGCAAAATGCCAAAGTCTTCGATTCTACCTAAGGCGGAAGATATTGCTGATTCGAAGTATGACTTTTGTGCAAACAATATAGACTCTCCGTCTTCACCCTCAGATTGTAGGAAAAATATATAAAGCCAAAAATCCAGAACATGTGTTAGAAATCACATCCCATCTTAAATATTACCGTTAACTAAAATTTGGACAACTGAAAGGCTTCTTCCCTATTGTTAGAGTAGACAAAGTTAGTTCTGCATTTACTGGTGTGGAGAACTCTACAAACCACTGAGGATACAGACCTGAACAAGAAGTAGCCTCCAATCTCAAGAAAGTCACATTCCCACAGGGTAATGAAAAGTGCCAATGTTAGTGCTCATTTAAGCAGAGCCCCCAGGAGCAACCAGTTCTGCCTGCGAGCACAGGCAAGGTAGGGAAGAACTTGGAGTCAGAACTTAAGAAAGTGAATGTGCATTCCCCTGGTGTAAAAGGACTGGAAGGGCATTACAAGAAGAGAGAACCTCAGGCACAAAGGCAAGGAGGCAGAAAAATGCATGCAATAGTAGGTGTGGCAAAGTTATAACTCAGCAAAAGAATTTGAAAAAAATGGTAGAAAATACATTTGATCTGAATGATAAATTAACAATTAGCTAGTTTAGTTTATATGTGACAGTTTCATAGACCTAAAACTTCTATAGTTAAGTGGTTAGTGCCTCAAATTAGCTCTTTGTTCTGCTAGCATGGTAATTGCCTTTATTCTAAAATGAAATCTTTTTTCTTTGCCAAGAAAGCAGAGATTTTACTTTTCCCTTTCTTACTCTTTGGTTCTTTCCACTTACATTTTGCAGACACATGGACACACCCTTTAAGCCAGGTTTCAATGAAAAAACCTGGCCAATCCAGTTATAACATTGTCCTTGGTGATGTTAACGTGGAGACAGTTGCGTTCTTGCTCAACAGCGTGAGACTTTGCAAAGGGCTTGGGCATGTGCATGGAGCCAATGTGTCTGGCTTCAGCCACCTCCTTTGCCCACATTGCCAAAGAAGCAGAAGCAAAGGAACCATCTCCTCATTGTTCTCTTGCAATAATGGGCCGACCGCCCAAGGGGGGAGGGTGGTGCCTAGGCATTTACGTGACCTGCTATGGAAGGGTGGGGTTACTGTCTCGAAATCCCCGCTCTTAAAAACTGAAGGAATGAGGCCCTTCTAACTAACTAAGGAAAAATAACTGATCTGCAAGCCTGCTGGCTGATGTTAGTAGGGACAAACTGCCGGCAAGGACAGCTGAAGAAAATGCAGTCTAGGTCACCATAGCAGACTCGAGGAAGGCTGCACCTCCTTGCCCTGCTGCCCAGCATCAAAAGGCTGCTTCGTTTTCCTTTTGACCAGAGACACACAGTCAAGCTCTTTTGAATCTGGCATCACAGATGTTGAGACATATTTTTGCAGAGAAGTTTATGATGACATTTATGAGCTGTGTCTCACAGTGATCTCTCAAGGTGAGTGAAGGCAATCCAACGTATGGGAAAACTGAAGTGTCAGGAGCCCCTTGCAGGCCCCAGCAAGTCAACGCCTAAGAAAAGGAGTGACAAGCCAAGAGGCTGTTCAATCCAATAGATTTAACTCCTGATGCGGATGCATTCATTTATGAGTGGGAAAAGTATATGTAGGGAGACATGTTGGTTGGAGGTAAGCACTAGAGGGAACAGATAGGCAAATTTAAATCAAACCTGTCTTTACTATGCAGCCAACTCAAAGCATGAAAAAGTGGATTCTAGAAATGTTACAAATAGTCCTAAGCAGGGAAATATCCTATTTCTCTAATAAGGAAACTGCTTTCATCCAAACTGAAAAGCAAAAGTAATTTCAAAGATAGTAACCACACAGACTACATTTAATTCCAGCCAAAGAAACAGCAGAAGCTCAAAGTTAGATTGCACCATGAAATACTAGTCAGATGTGTTCCTGTGGCTGCAGGGGTAACCTATACCTTGCCCAGGTAGGTTTGAATGGTGGCATCTCTGACAATGGCCTGACATAATGTGGACTTCTGCATGACCCTTTGACTCAGAGAGCCTAGATACTCAATGTACTCTCTTTAAAGTATCATGTCACACTGCTGCCTTACAAGATTCTGGGAATCGATCTATTTTTTCATCACAAAACTTTAAAGTTTTTATTAAACTCTTCAGCAAGATAACTTTTTAAATTACTTTGGGAGTGGTATAAGCAAATCTGAGATAAAAATTAAGATGTACTTCATGTTACTTTTTATTTTATAAGGGCTTTTTTTTATTTTATTGATCTTTTATAGAGAGGAAGAGAGAGGGATAGAGAAGTAGAAACATCAATCAGCTGCCTCCTGCACACCTCTTACTGGGGATGTGCCTGCAACCGAGGTACATGCCCTTGACCAGAATCAAATCTGGGACCTTTCAGTCCGCAGGCCGATGCTCTATCCACTGAGCCAAACCAGTTAGGGCTATAAGGGCATTTTTAACAGCAATTTTTTTTCCTCTTTAAAATCTTGATTTGATTCCATTTGCCATCAGTGAGGTATAAAAAGGCTCCACAGCATAGGAGAGAGACCACTGACAACCTTGTCAAAAAGGAGGTCATATCTCACCATGCTAACTGCAGTTAAGAATAAATTTCAGATACCAGGATTCTGCTTTTCAGAGCTTAGCTCATGTTGTTTCTATTGTGAATGTAGCCCACTCAACGCTATATTCTTCTTCTTTTAGCCTTATTATGTTTGCATCTGCCTGTGGCATTGGAAACTTGGTTTCAGAACTCAAGCCAACCTGAATTTGGATCCCAACTTATAAGCTGGGAACCTTGAGCTTTCCTTCATTTTTCTGTTTGCTTTCTCAGAGCTTTCCTATATTTATCTATTAAAACTGACAAAGGTTGCCTAAACTGGTTTGGCTCAGTGATGAGAGTGTTGGCCTGGGGACTGAAAGGTCCCAGGTTCAATTCCCGTTAAGGGCATGTATCTTGGTTTCGGGCACATCCCCAGTGGGGGTATGCAGGAGGCGGCTGATCGATGTCTCTCTCTCTCATCAATGTTTCTGATTCTCTCTCCCTCTCCCTTCCTCTCTGTAAAAAAATCAATAAAATATATATTTTTGCCAAAACCAGTTTGGCTCAGTGGATAGAGTGTCGGTTTGCGGACGGAAAGGTCCCAGGTTCGATTCCAGTCAAGGGCATGTATCCTGGTTGCGGGCACATCCCCAGTAGGGGGTGTGCAGGAGGCGGCTGATCGATGTCTCTCTCTCATTGATTTTTCTGATTCTCTATCCCTCTCCCTTTCTCTCTGTAAAAAATCAATAAAATACATGTTTCTCTGGATAGTGAGGATCTATGGCCTTTTTCCAATAAGAATGGTCATGTTACCTTTATAATCCCAACAGCTAGCACAGGGCTTAGCATGTGGGATGCGCTTTATCATCGTGAGTGAAAAAATGAATGCACAGTATGAAATGCATAGTAGGCATGCAATGAGGGTTACTCTGGATCTTTTCTTCTTTACCAGAGTCAAGAAATTTCTGAAATGATGATTGTTCTGAAGGAACTACTGTGAAGTTCGGTCTTCCTTCTGTAGATCCTAGGACATAACTGCCTACTTTCCACCCCTCTCCTTTCCATCTCTAAATGTGCGCACATGTACACACACACACACCCCATATCCCACATCCCACATCCCACAGGTCATCTCCCACATCTCAGAGAGAACCCTTTTTTTTTAGTTTTTTATTATTGTGTTACATACATGTATACATATCTTCCCATTGCACCCCCTTCCAGGCATACCTAACCTCCCAGTGTCTTGTGTTCATTGGTTATGCTTATATGCATGCATACAGGTCCTTTGGTTGATCTCTTATGTACTCACCTCTCTTTAATCTTCCTGCTATAATTTGACAGTCTTTTTGATGCTTTACTGCCTCTGTATCTATCCTTTTGTTCATCAGTTTACAATGTTCTTTATTATCCACAAATGAGTGAGATCATGTGGTGCTTCTCCTTCATTGACTGGCTTATTTCACTAAGCATAAGGCTCTCCAGTTCCATCCAGGTTGCTGCAAATGGTAAGAGTTCCTTCATTTGAATGGCAGCATAGAATTCCATTGTGTAGATGTACCACAATTTTCTGATCCACTCATCTGCTGACGGGCACCTAGGCTGTTTCCAAATTGTAGCTATTGTGAATTGTGCTGCTATGAACATAGGGGTGCATAAATCCTTTCTGATTGGTGTTTCTAATTTCTTAGGATATATTCCTAGGAGTCTGATTGCTGGGTCAAATGGGAGTTCTATTTTTAGTTTTTTGAGGAAACTCCATACTGTTTTCCACAGTGGCTACACCAGTTTGCATTCCCACCAGCAGTGCACAAGGGCTCCTTTTTCTCCGCATCCTTGCCAACACTTGTCCATTTGTTGATTTGTTGATGATTGCCATTCTGACAGGTGTGAGATGGTATCACATTGTCGTTTTGATTTGCATCTCTTGAATAATTAGCGACTTTGAGCATGTTTTCATGTGCCTCTTGGCCTTCCTTCTGTCATCTTTTGAAAAGGTTCTATTTAAGTCTGTTGCCCATTTTTTTTATTGGATCATTTATCTTCCTTTTATTAAGTTGTATAATTTGGCTGTATATGTTGGAGATTAAGCCTTTATCAGTGATAACATTGGCAAATATGTTTTCCCAGGTAGTGGTCTTTCTTGTTGTTTTGTTGATGGTTTCTTTTGCTGTGAAAAAGCTTTTTATTTGGATGTAATTCCATTTGTTTATTTTCTCTTTAGCTTCCATTGCCTTTGGAGCAGTATCAGTGAAGAAGTTCTTTCAGCATATTCTGAGATTGTGATTCCTCTAGTATTTTTATGGTTTCCCATATTATGTTTAAGTCCTGTATCCATTTGGAGTTTATTTTTGTATATGAAGTAAGTTGATGGTATAGTTTCATTTTTTTGCATGTATCTGTCCAATTTTCCCAGCACCATTTATTGAAGAGGCTGTCTTGACTCCATTGTGTGTTCATGCCTCCTTTGTCAAATATTAATTGAGCATAGTGGTTTGGGTGAATATCTGGATTCTCTATTCTATTCCATTGGTCTATGTGCCTGTTCTTGTGCCAGTACCAGGCTGTTTTGAGAACAGTTACTTTGTAATATAGCTTGAAATCTGGTATTAAGGTCCCACCTACTTTATTCTTCTTTCTAAGGATTGCTGTGGCTATTCGGGGCCTTTTTTTGTTCCAGATGAATCTTTGGAGAGATCTTTCTAGGTCTGTGAAATATGCCATTGGTATTTTAATGGGGAGTGCATTGAATCTATAGATTGCTTTGGGTAGTAAGGACATTTTAATGATGTTGATTCTCCCGATCCATGAGCCTGGTATGCTCTTCCATCTGTTTACGTCTTCCTCTATCTCTTTTTTCAGTGTCCTGTAGTTTTCTCTGTATAGGTCTTTTACCTCCTTAGTTAGGTTTATTCCTAGGTATCTTAATTTTTTTGGTGCGATGGTAAATTGGATTGCTTTTTTAGTCTCTCTTTCTGTAATTTCACTATTAGTGTATGGAAATGCCATAGATTTCTTGGCATTAATTTTGTATCCTGCTGCATTGCCAAATTCATTCATTTATTAAGTCTATTAGTTTTTGGATGGAGTCCTTCAGGTTTTTTATGTATAGTATCATGTCATCTGCAAATAAAGTAAGACAGCTTTACTTCTTCTTTTCCAATTTGAATGCCTTTTATTTCTTCTTCTTGTCTAATTGCAATGGCTAATACTTCCAGTACTATGTTGAACAGGAGTGGTGAGAGTGGGCATCCCTGTCTTGTTTCTGTCCTTAGGGGAAATGGTTTTAGTTTTTGCCTATTGAGTATGATGTTAGCTGTGGGTTTATCATATATGGATTTTATTATGTTGAGGTATGATCCTTCTATTCCCACCTTGCTGAGAGTTTTTATCAAGAAAGGGTGTTGGATTTTGTCAAATGCTTTTTCTGCATCAATTGATATAACCATATGATTTTTATCTCTCAATTTGTTTATGTGATGTATCATGTTTATTAATTTGTGTATATTGTACCATTCTTGCATTCCTAGGATAAATCCTACTTGGTCATGGTGTATGATCTTTCTGATGTACTGCTGGATCCGATGCTAGAATTTTGTTGAGGATTTTGGCATTTATGTTCATGAGAGATATTGGCCTGTACTTCTCTTTCATTGTGTTTTCTTTATCTGGTTTTGGTATTAGGGTGATGCTGGCTTCATAGAAGGTGTTTTGAAGTGTTCCTTCTTCTTGGATATTTTTGAATAGTCTGAGGAGGATAGGTTTTAATTCTTCAGAGAGAACATTTTAACCAATGGACCATCTAGACATTGGACCCGTGGACTCCCCAAGAGTCTCTTGGGAGCTTGTTAAAATACAAATGCCAGTGCCCCATCCTCCCTGCAAGTCTGGAGTGGAACCCAATGATTACAGTTTTCAAAAGTTTTTCCCAAAGTCATCCATAAGATGTACCAAGATTGAGAACTATTGCTCACAAATCAAACCTATAGTTTAAGAGCCCGAAAGGCAATGCCGCTCACTCTGTGTCTCCTTCCCCTGGGCCTCTGCAGACACGCTTTCGCTTTCAGGAGAGAAAGCAAAAATGTGGGCGTTTTATCCCTCTGCTTATACCTCATGTTGTTCCAAAACAATTTAGGGTGCCCTGGGATGATAGTGTCCTATTAACAAATGGGAAAATATGTAACCTCATAAAGGTCATCCCTATTAGATGGCCAGTCCTTCCTACTGTAAAGACCCTGCTTCCTGTGACTTTGAATGGGATTCTTCTGCAATACCGTATCTCCCTTTCCTGACACTCTTCACAGAGTTGTACAACTTAGGACCATAATGCTCCTAAGGGAACTCAGCAACACCTCGTGCTGTCAGTCTGTGTTGCTATGACACCACTTACACTGATACAATACCAGTCGGTGAAAGGTATTATGAGCAGAGGGGAAAGTACTGGAACTAATAGCAAATAGAGGGTCCTTTTTAATGTCTATCACGCTAGGTGCATGGTTCTCTTTTTAAATAATAGCAACACAAAGTAAATGTATTTATTTTAAAAAAGAAAGAAAGAAAGGAAGAAAGAAAGAAAGGAAGAGAAAGGAAGGAAGGAAGGAAGGAAGGAAGGAAGGAAAAAAGGAAGAAACTAAACCAGTTTGAGTTTTCTCCCATGTATGATCCAGAAAGAGTTAAATTTTCAATATTGTTTTATTCAATATTTTTCTATTTCTCATTTTATTTTCCTTGTATTTCACTTTCAGGGTCTTTCCCTAAGGGGGTGAAGGGAAAGTGCAGTTTTGTTTCAATTGTATTACTTTGGGAAACGCCAAATAATTTCTTTTGCTGCCTTTTTTATTTTCTCCAGAGGAAACAAAAATTCCAAAGTCCTAGAAAGAGAGCTGCCTTCCATATCCTTTTTGGGAAATCTGAAAAAGGAAAAGTTGAGAAGTCCCAGAGAAATGGGCTCCTTACTTTTTTCTTTCTTTTGGTGCTACCAATTTCATTCTGCAAATGTGATTCTGGAATTCAGGGGGCAGGCCTCCAGCACACCACCCTCAACCCACAACTGAGACACTGATCAGGACTAGCATGATCCTGGATCCTGTCTCTGACTCCTTCCCCAAGTCCCCAAAGTCACAAGGGTTTGAGATTATTTTTCTTGTAGAGAAACCGGGAATACTAGCCAGACCCCTCACTGAAGGAGCTCATTTCCTCCACTGCTGCTCATGAATGGAGAGCCCGGGCTACATGATGAACCACAAAAAACCTTCTTTGACTAGGAGATCCTTGATTTTAAGTGTATCTCCGACACTTTTAGTAGTATTTTCTCCTTGTTCTGACAGTGGCCACCAGCAATAAGCATGACTAAATGGGAATTTCCTCAAAGTACCCCCATCTTAGAATAGGAAAGCCCAGCAACAGAAATAATATACCAGTTCTTGGGCCTTCCCCACCTTACTTAGGTGACTGGAGAACTGTTTCTTCTACATTCCTCCACTTCTAGTAGTCTTCCTGACCCCACACTGTGGTCCCAGGGGAAAATCGTTGTGCAATTGCACATATCCCCAGCAGTCTTCCTTGTGACTCAGCTACCAGAAGACATGCATGAAATTCTTGGAGCAACTTCTCTGCTAGTCCTCTGAGGCTGTTTTTCCTTGACATGCCCATAGTTTCCAAACCAAAGTGGGTGTGGAGGGAAATAACCTCCCCCCACAGCCATCACACCCAGCTATTAGGCCACAGAACAGTGCTGCTTTGTAACTTTGCTTTTTATTAGCCCCACTCTTTTAACAGCCCCATCTCCTAGGACTCTGGCCCTGGTCCAAAGAGGGAGGAATCAGAGGCAATGAGGGTGCCAACTTCCGTTGCACCCCTTGTTTTAGCAGTTTCTCTCAGGATGAGTTACTTCCTCATTTAACAATTTAGAGCAAGCCTTGAGGGTGAATCCTTCATCCCCAGGGTCTTAAAGCCAGGAAGCTGAGGAACAGCTGGATATTTCTGTCCAGACATTTCCCTTCCCCATGAGACTTTTTCTGGGGGTAGGGAGTCCTTAGGAATACTACTCGTGGGAAGTTATGTCTAAATTTATGGAAGGCATGTTGCTTAGGCCCTCATCCTGAGGTTTCTTTCACTCCATTCCCTACCTCACCATCTTTACAACAAAAATAGTAGTTCATTCATTCATTCACCCATCCAACAAATTTCATTAAATACCTCATATGTTCCACGCACTGTTCTGGATGTTTGAGCTATGTCAATGAGCAAAATAGGTTAAAAATACTTGCCCTCGAACACTGAAAAAAAAGAGATAGAGGAAGATGTTAACAGATGGAAGAGCATAACATGCTCATGGATTGGGAGAATCAATATCATTAAAATGTCCATACTACCCAAAGCAATCTATAGATTCAATGCACTACCCATTAAAATACCAATGGCATATTTCACAGACCTAGAAAGAATTCTTCATAGATTCATTTGGAACAAAAAAAAGACCCCGAATAGCTACAGCAATTCTAAGAAGAATAAAGTAGGTGGGATCTCAATACCAGATTTCAAGCTATACTACAAAGCAACTGTTCTCAAAACAGCCTGGTACTGGCACAAGAACAAACATATAGACCAATGGAATAGAATAGAGAACCCAGATATCCACCCAAACCACTGTGCTCAACTAATATTTGACAAAGGAGGCATGAAAATACAATGGAGCCATGATAGCCTCTTCAATAAATGGTGTTGGGAAAATTGGACAGATACATGCAAAAAAAATGAAACTGGACCACCAACTTACACCAAATACAAAAATAAACTCCAAATGGATACAGGACTTAAACATTAGAAGGGAAACCATAAAAATATTAGAGGAATCCACAGGCAGCACAATCTCAAACATATGCCGAAAGAACTTCTTCACTGATACTACTCCAAAGGCAATGGAAGTTAAAGAAAAACTAAACAAATGGGCCGAGACCGGTTTGGCTCAGTGGATAGAGCATCGGCCTGCAGACTGAAGGGTCCCAAAGGTTCGATTCCAGTCAAGGGCATGTACCTTGCTTGCAGGCATATCTCCAGTGTGGGGCATGCAGGAGGCAGCTGATCGATGTCTCTCTCATTGATGTTTCTGACTTTCTATCCCTCTCTCTTCCTCTCCATAAAAAATCAATAAAATATATTAAAAAATAAAAAAATAAAAAAATGGGACTACATCAAAATAAAAAGCTTTTGTACAGCAAAAGAAACCACCAACAAAACAAGAAAGACCACTGTATAGGAGAACATATTTGCAAATGTTATCACTAATAAAGGTTTAATCTCCAACATCTATAGCCAACTTATACAATTTAATAAAAGGAAGATAAATGATCCAATAAAAAAATGAGCAACGGACCTAAATAGAACCTTTTCAAAAGATGACAGAAGGAAGGCCAAGAGGCACATGAAAACATGTTCAAAGTCACTAATCATCTGAGAGATGCAAATCAAAACGACAATGCGATACCATCTTACACCTGTCAGAATGGCAATCATCAACAAATCAACAAATGGACAAGTGTTGGCGAGGATGCGGAGAAAAAGGAACCCTTGTGCACTGTTGATGGGAATGCAGACTGGTGCAGCCACTGTGGAGAACAATATGGAGTTTCCTCAAAAAACTAAAAATGGATCTCCCATTTAACCCAGCAATCTCACTCTTAGGAATTTATCCTAAGAAATTACAAACACCAATCAGAAAGGATTTATGCACCCCTATGTTCATAGCAGCACAATTCACAATAGCTACAATTTGGAAACAGCCTAGGTGCCCGTCAGCAGATGAGTGGATCAGAAAATTGTGGTACATCTACACAATGGAATTCTATGCTGGCATTCAAATGAAGGAACTCTTAACATTTGAAGCAACCTGGATGGAACTGGAGAGCCTTATGCTTAGTGAAATAAGCTAGTCAATGAAGGAGAAGCACCACATGATCTCACTCATTTGTGGATAATAAAGAACATTGTAAACTGATGAACAAAAGGATAGATACAGAGGCAGTAAAGCATCAAACAGACTGTCAAATTATAGCAGGAAGATTAAGGAGAGGTGGGGTACATAAGAGATCAATCAAAGGACTTGTATCTGTGCATATAAGCATAATCAATGAACATAGGCACTGAGGGATTGGGGTATGCCTGGGAGGGAAGGGAGCAATGGGGAGATATGTATACATGTAACACAATAAAAAAAATTTTTAATGAAAATAAATAAATAAATAAGTACTTGCCCTCATAAAGCTTCATCTAGTAAGACAAACAATAACCAAACAAAATGCAAAAATTATATAATAGATTAGTAGATGTGCTATAGAAGGCATAGAACTGAGTAAGGGGATCAGAAGTGAGGGAGTGGGGTGCAATTGGGGAGCTGGGTGCAATTTAAATAGAATGCTCAAGGTATGACTTAATGAAAGGGTAAGATCTGAGCAAGACTAAAACCAGATGAGTGACTTAGCACTTTAGCATCTTAGAGATGAATT
Organism: Lasiurus cinereus; assembly: GCA_011751065.1. Classification (NCBI taxonomy): domain Eukaryota; kingdom Metazoa; phylum Chordata; class Mammalia; order Chiroptera; family Vespertilionidae; genus Lasiurus; species Lasiurus cinereus. The sequence goes on along the minus strand of JAAGEH010000307.1, from coordinate 15,984,494 downwards.
TCAGACAAAAAGAATAGCCAATGAAAAAATACTCAAGGAGGCATGTTCTAGAAATGGCAATAAGAAGAATGCAGATGGAACAGAGTAAGAAAAGGAATAGGAGCCAAATTATATCCCTTGGAGGCCTTTGCCAGGCCTAGGATTGTTGACCATTCTCATACATTTCATATTCTCAACATTGTAAAATAAGTTTCACAGTAGAAATAATAGAGACTCAGAAGTAATTCAAAACTTTTTTTAGCCAAGAGTGTCAATATCTGTTTCAACGAAAATTGTATCAGAAAGGGGGGACAGCTGTAATACACTCAGCAATAAAGATCAAAAAAAAGAAAAGGAAATTATATCAGAACAACAATATTATTTTATTTTCAACGCTTTTCTTTTCCACCCCTCTTTCCGGGACCTGAATAATCCACCAGTAGAATGTCCACTCACGTTGCTGACATTTCATTACAGTTCTAAAGAATTGGCTTCAATCCTGAGGTCACATAGAGATGAAATTTCAAGGGGGTACGTTTGATCATTTAAAACATCACGTTTTACATGTGTAGCTATAGAAAAATAATGCCTCCAGAGAAACAGGAGGTCCAAACTAGGAGCAGCCATTAACAACACTTGACAACTTGGAAAAACCAAGGACATACAAAGCCAGAGCCCACAGCCAATCCTTTGCAAGTGCTGTCAGTATTTCTCTCAAATATATCCCCAAACCACTCACTCCACTTCAGTACTACCACTCAAGCCTTCAACTACCACAGCCCCTAACTGGGACCTTATTGCGATGACCTCCCTCCCTCCCAGAGAGGAGGGGCTCGCTGAGCATAGCGTTAGAGAAGAGAGGCAGGGCCAGATGATTTGGGGTGGCCCTGAAAAGCCACAGGAGGCGTTTTGATGTTCTTCTGAGTGAGATAGAAAACCACTGTAGAGTTGTGATCTGGAAAATAAAATTATCTGATTTAAGTTTTGTTTTTAAGTGCTCTAGTTGCTGCTTAGAGAGTTGACTATAGTAAGATTTGGAGTAGGGAAACCAGCTAAGAATCAGCAATGGCAGGAGTGATCAAAGACCTTGAGCCTCTCTTGCTTTTTCCTTGAAAACCCCAAGCTCTTCCCTCCCTCGCAATCTTGGCTCTTCTGTACTCTTGGTCTTAATACTGATCATTAAATGCCTTCTTTTCTCCTTTTATTCCTGTATTCACTTAAATGTCATCTCCATAGAGGCTGTGCCTGACCACTCTATGCAAGACAACTCCCATCTCTGCCAGTCTTTCTCTATCCTCTCACTTCTCCCTCCCATTATTTATTATTACCTGCTATTTCTCATGGTGCGTATCTTCTACATGAGTTTACATTCTATGGGAGCAGGAACCTTGTCTGTCCTTTTCACTGTTGTAGCTTTAGCACCTGGAACTGTGCCTGGCACAGAATAAACATAACAGGAACTCAATAAACATTTGTAGTGTTCGTGGATGGATGAATAAGTTTCTTTGTTCAGAGCATGGTTTGAAGCAAATTAGATGGGAGCAAGTTCTTTAGAAAACACTTAAGTTTCCAGAAAAAGGAGATAAAGTATAAAAAGCACCAAAGATTCCTGGTATATAATAATCATTCTGTTTTATTGAGGACTGATATATCCTAGGCAGCAGTGTGAATCCTACTTAGTCGGTCTGATTGAATCCTTCAGCAGCCCTGAGTAGATATTGTCCTGATTTTACGGACGAGGAAACTAAAACTTGGATACCTGCCCCTATGGACTCTTTGGAACACTTGTAAGCCCGTTGTCTTTCAGTTCTGAGAAGCCCTTGAAAAGGTGGCTTTAGCCTTGAAAAAGAAAAGTTGCTGATAGGCTTGTTTAGAAGCTAGAAAGTTGTTATAGTTTTAAAGCCTAAATTGGACCTGGTGTCAGCTGATCGATGACCTTCCCTTTTTCTATCGCAGGTAATCCGGTAATCTCCCAGTAATGAGCAAAGCTTGTACATTCCATCAATACTGGGTGCAGTTAGACAATGCTGCCACCAGCCTCGGGTGCCCAACAGGAAGCCGTAATTGACAATACGGGGCAGTGTGGTCACAGGCCGGTCACCTTTCCATCCATCTCTTTTCACAGGGCTGCACTCATTTACTGCTCACCTCCTCTTTGGCCAATGGCTAATGCCCTAGACTGGACATTTTTAGGTTCTGTTCTGTTCCTAACCCAGATGATTGCTGAGGTGAGTCATAAATACCTCACTGAATCTCACCAGAAAAGTAAAACAGAATTCTCCCTCTATTCTTCACTCCCAGAATTGGCTAACATCCACCCAAATAGGTGAAGTTCCTCATGGAAAGAGTATGTATTTCATCAAAGTAATATTGTGAACTTCAAATTCAGATTTTTTAAAAGGCACTGGTAGAAATAAATATTTGCCAATTTACTGCATCTTTAATAATGATATGATCAATTTAATTTTCATCAAAAATATATTATTGTGGTTCTAAGTACAGAGACAAGGAAGATCGTCTTCTGAAAATACTGACTATGACTAATTGAGTTATACTTTAGATTGTCCATCATTAGGATTCGATGTTTATTTTTACCCCTTTGAACACCACGGAGAAAGTTTATATTTGTATCTAGTATCCTAATAACATTAACATGTCCCCCCCTTGTATGAATTTGAGAGAGACAGTGACGCCCCTCTTCCCATCTTTAGGCCATATTTTCTGTCCTGAAGGGGTTACCTTTTGTAAAAACTGGCATGCCTTTTTTCCTTCTGTTCTTTCATTAGGGAAACAGCAATGGATTCTTCCTGCGAAACTCATTGATTTGTAAAAAGGGAGTCCAATAAGCAATTTGCTCAAGAACAGAGATTGTGGTCTTTGCAGAAAAATGTCTCAAGATCACCTTTTAAGGTAAGTTAGGAGGACATGGGTCTAATTCTGCACATCTAATAGGTAAGGCTTTCTTTTACTTCAGGGCCTGAGGCTGTTTACAAATAAGAACAGACCAAGATGGTATCCTGCCCAAGACAGTACTGTGAGGGGAACTATGGTCTTTTGGTTAATGATATATTTGAAATAATACACCACCCTTGATTCAGGGATAGAATTTCCACTGATGCAATACCGAGTTGAGTGGGCCAGTACTGAGTACTAGATGAAAGCCCTTCACAATGGTTTCCAAAGAATGGGGACCAGAAACACTCAAACAAAGTCACATTTTCATAGAGCTTCGAGAGAAAGGACTCCCAGCATTGAGCCCCTATGAAAAAGACTGTCCTGGATCCATGGTCCTAAGCACAACGCTGGTAACCATTAGTGAGCAGCTCTGGCAGATCTCAGCTGACACATGAGTGAATGGCAGGAGGCAAGGGAAGGAAACCGGGGCCCACCCCAAGTCAGATTTCAGAGATGCACAGCCTGACACACACATGCATGCAAACACACACACACACACACACACATACACACACTCACACATGCACACGCTATCTTTAGGAAAGCTCATTTCACATTTTTATGATAAGCAAGTATTGTAGCAATAAATTGTCTCCTCTTCTCATAGAGATGGGAAAGATGAAAGCTTTTTAAAAGGAACAAAAGAGTAGAGATTTATACTCCCACATCTGCAAGTGCTCTGTGAATGATCAGCTGATAGACACAGTCAACTATCAGCTTTTGATTTCACTGTATTTGCTGTGCTTCAAGGAGTCCTGAGCATGTAATTTAGTGGACTTCTGTGGGGAAGGTATAGCAGCAGTCAGGGGCAAAGATGGAAGGATGAACTATGATCTAAGCTAGTCAATTTCTTCCTTAACATCATCTCTCTCCCCATGCCAAACATTGGTAATTCTGAGTCATCTCCCACAGCTCACAATCAGGCTCATCATCCCATGCCTCGTCACTCTCACCCTTCACCTGGTGGTTCCCTATACTCCTCCTCTGAATGGCCTTCTGGCTCAGTCTTTCCTAGTACCCAATGGGAACTACAATGTCACCTCCTAAGAGAGACTCTGCCTGTCCAAGTATTACCTCTCTGTTTTATTCTATAAATACCCTGTTTATTTCCTTCATTGTCCTCTTTCTAACCTGTAATTCTTTCATAGTTATTTTATGCCTCTCTCCCTTTTTTTGAACAAAAGCTCTCTTAGGCTAGAGATCATATCCTCTTTATCACCATCCTCCACTCAGCTCATGACTGCATGTGGAAAGCATTCAATAGCTATTTGTGGAATGAATGAAAATGCTTGGCTGAAGTCCCACCTTTTTTGTTTCAGTTCACAATCTTTCCCTTTTCTGACTTGATAAAGTTCTTGAAATGATTCAGCATTCTGGTTGTGTAGCACTTTATTATATGGTCTTGATAGCCCATGTCATCTTTCTTCATTTACATGCTACTTGGATTAGGGACCTGGTTTTCTACTCTTCTTTTTGCTCAAGCCTATAACATGGATCTGGATTCATTTATCTTGAAATTAATGTATCAGAAATGTTATCTTCATGGAATACAGGCCTCTTGCCCCAGAGTGGTCCTTTCCCCATAAGCTCTCTATAGAACTTTAGACCCAATGCCCAGATACTGCTCTAAGAAAATTCCATGAATCTCAGGCCTTAGTTGCTGAGTGTCAGGAGCAAGCTGTCACCTTCAGGAAAGCAGGTTTGATTATGGAAGTCTTGAACTTGGTTATAAACATTGCTCATTTCAGGCAGACTGTGAAAAATCTAAACAGCTCTAAATTAAGAGCTGATTGTAAGTTATTGCAGATTTCCTCTTAGTCCTTCCAGATTATTTGTTTAAAGGGATCTGGTAAATACCAGATCTTTATTATAATGACTAATGTCCTGCCAACAGAAGACGGGAGGAAAAAAAACTTTCAAAATAATTCTGCATGGAAATGCAGGTGGCTCTGCCCAGCAGCACAGATTTCCCCCCAGGCAGCCTGTCACTGCTAAGTTTTGGAAAGAGCTCTTTTAAGATTGGGACTTGCTTTCAAAATTGCTTTGACTTAGAAGCCAAAGACTGTTGTCTTGCTAACATTTGCTCTGTGTTGTCAATCTTTGATGGTCAGCAAAATGACCCCCAAATGCCAGAATCTAAATGAATAATTCAGGCATTGAACTTTAGAGTAGAAGCTTGATTCTTCAAGATAGCAAGTCCTACCACCTGTCAGATGCTTGGAATGGGATGAGGCAAAGGAAGACAGCAATGTATAAAATGAAGCCGGGGGCACATTTAGCTCAGCATCAATTCCATATTTCCAATTCAGCCAAAATGGGAACTCACAGGCCTGGCTCCATTTTTACTGGAGGAAAAAGGATGATAGGAAAGAAAAGAAGCATTAGCTTTTCATCAGAGCCTTAATCATACAAGATGTGCTAAAACCTCAACTCTAGTGATTAAATAATTTCAAGATTATATTTGTGATGTGCTCTCCTTTTTTAAATGTTTTCATTGATTTAGAGAGAGAGGAAGGGAGAAGGAGAGAGAGATAGAAACATCAATGATGAGAGAGAATCCTTGAGCAGCTACCTCCTGCATTCCCCCTACTGAGGATTGAGCCTGGAACTCATGCATGTGCCCTGACAGGGAATCAAATCAGTGACCTCTTGGTCCATCCACTGAGCTATACCAGCTGGGTGTGTGATATGCTCTCTTAATAGCTACAGTCACCACCACCAACACCACCATCTCCTTCACCTCCTCCACCACATCTCCAGGGATCAAATTAATACCTCACTCTACAGGTAACTCCAATCAATTCTAAACTACTTTTGCTCTGGAGAGTCTCTCAAGAAATCTAAGTTGAGCTTCACTTTGAAACCATTTGCCAGGTTTCGTTTCCACATAAGACAAACCTGTGTATTGAGTGGATATGTAATAAAAATGAAATAATGAAAAAATAACCATTGTACTATTTTTAGCACTGCTATGAACTGAATTGTATCCCCTCAAAATTCATATGTTGAAGCCACAACTGCCAGTGTCAGTTTCCTCCACACATGCACAGAGGAAAGGCCACGTGAGCACTCAGCAAGGAGGCCCTGTGCAAGCCAGGAAGGAGGTTTCCCCAGAAATCAACCCTGACAGCACCTTGACCTTGGACTTCTAGCCTCCAGAGCTATGAGAAAATAAATTTATGTTGTTTAAATTGCCCAGTTGGTGATATTCTGAAGACTAAAATAATCACTTACTCTTGCTTGATCACCAAGTGCTTCATATGCCTTATCTCATTTAATCTTCACCATAACCCTGTAAGTCAGGCACTATTATCCCCATTTTAAACATGAGGAAACTGAGGTATAGGAAGGCTATGTAACCTGCCCAAAGTCACACACAGTGTCATATTTCTCTGACCCCAGATGAATATTAGAATAAGTAAATGAAAATAAATATCTTCAAGATATTTATCTTCAAGGCTTAATTTTTTTATAGTTTGCATGCATTATTATTATTTCTCCCATTCATATCCCTAGATTTTTGTTAGAAGTACCAAATTGAATTTAACTTGTGTTAATAATCTAAATTAACTAATGTAATGAGCTCATAATGCTCATCTCTAATGAATACCCACCAAGGAATAGTTATATTACTATTTTTTTCACACTGTCTTGCTTTTAAGGGATGGTGTGGTCTGTTATTGAGTATAAAGTAGTGGGTGGATTTAAATCTTTTTATTAAGTAATGCTGTCAAATACTGCAGTTATAGCTGCAAATCTTGACTCATCTGGTGGGAAATGTGCTCCCAATTCTAAGAAGCCTGTTCCTTCCTTAGTGCATATAATTTAATGGGAGGAACAAGACAATCAAGAAAAATGTCTTAAAATAAATGTTTTATTTAGTATACCATTCATTTGCCAAGAGTATTAATGGGATATGTTGAGAACCCATGGAAATTAGGACTTTAAGAATGTAATTAATTTACAGGTCACCAAAATTGCAATAAACCTGAATTTTGAGTTAGGCAAATATTGCTCTTTGTATGCTGTTGCCACTCACAAATAGTGTAGACTAGACAAGTTATTTAACTCCTTTCTACCTCAGTTTCACTATGTATAAAATTCAAATAATCTATCAGCCTCCAAAAGTGAATATGAGAATTAAATGGAATGATGCTATAGGAAACTGAGTGTTTGCCTAGCAGTACATGTTCAAAAAATGTTAGCCATAGTTATTGACATCTGAAACAATTTATTTATCTTGCCATTCAGCATCCTGGCAAAACTCTTTTTGGCTCAGGGGCATAATCAAAACAGACCCTGTAAGCATATACCATTGAGCCCTCAGAAGATATACTGATGGGGGAGGGAAGGAAAAAGAGCTAGTTGTAGGGGAAAAAAATCATTTTTCAAAATGGAGAACTATTCTTTTCTAGCTCCCAAGAGACTTGCCAACAATAAACAGCAAAAAGTATGAGATGATTACACTTTACATAAGAGACAGCTATTTATAAAAGAGTTTAAATGATGCAAAACAAACACCATCAGGTCCACCAGCGCAGCACAGACAGGGATGTGAGCCAGTCTAGAGTTGATGAGGATGCCTTAGGAATACCACAGAAAGTCATTAGAGTAAGTTTAAGCCTCAGTCACATAGACCCAGGTATTATTAACACCAACCAAAGGCCTGAGAAACCCCAGGCTTAAATAACAGAAATTGGTCAAATAGCAAACACATGTAAAACCATGACCCTCAGTGTGGCTGCTGGTGGTCATCAGAGCCCAGGTTTCCCTGACATCAAAACATCATTTTGGGAGAAACCAAGATGGTGGCATAGGTGAACACCTAAACTGCTGCCTCACACAACAGTTTCAAAACTACAGCTAAAAGACAGAACGGACATCATCCAGAACCACGGAAAACTGGCTGAGTGGAAATTCTACAATCAGAACGAAAGAGTGGGGCTCATGGAAACTCAGAGGAGCTGCAAAAAGCTGAGGTACATACAGATGCATGGAAAGGACAGGCGGCAGAGTGCCTGGCTGGCTTCCTCTAGTGAGAGAGAGTCGGAAACTCATGACTGCCCTGAACCCCAGTTCCGACTGCACTGAACCCCAGTTTCAGGAGAGACTCATATGGAGAGAGTCTGGACTCTCATGAAAAGAGAATAGTGCATGGAAACTTAGGGGAGCCACGAAAGGCAGAGGTCTGGAGGCACACACAACTGCACACAGAGGACTGACTGCTGATTGTGCCACTGGCTTTCACTAGCAGGAGAAAGACAGAACCTCCCAATTGCACTGAACTCCAGATCGATCCCATAGCACTGAACCCCAGTTTCAGTTGAGACCCTAGGGACTCAGACTCATATGAGTCCCTGAAGCACCCAGAAACTCAGGGGAGCCAGAAAGGCAGAGGTCTGGAGGTGTGCAAGCGTGAGTGCACAGAGAGGGCTGCACCAATTACCGAGGACACTGAGACCCAGGGACCATGTAGGGCAGGGCTGATGGGAAGCCAAGGCTATGTGCTCAGCCCTAAGACTGCCTCATCCAAGTTGAACACAGAGCTTTTGCAATTTTGCAAGTCTTGTATCATAAGGCTGACTCCAGCACAGAAATTCTCCCACTCTAGAAATAGTTGATCCTTACAACAAATTGGCTTGGAGGACAATTCCCCTCAGTGATACCAACAACAATCAAGGCTTAACTACAACAAGGCTGTACACACAGTCCACAAAGAGGTGCACCAAGAGAGTCCACCTCAGGTAACTGGGGAGGCAGAGCTACTGGGCCATATAGGACACCTAGCACACAAACTCTGGGAAGCAGCGAAAATGCGGAGACAAAGTAACAGATCACAAACAAAAGAAATGGAGGAAAACAAACGACTGGATAAAGAGGTCAAAACCATGGTTATAAGGTTTTTCAAGAATTTCCTAGAAAAGATGGATAAATTTAGTGAGACCCAAGAGGAGATGAAAAAGAATCAACTAGAGATGAAAAAGGACCAACTAGAAATTAAACATACACTGACTGAAATAAAAAATATTATACAGACACCTAACAGCAAACTAGAGGAATGCAAGAATCAAGTCAAAATTTGAAATACAAAGAAGCAGAAAAGACTCAACTGGAAAAGAAAAAAGAATCCAAAAATTGGAAGATAGTGTAAGGAGCCCCTGGGACAACTTCAAGCATACCAACATTCAAATTATAGAGGTACCAGAAGAAAGAGCAAGATACTGAAAACCTATTTGAAGACATAATGACTGAAAACTTCCCCCACCTGGTGAAAGAAATAGACTTACAAGTCCAGGAAGCGCACAGAACCCTGAACAAAAGGAATCCAAAGAGGATCACACCAAGACATATCATAATTAAAATACCAAGAGCAAAAGACAAAGAGAATATTAAAAGCAGCAAGAGAAAAACAGTTAGTTACCTACAAGGGAGCATCCATACCACTGTCAATTGATTTCTCAAAAGAAACTATGCAGGCCAGATGGGAGTGGCAAGAAATATTGAATAGCAAAAATCTACAACCAAGATTACTTTACCCAGCAAAGCTATCTTTCAGAATTGAAGGGCAGATAAAGAGCTTCACAGATAAGAAAAAATTAAAGGAGTTCATCACGACCAAACCAGTATTATATGAAATGCTGAAAGGTACTCTTTAAGAAGAGGAAGAAGAAGAAAAGGTAAAAATAAAAATTATGAACAACAAATAATATCTATTAACAAGTGAATTTAAAAATCAAGTGAATTAGCCGAAACTGGTTTGGCTCAGTGGTAGAGCGTCAGTCTGCAGACTGAAAGGTCCCAGGTTCGATTTCAGTTAAGGGCATGTACCTTGGTTGCAAGCACATCCCCAGTGGGGGGCGTGCAGGAGGCAGCTGATCGATGTCTCTCTCTCATTGATGTTTCCAACTCTCTATCCCTACCCCTTCCTCTCTGTAAAACAATCAATAAAATATATTTTTAATCAAGTTAATTACATATCAGATAAACAGAATAAACTGTTGAATATTATCGAATCAGAGGCATAGAAAGGAAATGGGCTGACAATTCTCAGGAGGAAAGGGATGATGGGGGTGCAAGGAGAGATTGGACAAAAATCATACACCTATGGATGAGGACAATGCAGGGGAAGGTAAGGGCAGAGGGAGAGGTGGGAGCCAGGTAGAGGGGAGCTATGGGGGGAAAAAAGAGGAACAATTATAATAATCTGAACGATAAAGACTTATTAAATAAAATTAAAAAAAAACATCACATTGGTGCCCACCCAGGTGATTCAGTGATTGAGTGTTGACCTACAAACCAGGAGGTCAAGGCTTGATTTATGATAGGGCACATGCCCAGGTTGCAGGCTCAATCCCCAGCAGGGGACATGCAGGAGGCAGCTGATCAATGATTTTCTCTCATCATTGATGTTTCTCTCTCTCTCTCTCTTTCTCTCTCTCTCTCTCCCTCCCTCCCTCCCTCCCTCTTCCTTCCTCTCTGAAATGAATAAAAATATGTTTTTCTAAACGTTTTTTAAAAAATCACCTTGGTGACTCCAATCAGAGAAGACAAAGAAAAGCCTACCTATGGCAGGGTAAGTGGCAGTAACAGTTAACTGTTCACCAAAGTGTGTGTTTCCCCTTTGTAATGCAGAGTTGTGGCAAATTAAGTTGCACAGCCATGAATATCATTTCTAAGACCCTGTTGCATCTTGGCAATGCCTTATGCCCAAATTCTAGCTAATGGGGTGTGAATAAAAGTGATGTGTACAACCTCCAGGGCCTGCTCATAAAATCTCCCACTCTTGCCTCACGATGCTGTTTTCCTCCAGCCTCTTGACAAAGAAAATGACCACAGTGGCCTTTAATGCTGAAGATCGCAGAACCTCCATCCACCTGGTCCCTGAATGAGGAGACACCTCTTCCTCCTCACTCTCCACTTGCCTTAAACAATTCAGGACATTTATGGGCAAGAAATAGTTTCTATTGTTTGTGAGTCCATATACATTTTAGCACCTGCTTGTTACAACAATTAACATTATTCTGACTAGTGCAATTTATAAATATTTGATGCACGTATATCATTAGAGATATATACCCTAGGATTTAAATGTTTTTTCTATTGTTCTCTTTTTCTATTCTAATATGTACTGGGAAGACATTTCAGGGATGTTATTGAATATATTGAATAAATGTCTGGCCTGATTGACCTATGACATGTAAGTTAATTTCTCTTTGCTTTCAATTCCTAAAATCTATCATTAGCATCAAAATATTAACATGTAGTAAGGATGAATAAAATGATACCTGGTATTTCACTCTGAGCTCCTTGGGGTAAAAAGTATAATAAATTAAGTACAGAATGGGCACAATCAGGTTTAATTTACCTATTAAACACAAATCCAGTAGAAGTTGGCTTACATAAAACTTGACATTATCTAGAACCCAAGAATCCCAAGCCACTCCAATAATGTACACAAGTATGAGTAGCATTATCTTGTATATTAAACTAGTAAAATAGTTTTACTCCTCTTTTATAATCCTCACCCGAGGATGTTTTTATTAAATGTTTTTTGAGAGAAAGTGAGACATCAATGTGAGAATATCGATTGGTTGCCTCTTATATGCACCTGAACCAGGAATCAATCCTTCAACCTTTGGTGTATGAGACGATGCTCCAACCAACTGAGCCATCCAGCCAAATGGCTTTACTCCTCTTTAGGAGATGCCTTAATAAGTAAGAAGGGTCAGTAACTAACTATGCAATAATTATCTCTTCATAGAAATATGAACCTCTAAGTTTGGTGTCAACTAAACGTGTTAGGTGGTGACACCTAACAGTACTTCTGTAGTGTCAGCCTAAGATGGACAGGAAATTCAATCTTCTGAAATATTTGAAAGACTCACCTAAAAGGAGGTACCACTATGGAGTCTCTAGACCTACAAACCTAGGAGTAGATTTTCAAACATATTTTTAACTAATTTTATTTTATATTAATGTTTGTTAAAGGTGACTAAATTATATTTGATCCAGGTTCTACAAAGAAAGACAAATACATGACAGCTTCATGTTAGGCTGAAGTTATTAAAAATTGGAAGATGAGTTGTTTTTCATCTGAATAACTTAGGGAATGCCCCAATCCTAGAACTCTGGCTTAGTTTAGTACTACATCATTCAAGATGCATCCCTTTATGCCTAGTTTCTTTATACTGCGATGATTCATTCATCAGAAAATATTTATTGTGCACCTTAGCTGGAAGATGAGGATTCAAAAATGGCTAAGATACAGCCTTTGTTCTCATAGAGCCATAACCTAACAGAGAAAACAGTCACATAAACATGTGGCCATAGCCGAAACCGGTTTGGCTCAGTGGATAGAGCGTCAGCTTGTGGACTGAAAGGTCCCAGGTTCAATTCCGGTCAAGAGCATGTATCCTGGTTTCGGGCACATCCCAGTAGGGGGCGTGCAGGAGGCGACTGGTCGATGTTTCTCACTCATCAATGTTTCTAAATCTCTATCCCTCTCCTTTCCTCTCTGTAAAAACATGTGGCCATAGGCATAGCAAAATATCTAAGAGCTGTGCACAGTGTCTAAATGCATCTCAAGTTCCATCACTGTGTCATAGGAGCTAAGGAGAAAAAATGTTCTACATTTTACCATCTGTGCTGTAAATTTAGCCTGAGGCTCTAAGATAGATGAGTTTACTTTAATTTCCCATTGTTCTATTTCAACTTGGCCAGCCAACATAACTATGGACCTTTCTTATAATTTGGAAATTTTAGATGCACAAGTTAAGAGACATTCATCTTGAATTGGCCAAAATTCTCATAAATAAAAAGTCTTAATTACACTATTTCTGACCTCTGACTCACCCATTTTACCACAGTGTTAAATGCCCAATGTCTCCTGTTGTTTTTCTTTTACATATTCATACTTAGGCTAGGAAATGTTAGTGGGAGCATAAAGGCCAATTGAAGTAAGTGATAGCCATCTGGCCAGGCAAACTTCCAAAAAAAAAAAATCCTTATAGAAGATAAGGCCTTCTTTGGATGACACCTGTGCCTCAAGGAAATTGGCATATTATTATGAGCAAGGAAAAAATGTCATTCTACCACATGGGAGTAATTGTTAGCAGGCAAGAGATCATGTAATACACAGTAATTGTGGGTTTCAAGGGCAAGATTCCAGACCATGATATAAGCCCAGTTGTCTCTCCAAGGTTAATGGGGTAATGTCCATGCTTATTCAAGCTCAGACCTAAATTAACTTCGTAAACTCTGAGTATAGGTCTGTCTTTTGTCTATGGGAGTCAGAATTTAATGTTCTGAAGGGGAATGGAGGAGTTTATATTAAATGGACTGTTTGTCCCTCTTTTCAGCAGACTACAAACATATTCTGTTTTTCAAGACACCCTCTGAAAAGACACACAGAGAAGTGAGAGTCCCTGCTGACAGCCTTTTTCACTTTGTTTAATCTGTCAGACATTGTGTTATGGGAATACCTGGGCTGCCTACAGCTCTGCTTCATCAGGACTACTGCAGCATAAGGTTTAAATCACCAAGTTCCCTAAGGCCAGGAAGTGCCCCATAGCATTTTCCCTCGAGTCTCTCTGTAAGTCACCAAAATGGCTGACTATTTCTAAAGAAAGGCCATTCAAATGAGTTTGGTCTTGTAGGGTGGGGATGACCCAAGGAATTGATTGACTGCCTTTTTACTTTTCCAACTAACTGTTTTTGCCTGCCTGAAAGAGAAATAGTCAGGTGATCTGTCCCTACTTAAATGCTATTGTTATCAGAGTGAAGGAGGCTCCTTTCCACAACTGTAGTGCCATATTCAACATCGCGTTACTTGGGAGCAAAGTGATTCTTGTCTGGGAGTAGCAATGTTCAGCTATGACTTTGTAGAATATCCCTTGTTCTGTGAAGATACTGGCTAATACTGTATCTTCACAGAGCAAGAGATATTCACAAATTGCCCATGGCCCTGGGATTTGGAAATGGCTCATGTTTACCTTCTCAGGTAACTGCCTTTTTGTTTGCTGGTAAAAACTTCTTGTTTACTGTAGTTCAAAAATGCTAGGTTAGTGGGAAACCAACATGGTGGCATAAGATATACACCTGTACATGTTGCCTCTCACAGCCACACCAAAACTACAACTAAAAGACAAAACGTCTATCACCCAGAACCATGGGAAGGCTGGCTGAGTAGAAGTTCTACAACTAGAAGGAAAGAGAAAAGAGCATTGAGACATGCACAAGCACAGAAAAGATGAGGTACAGAGACATGCGAATTGGGCTGGTGGCTGGCAGTTGGGTGTGCTGTATTTTTCAACCCAAAGGGAGACACAGCTCCCCATTACTCTGAATCCCAGTTTCTGGTGAGACTCTGAAAACCAAGACTCCTACAGGGAGAAGCTGGACTGTCTGCCATCAGGTTGGAAAGTGAGGGTGGCTTTCTTGCAGAGGTGCATGCAGGAATCATTGTTTACTGTGCTGGGGCCCAAGATGCAGGGACACGGAAACTCTGAGATGCAGAGACGGCTGACTGGCAGTCATCGCTGTTTGTTACTCCCTAGCCTAGTGACTCCCTGAGACCCCACCCTGCATAATTTACAAACCCACCCAAGCTCTGTGCACCGGCTTTTGCATATAAATGGCCTGCCCTATCGCAGCTTAACCTAACAAACTGCAGCTCTGGTCAGATGACTCCAAAGCCTCCAAACCTCAAGCAAAGAAGAGAAATCTGCAATTCTCACTGTAGCTCCTGCTAGGTGGCCTCAGACAGTACCTGACCTGCACCTCCTTGGAGATCCAGAAGCCAGTGTACCTCGTGGTCAGTGTGAGACGACACCAGATTTCAACTCCTCATATACATAAGTGACACATTCAAGAGGCAGATTCAGTAAGCACCAAAGCCCCACTGAAACAAGTCCTGCCCCAAAAGGGTGTCTCCAGCATAGCAGTTCCTCCATTATAGACATAGAGGGTCCTCATAGCCAAGTGGCCTGGAAGTCAATTCCTCCAGTGTACCAACAGCAATCAAGGCTTAACTACAACAAGACTTTGCACTCAGCCCACAAAGGGTTGCACCAAGAGTGTCCACCTCAAGTGATAGGGGAGGCTGAACCACTAGGCCCTATAGGTCACCTACCACAGAAAACTGCTCCATCAACACAGGAAAGCAGCAAAATGCAGAGACAAAGAAACATGTCATGAATGAAAGAAATGGAGGAAAGCAAACTACTAGATATAGAGTTCAAAACCACATTTATAAGATTACTCAAGGATCTTCTAAAAACCTTTGAGGAACTTAGTGAGACCTTAAAGGATCTTAATGAGAATGCCAAAAAAAATGGAAAAGGACCAGTCAGAAACTAGGCATACAGCCCTGGCTGGCTTGGCTCAGTGGATAGAGCATCAGCCTGCAGACTGAAGGATCCTAGGTTTGATTCCGGCCAAGGGCACATGCCTGGGTTGCAGGACGTGCAACCCAGTGGGAGACGTGCAGGAGGCAGCCAATCAATGATTCTCATCATTGATGTTTCTATCTCTCTCTCCTTCTCCATTCCTTTCTGAAATCAATAAAGAAATATATTTTAAAAAGAAAGAAATTAGGCATACACTATCTGAAATAAAGAAAATATAGAAAGTCAACAGTAAATCAAAGGACTCCAAGAATCAAACAAACGATCTGAAATATGAGGAAACAAAAAACACCCAACCAGAAAAATGAAAAAAGAATCCAAAAATGTGAAAATAGTGTAAGGATCCTCTGGGACAACTTTAAGCATACCAACATCTGAATTATTGGGATGCCAAAAGAAGAGAGAGAGCAAAATATTGAAAACCTATTAGATTGCCGAGACCAGTTTAGCTCAGTGGATAGAGCGTCGACCTGGGGACTGAAGGGTCCCAGATTCGATTCCGGTCAAGGGCATGTACATTGGTTGCAGGCACATCCCCAGTAGGGGGCGTGCAGGAGGCGGCTGATCAATGTCTCTCTTTCATTGATGTTTCTGGCTTTCTGTCCCTTTCCCTTCCTCTCTGTGAAAAATCAATAAAATATATTTTTTTAAAAAAAAGGATTGGCTGACAATAACATGATAAATTAAAAAAAACTATTAGAAGAAATATTGACAGAAAACTTTTCCTACTTGGTGAAAGAAATAGACTTACAGGTCCAGGAAGTGAAGAGAACCCCAAACAAGAGGAATTCAAAGAGGACCACACCAACACACATCATAATTAAAATGCCAAGGGCAAGATTTCAAGAGAGAATCTTGAAAGCAGCAAGAGAAAAACAGTTAGTTACCTACAAGGGAGTACCCATACGACTGTCTGCTGATTTCTCAACAGAAACTATGCAGGCCAGGAGAGAGTGCAAGAAATATTCAAAGTGATGAATAGCAAGAACCTACAACTAAGATTACTTTACCCAGCAAAGCTATCATTTAGAATTGAAGGTCAGATAAATAGCTTCACAGACAAGAAAAAAACTAAAAGAGTTCATCACCACCAAACCAGGATTACATGAAATGCTAAAGGGTATTCTTTAGGAAGAGGAAAAAGAAGAACAATGTAAAGATAAAAATTATGAACAACAAAATGACAACAAATACATACCTACCAACAAACGAATCTAAAAATCAAGTAAATAAAAAATCTGATAAACAGAATGGACTGATGAATATAATAGAATCAGGGGTATAGAAAGGGAATGGACTGACAATTATCAGGGGGAAGGGGATGGGAGGGGTGTGGGAAGATATTGGATAAAAATCTTACACCTATGGATGAAGACAGTGGCGAGGGGTATGGGTATGGGGTGGGGTGGGAACCGGGTGGAGGGGAGCTATGGGGGAGGGGGGGAGAGAAACATCTGTAATAATCTGAACAATAAAGATTTATTTTTTAAAAATGCCAGGTTAGTATCCCAAAGTTTTGAAGTATTTGCCTATTTTACTCGCCAAAAATAATTACCGCATGGTATATGTTGTCACTAAAGAAAGGTGAACCAAAACTTAGAGAACTTGGGGAGCCAGGAGAACAGGCCTAGTGCTGGGCTTAGTTCCTCCAACACTAAGGCTGCCATTAGTGCCAGATCTACTGTCCATGGACATGGCATTCCTAGATTTTGAAATTCTAAAGACTGCATTAAAGTAGTTGCTTGAGCCAGATTCTCACCCCAAGAAGGCTCAGAGGATAGCCAGGGACACAGACATGTAAACAACTGATGTTATCACTGTATGATAAAGGTCAAGAATGCAACCTGGGAATTTGTTTGGTGACCTTTCCATTCTGGCTGCACATCCTTGAGGCTCTGTCTAAACATTCTAAACTCAGGATCAATAATTGGTCAATGTATTTTAAAGGATTGTGATGATGGCTGCACAACTTTATAACCTTACTTTTAAAATTTAATTGTACACTTACAATGGGAGGATTTTATGGAATATAAAGTATGCCCCAATAGACATTAACACATGTGTTTATATAAATGGTAAATTTTGTTAAATAATAAATAAATATCCAATTTGGTATTTTCAGATATTTTTAAAAATATTTTTATTGATTTTAGAGAGAAAGAAAGAGAGAGAGAAAAAGAGAAACACATCAATGATGAGAATCATTGATCAGCTGCCTCCTGCATGCCCCCTATTGGGGATTGAGTCCATAACCCAGGCATGTGCCCTTGACTAGAATCAAACCTGGGATCCTTCAGTCCACAAATCAATGCTCTATCCATTGAGCCAAACTTTCTAAGGCAGATATTTTGACAATTAGTTTGAATTAACTTCATGCCCAGTTCAATCACGAAGAAATATGCCATTAATGTGTCTCCTAAGTGCCCCAATTTGTCATAAGAAATGACAAGTTCTGTCCTGGATTTTGTACAATTAACCATTTTTAAATCAAGATGAAGGTTTGTTTGCTCATATCTCCAACTAAACACAAAATGCTTTTTAAAATAAAAATATGCTTTGGCCCTAGACAACATAAGTAAGGGCAAGTATTTCAGTCATTGGAAAGAATGAGAATAAGAATAATTTCACAAATAATAACAAGAAAGAAGGCTGTAAGCATCCCTTTAAGTATAATTGTCTAATCTAACAAAATTATACACCTAAATTTTTCCCAGAGGAAGATAGTACTTGATTTTTTTAAATATTTTAATTGATTTCAGAGAGGAAGGGAGAAGGGAAAAAGAGATAGAAACATCAGTGATGAGAGTGAGTCATTGATGGCTGCCTTCTTCACACCCTTACTGGTTAAGTACCTTGGCCAAGTTTACTGTTGAGCCCACAATCCTGAGCATGTGCCCTTGACTGGAATCGAACCCAGGACCCTTCAGTCCACAAGCTGATGCTCTATCCACTGAGCCAAACCAGTTAGGCAGTACTTGATTTTTTTAAAAAGACTTAAAGTCTCCTTAAGCTACAGGACCTATTTCCTTATTCCTAGATGTCTTAAATAAAGGGGGGAAAGTGTTCATCTATTTTAGCAAAACTACTAAACTTTTTGCTGAAAGAGAAAGATTTTTTTCTTTCTTTAAAGTAACTTCTATTTTCACTAGTTTTAAATAATGACCGTAAATTTTAAACAGTGGGAGACCTTACAAAGCCAATTATCCTTTATTCAAGCTCTATGATTCTTGCCAGTGTATCTAAAACTAGATCAGACCCACTAGTAACTTCCCATAGAAAATTGTGCTTTTTTTGTGGTCTAGGAAATCAATCAACTCTTAAACACTATTTCATCTGTAATGTAAGGAAACTACTCTATCTCTAGGGATTTCATGGGAGGCAAATGATGAATATCTAGAACCCTCCATTTGCTTCTAATTACTCTTTTTATTATAAGAAAAGTTTTAAGAGTAATGCTTTCAAAGACTTGAGTTTACAAAATTGTTTAGTCCTACTATTTGCTATTGTTCATTCATACAGTGAATTAACTTTATGCAAAATGGTCTCACATTTATTCTAAGGAGGGGGAATAACTACTAATTTTCAGTTATTATTTGATCCTCACAGTACTCCTTTAGGCCTGGTTATATCACTACATCTTTTCAATAAATGGAAAAACAGAGCAAAACAAAGTTAAGTACCTTGGCCAAGTTTATTAAGCTAATAAGCAGCAGAGAAAAAATCCAAACCAGGACTGATTCTAGAGTCAGAGTTAACCATTCTTTTATTTTTTTATTAATTTTTATTTATTTATTATTTTTCCCCTTATTGCCCTCCCCACCCCAGCCCCGTACATGCCCTCATCCATCCCCATACCCCTCATCCCCACCTTCCCCCATTGCCCTGTATCCACTGGCTATCCACACACACACATGAATACAAGTCCTTCGATTGATCTCCTGTAGGCCCCTCCTCCCCATCTTTCCCTGCCTTCCCACTTAATAGAGTAAGAAAAGCTGAAAAACAATGAGTCTCCCATGAGACTCTGTCCTGGGGAAAACTTTCCAAAGGACACAATCAGAGTTTACATTGACTCCAGAGAACTGAGTTACTCTTAAGCCTACATGTAAAGGTTGTGCCAGAAGATATTGGCTCCTAAAACAACTTTCTCCAAGGACTGACTTGAAGAAGGAGTCTCCAGGGAGCTGGAGTGCACTGCCTGTGAATATCATCCCTAAAGGGAGCAGCCCATCCCAGACAGAACCTGGTTAGGACTCACAACATTTGTGACCTGTCACTTATTATGGAAAATTATAAATTGACTACAGTTTTCAACTGCTTCAGCTGGGTTATTTTAATAAGAACATTATTCTGGCCCTCACTGATAAATCCAAATGCAAAGAGTATCTCATTCTGTTTGGAAGAACCAAGATGAACAGGACGTCTTGACTGGAAACTCCCTAAACATTTTCTAGGAGCTCTTTCTTCCTGCTGGCAGAAGAAAACAAATCTATTTGGTTGTTATAAGATGTTTCTTTTTCTTCATTTTATCTGCCCCCCACCTCCTGCGAAGAAAAATAAGCTTTCCTGAGAAATCTGAAATTATAACATGCTCTTTTAGGCATTGCCACATAATTTACACTTCTGGCAAAGGTTCTCCCAGCTGCCACTTGGGATACGTTTTCATTCAGCAATACTGGCGCTCTTCCTGGGAGGAAGGGGGGGAAATGGGGAGATATGTATAAAAAATTAACAAAAATTTTTAAAAAAATCAATGAAATATAAAAAAAATATATTGGCACTCTTCTGTAATTTTGATAAAGGTCTTATTCACTGGGATAACTATGGTCACCTACTATCCTTTGGTTGTCCCAACTGGACTATTTGTTGAGTGGCTTGAATTGCTGAGTGACTGGATAACCATGTTACACAGGAAGCGTGTGAGGTGGAGGTGAAACTCAGATGATTACATGTAAGGCCTCACTAAGCCCTGGCAAGGCGGGAGTTGCGTGGCTCTCCCTACATTGGCCAGGTCCTCCAAAGCTTTCTGTTTCTCCATGTTGAAACTTGGCCAATCTTGTCAGCCTAGTGACAATGGGGAAAAAATGAAACTCTGTTAATAGGATTATACGATTTGGGGAGTAGAATGTTGTTACAGATGATTTATTTTGAAAGCTGATTTAGTTTTAGTGAAAACAAGCTCAACCCTGTACACCAGAGGCTGGGGTGCCAAACACAATCATTTTTAGTTTGAAAGATGTGATTGCTTTATAATGTGGAAATTTCACAAGGTTACAAAGAGGGAGAAAATTAAACTCCTTTCCTATAACAAAGTCACTTTGGGATATGGGTTACAATGCCCTGACAATGTCCAGATACCCTAACCACACTGCAAGGCAGAAAGGTGGATCAGTTTGATTTACACCATTTCTCAATTGTTTTCTCTTATGCCTTTGAAATAGCCTAATCATTTTTTTATGAAAATAAATAGAGTAGCAAGATATTCTAAATACTGTAATTATGCAGGTTCATGCAAGGACAAGAGAGATAGAGGAAACAAATACAGGTAAAGAAACTTAGTCTGTAGGAGAGAGAGAGAGAGAGAGAGAGTATTGAATTCTTCTTCACTGAAATTATCTTATTTGCTTAAACCAGTAGCCTGTCATTCAGCCTGTTACAATTTAAACTGATGTTTTGCTTTTACCAGTTTCTATACCACCTCCTTTTTTTCCTTTTTCCTATATCTTTGAGGGATTTTAAAGGAAATGAAGACTTATTAAATCCATTTTTAAATGTGTTCATAGGATATGACTGAGATTATCAAGATGATGGCTAGGTTTTGATTCTGTTATATTCATCAGATCTGACAATTCTTTGCTAATATGTAATCTAGAATGAGATTATTAGAAAATTATAATTTTCTACTGTTAAAATCACTACATTGAGAATGATCAAAAATTTAAACCACTTTGAGGAGAAGTGACTATTGTAGAGAGTACATCTCTCCATTCTTAAATTAGGCTCTCATCCCTTGCTGGGGAAGATGGTGCCATAGGGGGGAATACAGCAAGGACAATATAGCAGCATTTTTTCAGAACCTTGGATAGAAATGACACATACACCATGAAACCTTTTTGTCGTTTCAGTAATGGGTTGTTATTTTTATGCCTGTGCATGTTGAATACATGTCATCCTGTTCTTTTGTGACTAACACAGGAAAGCAGATGAAGACGCCATATGATTGCAGGGATGCGTGCAGAAGTTTGGCCAACAAAATTATTATTGCATCTGTTGGAGCCCCACAAAAGGACACAAGTCTAAGTGTTGAAGGAATTGGGACACTGGAAGGGGAAGGTGTTTGCCTTTTGTTGGAGTGAAATTTGGGGGGATGAATTGAGAGTCTGAAAAACAAGCAAAGCAAGATTAGAATGCCCAGTTTTAAATTTAAGCAAATCCTAGTTAGCTCCTGGCAGTTCCCATTTACTACACCATTCATTTAGGACTCAACCAACCCAGAGCTGCAGACCAGCTAATGCCATGTGCTGAGTGTAAATGTCCTTCCATTTTCCTGTTTTTTATTCTTCCTTTTCTATTAATTGTTGCTTCGGGTCTCATATGGAAATATCTACATCGATTTTTTAACTTCCTGAAAGAGACTTGGACCTGGTAAAATAAAATTGGGGTTCATTATGGAACAGTATGCTTGGGGAAAGGACTCTATTTATTGAGGGGCTACCTGTTCTAACTATTTCACATACTTATTTCATCCTCATAAAACCTTGAGTTAGATAGCAGTATCCCACTTTGCAGAGGGAGAAATTGAGATGCAGGGGTGATAAGATACCACAAGTCCATCTACTCCAAAGCCTACACTCATCTCACTGGATCATTGTGCCTCCCAGCTTCACTTGAGGCAAAAGCCTAACAGTTCTCCTCACTGAGGACTAGTCAATAATATGAGTCTAGTCATTTCTCCTTTTAGAATCCCAGAATCCTTGGTTATGGGAGTTGAGAGAAAGGATTTGGATATCTTCAGATGAAAAAAAAATGTGAAGCATGATGTTCTGTAGTAAAGTATATATGTGACATGTGTGATCAAGTGCTATTGGCTATGTAGTTTGGTTTTGCAAATAAGGCTCTGAAACAATTAATACAAAATATGACCCTATAAGTATATTATGTACACAGTTCTTTTTGCCTTTTTCTCTACATTGTCACATTTAACCCTTCTAACAACTTTATAACTAAGCAAGACAGAAAGTAGAAACTATGAGTTAGAGAGGTTAAGCAATTTGTCTGTGGTCACATGGACAAGCAAGAAATGGAAGTCTAAAACAGAGCTAGATGTTTATAACTTCTAAACCAATTCTCACCACTCTGTGGTGAATACCAGATCCATATCCCACTTAACACTGGGGCCCTGAGGACACTATGCCATCTCAGAGCATCCCCCTAGTATTCTGTTCATCATACTGCTTACATTATTGGGTCACTCATTCCACATCCATCTACTGTGAGTTCTTTGAAATGAGAGACTGTCTGTTTTGTTTTCTTTTGGAGGCAAAAACACATCTAATTTTCTAAACTGAACAGAGTGCAAATTCTTAAGACCCACCACTGATGATGATCAATCTTTTGCTATATTTGCTCTGACCTTCATCTCTGTATTCTTGGCACCTAGCATAATGCCTGGCACATAGTAGGTGTCCAGTGAATAGCAGTTGAATTTAATGGTGGGACCCACAATTATGAGACTGAATTAGAAAATTTCTTAACTAGTGCCAAATAATATTTCAGATTTATCTCTTTACTAGAGGCCTGGTGCACAAATTCATGCATGGGTAGGGCCTGGCTGTCTGGGGGTGGTGGGGGTGAGGGGCTGCAGGAGGTTAACCAGCTAGCCCCACCCCTGGTCGAATTCCTAGTCCAGCTCCCAGTTGATGGAACAATATGCATATTAGCCTTTTACTATATAGAATTCCTAAAGATTTTGTGTCTGGGGTGTTTCAAAAGCATTTATCTCTATTTTACTCTTTTATGGTATGATGACAATGGTGATCATAAGAAGGCTTTGTAAAATGACATTTCTCATTACATTTCTTTTTTAAAGATGAACTATACATGCCCTTACAACAATATCCCCACAATGAATGAGTCTTATTGATTAATAGCTTCTTTAGTTAAAGGTGGGGAGGGGGGAGAGAAACGGTTTCTTCTTGGATTTCAGTGGTTACTAAGACTGCGCAGTCTACACAGAAATTTAAAAAAAAAAAAACTGCATGAAACCAGACTCCAAGCTCAGGGGCAAGCATGCACACTGCACCAGAAACCAAATGTACTAAATCCTCCTGTAATGTGTGGTCAAGGAGTTAAGTTCTAAATGAAAATGCAAGCAGTCCAAAGTGGAAACCAAAGACGTCTGTCTTCTTCAGCCTCTGAGCCTGCGACAGAACTCCACAGAGGAAGGTGTCTGAATGCTCCTCTTTAGTAATGACAGCCTCACTAAATGCTTCGAAGGAGTTAGAAAGGAAAGGCCAAGTTTGGGTTTGGAAAAGAGAGGAAGCAAACTGCCTCTGTGGTTTGTTATGAGATCCTGGGAGGAGCTTCGAGCATTACAAAGAGTCTTTCCTCTTCCAACCCTTCCAACCTCATCCTCAGTCCCTCAAGGATCTCATTGTTTTTCATAGAAGCTTGCCCGCAGGCTGGGGAGGAAAGGCTGGCGGTAGAAGAGGACCCCTCAGCTCGGGTCTCCTTTGGCATGACCTGTGACTCCAGCCCCCTATGGCAGATTGTGACTGTGTGACTAGAAGCCCTCTTTCATTGAGTATGTCTCCCCAAGAGGAAAAACTGCTTCATGTGATGACTTTATGGCAAATGCTGGCAAAAACTGTGCCCTGCATACTGAAAGGGAGACATTTCTGACCGCAACTCATGAACCACACTTATTTACTCTGGCACATGCCCACTATTTGTTCATAGGCTTTCTGTCTCTACTAACTGCGTTCCAATTTTGGAGGCTAAATCATTGCCAGTAGTTTCCAGGACATTCTGCTGGGCTAAGCAAAATCACCCTGAGCGGTAGTCAGAAACCACTAGAGTAGTATTGTAAATACTATTTGCAGAAAATGGAAGATATCTAACATCTTATCGTTTTTTTTGTGCTGCAAAATTCCCAGTTCATATAGTGCAGAAAGTCATGCATGACACTAACGAGAAATAAGAGCAGGATACAAGGGCTTTCATTGTCATGAGAACTCAGAAATTGTGCTTGAAACCACTTTAAAAGTTGGTCACAGCTGACACATAGATAAGTACATACCAAGGTCATGTTCAGGAGGCATGCTAGAGATTAGATGCAGACTTGCATGTATTAGCCTCTTGAATGAATTTTAAAATGGCCATGAGATCTGAAAACCACGAAACAATGCTATGAAGAACATAGTAATTCTCATGGGCTCCTTAGTAACCATGTTTTCTCCCATCCCATGTGAGCCATTGCTGTGGCCAATGATGGCTTAATGAGTCACATTGAACCACGCTGACTTCAAGATCTGGGAAAACTGGGAAATTCTCCATTTGTAATAACCACCCCCCCTCCAGCACTATTTAGGTGCTGACTTCCCTATCTTGCCCCAGACAGCGACTGAATATATTTTATATATTTCTATCTATATCTCTTTGGACTGTTTTCTACTAGATTAGTTTCTAACAAGAGCAGAGATTTTATTTACACATGTACATTAATAATGAATAAAAGTGGGTCCAGCAACTTTGATATCGACGTATCACTATGACCGTGTATGTGTAAAGAGGAAAGAAACTCCTAAAATTTCTTGAAAAGAGGAAAGAAACTCCTAAAGCAAATGCTCAGGATCTGCCAAAAGTAATGATTTTCTTCTGAGGTGGCTAAGCAGATTCTTGCAAGTACTTATGTTTTACAATACCTCTTGAGACACTGAAACAAGTCTCTTTCATCCTAAGGGTGAAGCAAAATTAAGTTGAAATAAGCCACAATTATAACTCCATGTGTTGGGTTAGGAGGCAGAAGGAAAGGTATACATACCTCTATCCATGTGTGTTCTGTTAACGTTTCAGGCATTTTAACTTTGGGTAGTGGACAGCGTGAAGGGGACGAGGTAGGAACAAGGCCACCACATCAAACTGATAGTGGGGTAGAGGGAACATTTGACACCTCCCGCCTTCTCTGCCCCCTGTCTGTTTTTAATTTTGCTAAATCATTCCCGTCTGGAAATTGTATATTTAAGTTGCCTCTCCAAAGTAACACAGAGGTACAGTGTCAGGGAGCCTGATCACAGAGCCAGGCCAAGAGATGCAAACTCTCTAAAGGCCCCAAGGGACAAGAAAGAGAGAAGGAATGGGTGGGTCCTGGGTAAACTGACATGTGCACTCACTGTGAAGGTGGCACTGGGAGACATAACATTTCTCTCACGGTGAGCGTAAGACTTTTCAAGTTTGTTTTCTTTAAGTTAATATCCCTTTGAGAGTTCTCAAGGTAACTTCCTGGGAAATGTGAACTACCATGAAATTTTACTGGAAAAGAGATTCCGCAGCAAGAGACTTCAAAGTGAGGAGATTTGTGCATCATAAATATAAAGATAATTGAAAAGGGGAGAAAACTGGTGACAAAAACTAAAATATGTGTTGCACGTATACACATGCATAGAAACATGATTCCATGGGGCACGTCGGTGTGAGTTTAAGAAGAAAAAAATAACCCTCTCTGCATATCCTAATGCTGCTCCCACCAACACCGACGTCACTTAGATCTGTTTGGGGGAATTTGAAATTCACACTTTCTAGGGATTGGCTTTTACACGTACATGTTTCTAAAATACATCCACATCTACAAGATGGGCCTGATAACCGTTTCATCTGTAGAAACATTATGAGGCTCAAAAGAGAGCAAAGCAAGTAAAGTGCTAAGCATGGTGCTTGGAACAGAGTCAGTACTCAAAAATCATCTGCTGTTGTTATGCAGAGATGTACGTAACATGGTGCAGAATTGATAATCAATAGCTTCTTCTCTAAAAGGGAATAGCCTGAAGCCTAATTCTAAATTGTTTTCATCTTTTTTGTTTATTTTGCATATATATATTCCCCTGCTCAGATTTACTGAGCACTCCGAATTTGGCCTCATCACAGCTTTTTGCACCACTTTAACATTTTCCTGGCAGTGTCAATATCATGGTTTTAATGATAGGAAACAGCAGGAATGGTGTGGGCTCACACACAGATCTGCATTGCATTTAGGAAAAAAACTCCTGAATGGCACTTCTTTATGTTTCATCACCATTTGAAGGAATGATAAGATTCCCTGTTTATTCTTTTGCTAATAAAGTAAATGGTGTTTATTACAGTTCTGTAATGGATTTACCTCATCACTTATCCAGAAAAATTCTTGCTTAGTTGTATGTCTAGTAGCCATTCTTCCTTAAAACTGAACAGTTACAACTTTTGGTTGTTTTGCTTAAGCATCTTTCTGTATTTGTTATTATTTGATAGTTGTGGGTGCAGTGGAGAAGTTACCTAAAATGAGAGGATAATTAGCAAATGAAGACCTGAGATTTGTGGTGTGTGCATGTGTGTGTGTGTGTTTGTGTGTATGTGTGTGCGTGTGTGCGCACACACACACACACACACACACACGTTTGTATGTGTACTTGAGCAAGAGCTGGAAATCCTACCCCCTATTTGTATTTATGTATATGAAAGACAGGCGTTTGCATACAGAAACCACATAATTATTAGGAACCAGCAATGATGCTCTTAAGTCTCATTGAAAATCACTGCAAGTCACATGAGGAATTTTCCTAAGAGCCTAAATCAGAGCCCTGCTCAGTCAATAACTCTGAATGTGTCCTGGCTAGGCTACGAAGATATTCAGAAAACCTTGGATTAGCATAGCAAAATTGAAACATAAACAGTGTCAAATCAAAATTGCTATAGGCATTTTAAAAGTTATTTGGCTTAAGTCACTAAGTAATCAGAAATAAAGCATTGCTGCTATTTTCAAAGGACAGTTAGAGAACAGAGTGAAGGTTTGATCAGAGCCATATAAGCACTTTAAAGAAAACAGGCGAGGATTTTGTGGTTGCATATTCTAAGTAAGCTGCAGGCACTTCTGAATCATTTATCTTTCTGATCTTTTAGGAATCAGCCTGTTGGCAAACAATGGGGTGAGGCTGGGAGTGCCTGGGTGAGGGTGCATGTGCACATGGGAGGTGCCTGGGTGAGGGTGCATGTG
>JAAGEH010000307.1:15910080-15956902 GCA_011751065.1 Lasiurus cinereus | reverse complement strand
TGAGGGTGCATGTGCACATGGGAGGTGCCTGGGTGAGGGTGCATGTGCACATGTGGCATGGAGGGTGCCTGGGTGAGGGTGCATGTGCAATTGGGAGGGGTGCTGAGCACCCATTCTTGGTGTCAACTCCCCCAGAAGGAGAAAGGTACATACAGTCAGCCCTCGGTCTTCCTGTTGACAGAGCGGTTAGGCATGTTCTCCATCTGCCTGACTCCCTGCCAGCACCTCTTCTCTTAGCAATGAGGAGACCTGGCTATGCAAAACAGATAGTTTGACTCTCCCAGGTTCAAGGGCAGGGCCTTTCTCACTCAGAGTAGGCATTTATCTATGTGTATAATTTTAAGGGGCTAAAAAATGTGTCTATGCCCCAAAAACATTACTCCGACCAATTTACAACATAGATCAGGAAGCTTCACCACTGAAAATGCACAGTGTTGAATTAAGATACTGCTGCTCACCCATGGAAGTGTAAGCCTACCTGCTACCTCTGTAGTAAGAGGGACAGCACATTAAACTGCTTTACCCTTTGTACTTTCATTATCATTCGATTACCAAATAGCATCCCCTCCCTGGAAAAGCTGAAATAGATATCCAAAGGGAAAGGGCCGTGATGCAGGTAGAATTTGATAGGAAATGTGGTCAACATGAAAAAAATAAAGTCCACAGCGTAACAACTCAGGTGAGGGGCACAGTAAGGGGACCTTAAGGAACCAGATTATGACATTATACCTCTGGGCAGGGGAATTACAGGAGAGGAAGCACGGTTTCAAACAAAGTCATCATTGCCAAAGAACTGCTTATCAGCATTTCCTAAGGTGGGTCCTGCTGGCGTAGACCTTCCAGCAAAATATATTGTTAAAATTGTTACTTCTCCACCACAAACACATGCCCTACCCCCACTCTCTGCCCCAGTGCCCCACAGGGCAGCCTGTGAACCACTCATGGAACAAGAATGTTCAAGGAAACTAGAATTCTTCAACCAAATGATCATGTTTCAGATTTCCCAAGTCTGACACACAAGCCCTCACCTTGGCACATCAATAAATCCTTGTCATATTGTTGGCTGAAAGACAGCAGCAAATCTCTTAAGAATTGCAGAGATGAGTGCAGGCTTCTCAGCGTGACCCTGCCAAAAGAAGATCCAGTATTTCCTGGGTAGTGCCTGTCCCATAGTTGGGAATAGGTCATTATTTTAAGTCAGAAATACACACACACACACACACACACACACACACACACACACACATCTTTTTCTAACTTACCAACTTCTTTCTTTTTGCAGGCCTTTATGCTTTAAGAGAACTGCAGGTGTTTTTAATATGTAATATATAATATGACCTATTACCATTACTCAGATGGAATTGGTTCCCTAGAAGACCAGAAGCCTGGCTATCACCCCACCCTTTCCAACCACCTGATGCCACGACTTCCAAATCGTGGAACTATCCCAATCACCTGGGATTGTGGGACTCTTGAGGAAGTGCCTAGGCCCTGAAACTCCTGGAAAAGGAGCTGACCTGACCTATAGGAAAGGGGCTCTCCAGGTTTTGTTGTGGAATGTCTAAGGAAACAGATGAGGTAGGGTGAAGGAGGTAAAGTTGATGCCTAAAAGAGGGAAAGGGCTAATTATATGGAAATTTTAGTTGTTCAACTCAGTCCCTTACATTAAGAAGGAATTTCGGAGCCCAGTTGATCTGATACCTTCTTAATTTTGATAAAAGCATGTGATTTAAAACAACAACAGAGTGTCATTGACATTTCATGGTCTATCAGTGTCTTACAATTATAGCTGACTATGTCAATACTACTTTTTAAAGATGTGCTTTCAGTTTAGGTAGAAGAGGGGGAAAAAGGAGATAAACTCACAATGAACTAATATTGGCATATGCATAACACATAGACCCAGACAGTAGAGTGGTGAAGGCTTGGGAGAAAGTATGGGTGAGAGGGCAATGGGGGGAAAGGGGACATATGTAATACAATAAAGATTTATATTAAAAAACTCACTTTAACCTCTTCATTTTATTTTATTTTTTTAAGAAAACTACAATCAAGAATGATAAAGTCATTCAGCCTCTGTTATCACAAATGTTCATAAAGCTTTACTAAGTGTGTAATTAATTCTCACAGCAACTGCATTAGGAAGGCAACACACAACAAAATTTACAGAAAGATTAAGAAATAGCCAAACCATCAGGTGAAAACAACTTGGTTCCCTCACTCATCATTGAATCTTCATGATCCACATTTTCTAAAATGATTTATTTTTTAGACATTGAATTGATTGTGTCCTTTGGTGCTATGAGGACACACACAGACTTAGATGAGAAAAAAAAAGTGAGCAATTTTCCAAAAATTAAATAATAAATCAAGGTGGTGGTGTTAATAGACTCAGCCAAGAAAATAGTTGTCAAAACATGTAATCCCAAAAATACCATTGCATTCATCAACTCAAGAAAAGTTCTCCTGTGAACCACAGAAATTAAATAGTTTTATCAGAGATTATATCCAAGGAGGCCACCCAAATTCACCTTTCAATTTTCATTCTCTGGTAGCACCCTAGTGATATTAAGTATCTTAGTCCAAATATATATGTTTAATTGAAATTACGTATGTTGAGTTTTCCATTATCTGGGCTAAAATTAAGAGTCAATCACAGACTCTTTCTACCAGATAATGTTACTAAAGAAAAAAGTCTCTTCAAGATTCTTGTGGATTACATAGACAAAATGTTCCCTGTGCAAGCTGTGCCTCTGAACAATTATGATGCTGACCCAGCACAAGCAATGTCTACATTTGGTCTTTGGAATCTGAGTAGGAAAGCTAAAACAAGTGGTCATTACGGAAGGGGGTTTTAATAATTGCTTTAATGGGACAGAGTGATTTTATGTGAAGGTCTTTGTGACAACTCAGGAAGAAACAATCAAAAGGAAAACTGTTTTTACAGCTTGTGACAAGGTAATACCAATAAATAGGAATGGCGCCTTGACCGTTTATCCCAGAGACCCTAATACTTAGGTTGACCATATAATTTATTGTCCAAACCCAGATTCTTTAGAGAGTGAAGCAGGGTGCAATTAACAGTTACACTGGAATAACAGGTGTGAACTAAGACATTTCAGACAAACAGGACAAATGATCTCCCTTACTAACACTGGGGAGGAGGTTGATTATGAGAGAACATTGGCATTGGGAAGTTTTCCAATTAATATTTAATATGAAGGGAGCTTTTATAAGGATTTTAATACATATTCATTCTCACTATAGAGGTGAGTGATGCTTCAGTCATGTCCTCATTTTACTGGTCATTAAATCAGTGAGTCTTATCTGGTCCATTGGTGGGTTATTTTATATATTTCAGGTGTATTGAAAGGGACGTTGATTTTTGTTAATCCTAGAAACCAGTTACTAAAGCATAATGATGCCCTTGTCTCCTGAACATGAATGTCCATTCCACAGAGAGCAACCTACTTACCTGATAAAAAGCTAAATAGTGGTGTGGAGAAAACAAGGGTCTGTACTTTAGGGCCAGATTGGGATTTAGACATAAAATTTAGAAGTCATAGCATGGAGATGGCATTCAAAGTGAGGGGCTAGATGAGATCACTAAGAAAATGAGTGTAGAGAAGGCAGGATAAAGAAGAGACTAAGATGGAGCAAACTGTAAGATAGGAGGAGACCTAAGAGAGATTCTAGAAGGCCTAAGAGAGTAGGAGGTGGGGAAGTTGGGGGACTGTTTCGCCTGCCTGGGATGGCTCAGTGGTTGAACATTGTCCTGTGAACCAGGGGGTCGAGGTTTAATTCCCAGTCAGGCCACATGCCTGGGTTGTGCGCTCGATCCCCAGTGTGGGGCATGCAGGAAGCAGCCAATAACCTTTGATTTTGTTGTTTGTTTGAGATTGGAGCTTTCCTATATTTGTGTGCTGATAGGAATGATCGAGAAAGCAGAGAAGTTTTCTCAAAATAGGTATATTAGTTAGATTTAACCCAGGTTGAAGTCTCTGAAGTAGGAATGAGGAGGATTTTAGCTGCATCATTGCAGATTGATTTAAAGGGAAAGAAGTTGAGAGAGGAACTGTCTGTACCATTCCTATGATTTCTTGGTCATAATTTTATCTGGGTCCTATTAATAAAAGAGAATGAATGTAGAAGAGGAAAGATAAACAAAGTTCAGCAAATTTCAAGAAGAGGTCAAGAAACAATCTGAAGTGAATTTGTGAGATATAAAAAAAACAAAGCATGGCTGCCCAGAAAGGCTGACCTGGGAAATTTTGTTTATATATGTGTAGAAGTCAAGTAAATTCTTTGGTTGGGTTTGGGTTTTATGAGTTACTTATTTTGGATTAGTGTAAAAAAAATCAGACAATATAGAAGTACATAGGATAAAAAAATGAAAGTACACATACATACACATACTTTTTCATATGCTACTCTCTAGGGGAAATCATTGTTAACAATTTGATGCATATCCTTACATATGTTTATATATGTATATACATATATATGTATGCATGTACAATTACTTTACAAAAGTAGAATCATATCTTATTCATACCATTCTGCAACCTGCTTTTGTACTAACAACATACATTTTGTATTTTTCCATCTCAATAAAAATAACTCTACCTCCTTCTTTATTAAAAATATGAATAGGTAATACATGAACATGATATACTATGTAATAAGGACAATAGGATATATATATAGAATCTCCCTCCAGTCTTCCAGCAGTTTCTCCCCAGAGGCAGCCACTATTACCAGTTCCTTAAACATCCTTCCACAGCTAGGCAATGTATAAACATAGATATGCTTGTATTTATGTAAATGGTAGCTTACCATACATATTCTAGATCTTGCTTTTTAAATTTTAACTATATATATTAGATCATTCCATATAGAGCTATCTCATTCTTTTAAGTGGCAACATTGTGTTCTATTATACCTTTATTTAATCAAATCCTACAGCTGTATATTTCTAAATTTTCACCATTAGCTGAATGCAACCATCCAGAGTAACAATTTAAAATTTCTTCAGTAAAAGGAAAATACGGAACTAAAATATAGAAAGAAGACCAAATGAAGGCATTTTAGATGGTAAAGAAGTATGGATTAAGACTAAGTTTGGGGCCTTGTTGGCATTAAAATAAATTATTGAGCCCTGGCTGGGTGGCTCAGATGGTTGGAGCATCACCCCAGGTACCAAATGATTGTAGGTTTGATTCCCTGCCAGGGCACATACCTAGGCTGTGTGTTTGATCCATAGTGGGGCTGCATATGGGAGGCAACTCCCCCCTGCCTCTCTCTCTCTCTCTCTCTCTCTCTCTCTCAATCTCATAAAAAATAAAAGACATATTTTCCAGTAAGGAAAATAAATAAATAAATAAATAAAT
This sequence comes from Lasiurus cinereus, assembly GCA_011751065.1. Taxonomy (NCBI): domain Eukaryota; kingdom Metazoa; phylum Chordata; class Mammalia; order Chiroptera; family Vespertilionidae; genus Lasiurus; species Lasiurus cinereus. Next base: position 15,951,512 of record JAAGEH010000307.1, on the reverse strand, counting down.
AAATAAATAAATAAATAAATAGCAATTTGAAATTCTAAGTGCTGATATTCTTATTTTTTAAAGGAATTAATTCTTTTTATTACTTTCAAAGTTATGAACCATGAAGAGCCAGCCTCTTTCCGTTTTCAGTACCTAAACCCTCTTAACAATCTTGATGAGGCATTTCCTGAGACCAATTATTGAAAGTCTAGAAAGCCGTTGTTTGGTTCATGAAAATGTCTGTTTAAGAAATCATTCTCCTCCATTTGGTGTTTGGCAATGGCTGGTTTACAGGTACTCTGAATAAATTCATGTCACTAGAATAATAAACCTATTAGGAAACTTCAAGGGGGGTGAAATTTTTCCCTCTACATACACAGTACATTATTAATTGAATTGGCTAGAAAGATGATATTTTGTGGTGGCTATAGTCTTAAGTTGAGGTCCCCGTGTCAATTCTATGATTTCTGCGAGCATGATGTTTCATTATTCAATTCCTTTTGCTTCGATTTCCCATTAGAAAGACAAGAGACACATTTGTGTCTGATGCCTCTGCCTCCTCCAAAGCCATACTGAGAGAAGCAGAAGTAAGAATCCATGCATGGCAGAGAGTACAGGAAGGTACTGTCTGTGTAATCATGTTAGTGTGACTCTGGCCAGTTGATGCCTCGCAGTGAGGCAGAGAGGTCTGTGTATCAGAATAACTGGGAAGATTTTTCAAACTACTCCTTGCCTTGCTCCTTCTTTCCATCACCAGCTGAGAATCATGACTAAAGAAAACATTGGTGGCTGGTGCCATCAAGTAAGGGACATAAGTGTTGAGTTCTAAATACTGGGGGATTTACATCAAGGTGATTAAAGTTAAGGGCTTTGGTTTCAGGGAGATCTGGGTTTAAATGTTGGCTCCATCCCCTTATTAACAAAATATATGATCTTATATAACTTACTTCACCTTTTGAAGCCTCAGTTTCCTCACCTGCAAAGCACCTGCCCTCAAGGTTGCTCTCTGTCTGCCTCTTAGTGTTCAATAGTTTTGCCTTTGGTTCATTGGTAACCCTGACCTTAATGATCCATCTGAACCATGGATTTAAGGCAATATTTGTCATCTTATGAATTTACCAATTATTTCTCTCCTAATGATTAATAAATGTAGAATCCTTGTGAATATAGTATATGCTTAAATATAGATTTTTAAGACTGTAAATGCCACAAAGATTACCTTAAGAAAAGCCCTTAGTTTTATGGATGGGGAAACTGAAGCTAAGAAAGATAAGAGATTATCAAAGTTGCAAGGAGATTCTAGTATGTACAAGGATCAGCACTAGAGCCCTATCTTCTGTCTCCAGTTCAGCACATTTTAGTTCTTATCTCTCAAACCACACAGTTAATAAAAGTAAATTTACTTTTGCCCTACCTGGTTTGGCTCAGTGGATTCAGCCTGTGGACTGACGGGTCGTAGGTTTGATTCCTGTCAAAGGCACATGCCTGAGTTGTGGTCCCAATTCGGATCCCCAGAAGGGGGCATGCAAGAGACAGTCAATCAATGATTCTCTTTCATCATTGATGTTTCTATCTCTCTTTCCCTCTCCTTCCTCTCCGAAATCAATAAAAATATATTTCATAATAATAATAAAAGTAAATATACTTCCTTTAAAAAGTCCATATAGAGAATGTTATTTCCTTTCTTTTAATACATTTTATTAATTTTTTTACAGAGAGGAAGAGAGAGAAATAGAGTTAGAAACATTGACAAGAGAGAAACATCCATCAGCTGCCTAATGCACGACCCCCACAGGGGACATGCCCGCAACCAAGGCACGTGCCCCTGACTGGAATGGAACCTGGGACCCATCAATCCGCAGGCCGACGCTCTATCCACTGAGCCAAACTGGTTTCGGCAAGAATGCTATTTCCTTTCTGTAGCAAAATCAGTGATATCATCATAGAAGACAAGAAAAAAATTCTGTGAGATGGCCTTCATCCAGCTAATAAAATAATTGGCACAGAAAAGGATAGAAAACATCCCCTATCTTGGCCTAGAAGGCAGCCAAAGACACAGGGACAATGCCTGACAGCCTGGATTTTGGGGCCCTGAAAGAGACCCACACAGTGAGGGAAAAGGTGGTGAATTTCGTGTTCCTTACTGTGTCCCAAATCCATTTCCCCAGGCTGGTCTTGAGTTTTAAGCATCTATGCCTCCCTAAAGGATTCACAAAATTTCCAAAAGCTCCGTGTATTTTACACAGCTACTCCCTGGAATTCTTGGCTCCTGACCATGTAACTAGTACAGACATCCGTGTATCTTCAGTGAACTGATATTGCCATTCCCCTGCCCTTGTGAACATGGACGTGCCCGGGCCCACATAAAATTCAGGAAGCAGAATGAGGGTGGTGACTAACACCATGAAACCTTATCCTCAAGTCAGCAAACGAAGGCTAGAGCTGTGCCTCTAAAAACAGGACCCACGGATCTTCTGGGCTCCCACGACAGGGCAGGGCACCGACCCTGATTGAAGAGCTGGAAAAGGGGTCTGATTCACAGGACCAAGTGGAGTGGAGCGGAGGTCACAGAACTGGAAGCACACCCAGTCCAGTTCTGGACACCTGCCCGTCTGCCCACGAATGACCACTATGGAATCGAAGGCACGCGGGCTGCCCCAAAAACTCAGCCTGAAGTCTCCATGCACGGCCCGGCCCAGCAACCACAGCAGTCTCCATTCCAGCCCTGGCTACCATCCGGAAGGCATCTGTTGCCTCCCACTTGGCCTGCAGCTCTGTGGTCCCAGTATAACCCAGTGGCCATAAATCTCCATCTCTGCTAAATGTCACCCTACTTCTAACTCTAACTGACTGCAACTTGCCCTTTGGGAAAACAGTTTTACTCCTGAGTGCTCTCCACTAAATGAGTGCCACCTTGTCTCTTTCCTCCATATCATCATTATAATTAATAAGCAACAATATCATCCCTGGTGGTTATGTTATTATTAGGTGTTAACTGGCCTTAGCATCATTATCTCATTAAGCCTTTCCACCTAAATTACTTTATCAGCTTCCCTCCGAAGGGGGTCTGGTCCTGTCTGGCTGAAAGGATTCCCCTGCATGAACACATGAACGCACAAGAATAATCACGGGCATTTAGACCCGTTCCAGACATTAATCATTTTGAAAAATCAATCTTATTTCTACTACTAGGAATATATGTTACATTGTTATCAACCCTCTCATCTAAATGCCTAAAGCAATACTCCGAAGCTTTTTAACTCATTTTTATGAGGAAAAAATGTTGAGGGGATACATCCTAAAATATTTACTCCAGTTAAAACTCCCACCACCACCACCCCCAATCACTGCCCACATTTCCATTTGGATAAATTTCTCCAGTTTTTTCAGTAAGAGGCTGAATTTCAACATTTTCATAGAAAAAGCTATGAGCAGATTTGCTTGTTTAGTCCCCATTTCAGTGGTTCTAGATGCAATCTCTTCTTCAACTCCCCCCAATAATGCATATTAGCTTTCTTTCCTTTCATAGTGTTCATTTTATAATTTTGTAAAAGGGAGAGGAGGACACATTCACAGATGAATGGAGAACATAGACCAATGCATTTCTCTAAAAATGCTTTTCTTCTTGAGGACTTACTGCTTCCTCTGTTGTCCTCACAATTTCATCTTGACCATGAACTCTTTTCAATTTGTCTTTCTTTATTTCTAGGTTGTACTTGTTTCCAAAGGGTAGGCGACATTCTACCAGGAGTTCAGACTTGCCTTTTGCAGGCATTAGTCACGTTTTGCTTTCCATCCCCATTAACTCCCTGTTTCCTAGCCTTAATCATTGTCCATGTAATGCATCATTCATCCTCACTTTCCCTAGTAATTTCCTATTTTTAAATGTCTTATCTCATATTCCTCATTATACTCATTATCCTTCCAACTCCGTTTTTCATTTAATTTTCTCACAAATTGTGTAGTCTTATTTGGTTTGTGGCATTCATTTCCTCTTTTTTGCTCCCCCACCATGAATCATCTCTCTCCCCTCTTCTTCCGCTTTTGAAGTTCCAAGTTTTGTTTGTTTGTTTTCTGAAAGTGCTGGTCATGATTTAAAATGGTGATGAATCTTAATGTCCCCAGACTCTCTTCCTATTTATTTACTTAGTTTTTTTACTTTATTTTTATTGTTGACACTATTTGCCTACCTCCATTCAGCCCCCACTCCCCCTTCCCAGGGCATGATCACACTGTTGTCTGTGTCTGTGTCAGGCATATATGTTCTTTAGCTAATCCCTTCACTTTCTTTCATCCAGTGTCCCCTCTCCTCCTCTTTGACAACTATCAGTTAATTTTTAATAACAATTTCCATTCCAACGGAAAAAATATCATTCTTAAGTCTTCTCACAGCGGCAATCAAATATACAAGGTCTTTTTTCTAGTTAACTGGGGATACAAATCTCAAGTGAAAGACTGCACAGTTAGATGGTGTACATCTGAAAAGCACTGACCATTCTTGGTTCCTTTAGCAACTGAACCATGGCCAAAAACACATAGTATTGTCCTATGGATTTATGTCATTTGAAACTTTTCTCTCAGAGATTGAAAATAAATCCCTAAATGCAAATCCTGGTGCCATCAAACTTTCTGGCAATGCTCAGCCTCTTTTCCTAGAAGAGCATGATTGTTGTTTGTTTAATGTTTATATTTTGTTTTTGAAACTTCACAGGCTTCAGGGACTTCTTTCTTTTCTTTTGTTCTTCCTTTCCTCCTCCTGAAATCTCAGGATAGTTGGTTTTAGCATCTCTAGAGACATTCACACTTCCCTTTATTATGTCTATGTTAGGATCCTTCCTCATCTCATCTTTTTCCAATGATACCTTCCTATTTCAATTGATAGGGACCAATTCCCATCTTTGCACAGTCTCACCTTTGTATTATCCCTCATTTGCCCACCATCACTTTTACTACACACACACACACACACACACACACACACACACTCTATTTCTGGCCATGACCAAGTTCAACAGTTAGTGTGACTGCGCAATTCTCCCAGCCTGTCTTCCAGGTCAAGGGAGTGGCCTTCTTGTTCCCACAATGCTCTTCACTGTGGGCAAAGGAAATGTTGGCATCCTGGTGCTGGCAAAGGTAAAGCATCATGATCACTGACTTTATTTAGTGATTCACCATTACGATTATGACTGTACTATCATTCTAAGCTAGCCAATGTTACATTGCTTATGCAGAAAAGCCCACTATGTTTCTTTGAAATGAGTCAGGTTCCTCTGCGTTAATCCTTTCATATGGGACTCTTTTTTCTACATTTTTTTCCCTAAAGTATGACCCTTTTCCCCCTCACTATTATAATTCACACACAATTTCTCTGGAGAGTATGATATAGTCTAATTTTCTTCATTATTCAATTTGGATCCTGTTAAGTGAGACAGGCATTCATGATAAGAAAGAACATTTAAATTTTGGCTAATAAGTTCATTAGCATTCAGAAAGCTTTGTGCCCCTCATATTTAATAAACCTTTCCATTACAGAGTAAGAAATGCTGCAAAATAGTCAAACAAATTAGCAGTGGGGCCACCAAGAGAGCACATCCATCCCTGATTCAGAGATGTCTCCGTTTATCAGTTTTCTGTCAATCAGTAAAACAAGAAAGATGAAACATGCAATTATATACAAGGAGACAGGACTCCTAATTCTTTCACCCGAGCTGAAGCAGAAGAGTTTTAATTGCTTTGAAAAATGAGATTTTTGTTTACTCTCAAGAGGGACGAAGAAAAAAAATGTAAATCGCCTTAGAGTCGATGGCAGGACTTGACTATGCAAAGCAGAGGTGGGAAGGCCAGTCCATCATCTGTCCCCTCTGTCTTCACAATGGCCAACGTTGACAACGTTCCCTTTTTGCTGCAGCTCCTTCAGCACGTAAGAAAACAAACATTCCCTTTTCATTACAATGTTTAGAGTCATATAGATTTACTGATACTGCTTCTGCTTAATGGGGGTAACACTGCACTAAGGTATTTGAATATGCTGTCAAGTATTCTGGGGTCGATTTTTCATTTATTGTAGTTACTGGGCCCTTTGTTTCTCTCCTAAGTCCTGGTAGTCATTCAGTCTTGTGAACTTTACATACACTATTTTTAGCATATTTGTAAGAAGGAAAGTAAGGACAAGGAGAAGAGATGAAGCACTAGTCAATCCATTTATTAATGTTGCACATGTGCAAAGAAAGGAAGCAAAAGAGAAAATTAAAGCTCTTGGCTATGGAGAGTTATAGGCATTAACCAGAGGTGTCCATTCATTCCTTGACCTCAAATGGGAAGTGAAATTGAGAGTCAAAAGTAATTAATTCCACCATTTAAGCTAGACATTGAAGTCTCTAAAACTATTTCCCAGGGTAAAATTCTCAAACCAAACAGTTTGTATCAGTAATTCTAAACAAGAAATTTCATAAATTTATTTTTCTATAAACTTCCTGCACTTAGAGATATATGTCAAATAGAATTGTTGACAATGGAAGAAACAAAGATGAGAAGTCATTTACATGGGATTCACATTGGGGTAAGAATTGAAAGCATTATCTTTTTGTCTGATTACTGTTGAGTTTTTACTTTTTTTCTTTTTAAAGAGGCCACCAGCCATAATGGTTACATGAAGCACAATGTATATGAAAGATGTTTATTTATTGAGAGGTTTTTTTTTGTTTTTGTTTTTTTTTTTTAGGATTAGGAAGTAGTCATCTAGATTCTCCCCACCTGGCCAGAAATGGGTTGCAGGAGATGGCATAGACAGTGGCCATCACTGTATGGAAGTCTGTACCTCCACAGATGTATCCCAAGAAGTGAAAGACTGTCTATTCCTTTTATCTGGATATATATCTCTTCAGAGTGACACTGAGCCTAAGGCACCTCAAAATAGTTTGAGTGGAATGGGGCATCCGTCTGTAGCTCGTTACCCTGGGAGTACCACCAGCACACCCCCTTGGGACATGGCTGATTCTCACCAAAAGGAGGGCCAGCAAGTGAAAGGAAGAAGGATCTTGTCCCCTCTCCTATGAAAGCTTCTGGAGTATAGAAAAATGTCAGGTTTACCTTGGATCTTCAAACCTATCATACACCTGGCACAGAACACATGGTATATGCTTAGTAGAAATGTGATGAAGGAAAAGGGGAGGAAGAAAGGCAAGGGGAGAAGAAAGGATGAAGGAGGAAATGAAGCCACTATGAGTTCCAAAGGGGAAAGGCAGATTCATTATATCCTGCAAGGTTGATAACAGCCCTTAAGAAAAAAAAAAAAAAGGCCAGTCAAGTGTAGATCTACTTGACCTGGCAGCTTAGGAACAAGGGTTAGAAACAATTGGTAACCACCAATTGTCCAGTACTCTGGGGCCTGGTGTTAGCATTTTTAGAGCTAGAAGGGGTCTTGGAGTCACCCAAGAAGCCTCTAAGTGGAATGTGATGTGACTTTCCCACAATCACATAGCTTGTTAGTATTAGAATAAAGACTAAAACCTGAGTCTCAAATTTTCCAGCCCAAGATTTCTCTGCAGTTTTCCTACATAGAACATAACAGCTGGTCTCTGAATTCTGCCCCTTCTTATTTCCCTCCCCAGGAGCATTTTCCTAACCTGACCTTCTTCCTCTGACACCACGAGACTTCGTACTGCTTGCTAGGGAAACAGTCCGTGCTGGTTCACAGAGCATTACTAGAATGCAGCTTATATGTCTTATAATAGCATGGTCACTGGGCATAACTAATTGGAATCCAGGGCTCAAAAACATATTTCTGGCCACTTGTTTGCTGTGGCCACTGCTCTTCACATTTAAGAGAAAGCAAAAACGTGAGTTTCATGAGGTAGGAACCATGTCTATCTTGCTCCTAGGTCTCCACAGTGTCCAGCTGGTATTTAACTATTTGTTAAATTATTGAACATGACTACAGTTTCATAGTTCATGATTCCAAGAGCATTCCTTGATGTTCCCATTTAAAATAGCCAGCAATATCACTCTTAATCCAAATTCTACCTGGTGTCTCCAGTGATCTAATTAACTCAACACAGGGTCTGATCTCTCAATCCTTCGGCAAAGAGTTCAAGCTTCATTTGACTTGATCTTCTCTGTTAACAACCCTCACCCCCAAGTGAATGAAAAGACATTAAGGGCTAACATCCTAGAAGTGAAAGATAGGAAGTTTATGACTTTCATTTTTAAATCCTGGAGTCCAGAACAGAGACATGTAGGCTTAACAAACTGGTTTTCTTCAAACCACTACTTACGGGGTCTTTGCTAGAGGACCAGCTGAGCTCTGCATGGGAGAGAACCAAGCAGAAGGACCACTAGGATAGTCTGCCTACCTGCCATGGTTACAAACAATCTAGCTGGGGCTCCCAATTTTTATATCCCAGTAGGAAAAACAGGAACCATGCAGTAAAGCATCCCCACTCTTTTCTATATTCTTATTACTCCCTACTTCCCACCCCTAAGGAATTTGTCAAACCATTCCTTCCAATCCTATACAGAATTGTCCCTAAAAGAAGTGCTGGCATTATTTCCATCTTTTTATATTTCCATGGGTGTGTTAGCACACTGTAGACATTTCAGTGCTCTTATCAGTTAGTCCTCCAAGCAGTTGTCCAGCTGTCTTTAATCTGATCCCATTGTCAGCCATTACTTGAATGAAGAAGGCAATTTAGTTAGAAACTGCAGTTGCTGTTCCTCTTTTCTCAGGGGTAGGTAGCCCATCCCTGAGGTCTTCTTGCTGATGGTGTCCAGGGGCCAGGTTTCAAGAAGCTCAGTGGCAGCCGTGCGAAGCAATATAGGAAAAGGCCATGCTCCTCCAAAGGAGTGGGTTTTCTTTCTGTCTCAGCAACTGTAAAATTATAAATCAAAGATTATAAAGTTAAGCCATGGCTCAAGTGAGGATCTTGGTAAATACGCGGCTTAAAGAAAACCCGATGACGGATTCATTGGCATCTACATGAAGTCTGTGGTTTTCCAGACAATGCAGCAGAGACATGAGAACACAGAAAGCATGCCTGAGGATTCTCCACTCCTGCATTTGCTTTACTGTCCCAAAGAAAGAGAAAAAAACATGTAATTGTAATTGCATACAAGTAAATCTGCATGCAGAAAAGATGTAGAATGAGTGGAGCAGGAAGAAAAGGAAAGACCACCCCAAAACAGCCTCTGCTTCCTGACAGAGTTTCACAGGGCTGACCTGAGTGGGACTGTGATTTTCTGACCTGAGTGGGAGCTAAGAAAATAATTCTATTTGGAGATAAACATGGACTTAAGATCCCATGAAAAGTTAAAAACACAGTGACCCATGCCTTACCCAGGTCCTGATGACCAAATGACTGTTTTCTAAAATCATTAACAAAATAACACAGATGGTCCAGATGAAGCGTCACTAGTTTAGGGCACTTCTGCCAAAAGCACCATGGGAAATGTGTTATAGAACCATTGCCAAGGTGCTGGGCAAAACCACCAAATCAGTGACTGGCTTCCACCCGCTTCCTTGATGTGCCTTTTGTCCCTTCCCCAGTGTACATGTGTTGTTATCCACATGCTCAAGTTTCTTTAATAGCTAGATTTACTCAAATCCTAGAGTATTAGCAGTTGGTGGCTTTAACATGCCCATGGGATATTTGCAATGTGAAAATGGAGCTCAGCTCGTATACATGAAACTCTTAACTACTGGAATATGGGGAGAAGAGGGAGGTAGGCTCAAGAAAGCAAGGAAAGAAGGGCTTCCCAGCCTTGTTTCATCTAACCACCAACCCACACCAACTACCAAACCTCCAAACGTGGGCTTCAGGAACTTTTCCTCCAATGACATTACAGAGCTGGTAACCTGGTATCCAACCCTGTTCCAAATCCCTCACTTTACAAAGAAACAAACTGAAAAGCGAGTGGCTTACCTAGTGTCAAACACAAACCCATGGACCGACTAAAATGCAGAGCCAAGACAGCCTAGTTTCCCAAATCCCAGTCCAAGCCCTGCCCAAGTAAATACCCATGAGCACAACACATTGTCTTTGCTCCGGACACAGACAGGAAGATCATGTTCTCAAACTCCAGAGCGGCATTTGGGTGGTATCTGAGTAGTAATTTCCATTGCTAGACAACAATCTAGTTCAGTGGGTCTAAGAGCAGTATTTGGGTAGTATGAGTAGCGATTTCCCCTTCCTGGACTACAGTCTGGCTCATTAAGTCCAGGGAGACACAGGAATGTTAGCTCATTCCCTGAGGGGTTCTGATCAGTGAGTATAGGAACCACCTCTACGTGCTTCCCTTGTTGCTCCTCTACCTCTGAGCACCATGCAGCCAGTTAGAAAGTCCCCCTGAGGGACTGCTGGGGACATCTACTGGAGCCTAAAGATCAAAAGGCTGTGACCATTGGTGCACAAGCCAGAGCCCTGAAGGCAAACCGGAGCCTCAAAGAATGATTAAAATGCACAAGAAAGATCTCCTCTTAGGACCTGTCGACCTTAATGACTTTGTGGCTAGCAGTATCCGAGCAATACCCTCCAGGTTCCTATATAATCAATCTTCCAACACAGTGCTGAGCTCCTACTTTGAATAAGACTGTACCCAAGGCTGAGATGGACAAATCAAAGTAAGGCCTGATTGTAAGCAATCTACGTATTAGGAAGATCAGACATGTTTACTTAAGAAGAGTATCAACATGACAGAGCAGTGTCCTTGAAGATGGAACACAACACCACAGCTCAGTCTCATATAGGCATGTTACACACAATTAAATGATTTCTATACCCATTGCCTGGCAGAATCTTGTAGCAGATCCTACTGCCCTGAGATGCTGGTTCAGTGAGCCTGAGGAAGAGCTCAGAACCTGTATTTTTAACCAACGTCAGGTGAATCCACAAATCAACTTTTAAGATTCTTACAGTATTTTTTAAGGCTGAGCTGAGAAAAATCTACAGAAATTAGGATGTTGTATTGTATATTCATGGTTTGCAGCCCCTCAGCATTCCCGGCTACTCAGCTTGGCCCCTGAAACCCATATCTGTTTGGTTTTGTTCCTCTGAGGTCAATCTTGGCCGATGCTAGCTTCCTACTTTTTATCTCTTACTTAGGGCCTCCTTCATCTTCCCAGTTGGAATTTGTTTTCTGGAAAAGGGTGCAGCTTTATTCTTCAGGGAAACACATAAGCTAAAGCCCATGTACAGCTATCTATTGTATAATTCTATTTATATAAAATGTCTAAAATAGACAAATCCATAGAAACAGAAAGCAGATTAGCAGTTGCCAAGGGCTGGAGGGTAGATCTGAGAGATGACAGCTGAAGAGTCTTTTGGAGGAATGACAGAAACGTTCTGGAATTAGATAGTTGTGATGATTGCCCAACTTTGTGAATATGTTAAAAACCACTGGATTGTATGTTCTAAGAGGGTGAATTTCATGGTATGTGAGTTATATTTCAATTTTTGAAAAAGCCTATATCAGTGTGCAAGCAACCACATAGCACATACAGGTGGGTGACCTGGCTCTGAGTTCTCAACAGAGGCAAAATTTTGCCAGGACAGCTGGTAACAATAATAGCTACCATTTACTGCCTACTTACTATGTGGCAGACACCCGTGATACACACAGTACATGGTTATCTCAAATAATACATCATAACCAAAGATGCAGATACTAGTGTTTAAGTGTTACCATTAGTAATTTCATAGATGGTAAAATGGAAGCATAGTGAGATTAAATAACTTGACCAGGCTCAGAGCTAGTAAGTGGCAAAACTGAAAGCTAGAGAGGTGTGGTTAAATAGCTGCCTACAGACTCTACCCAAAACCATGCCCTTCATGGATCTGATATTCCCACCATTAGATTTGGCAGAAATACAACAATAATAGTAGTGGTAACAATGTAGCTAAGGTTTATTTAATGTTATCTATGTTCTTATCTATGTTCCCATCTATGTTCCCTTTACTAAATTCTCTACTAAGACCATATCATAAAAACTCTGTGAGGTACACACTATTGTCACTTCCAACTTACAGAGATGAAAAGTAAGGCAGAGAGAATACTTAAATAACTTGCCCAAAGCTACATTGCCAGTAAGTGATGGGGTCAGGATTTGAATACAGACCCTTAGTGTTAAGCCACTTTGTCAGAGATCCAAACTCAGATACCTACAGGGGGCCAGAAGAATGAAAGGTGAAGTGGACCCCATATATTTCTTGAAATGCAAAATAGTAACTTCCCATATTTTCTTTATCTATGAGATAGGGTATAATTTTCTCTAAAATACTATAAGGCAAACAAAGCACAAGAGCAATGATGAAGAGTAAATGACATTTTGCTTCAATGTTGGGGATACAAAGGGTGTGGCAGAAACTGTGGAAAATTGGAGAAGAGCCCACTTCATCTAAAGGAGCAACCACCATTCAATGCCAACCCTCTATTGTCAAGTGGGGACACGGTGCAGTATTGCCATATTTTCTAAGAGAAACTAGAAAGATCAGATTTTTACATGAAGTCTTTTAGTTTTTTAAAAAAATGGCATAGAATTCTACAAACTAGATTGGGCCTATAGAAGTCACTCTCGACCTCTGTATATAGTAAAACACCTCCCCAAGCAGTTCTATGTGACTGGAATTTAGGACTGGGGAAAGAACATGACAGAGTGAGTCTGGAATGATGAGGAAGATACTTTTTGCCCTAAAGAAGGCAAATATTATTCTACAAGCCAGGGAAAGCAGAAGATCTGTTGTTCTGTTTTAAGAACAGGGAGGTGTTCTGGCCAGGTAGCTCAGTTGGTTGGAATACTGTCCCATACACCAAAAGTTTGGGGATTTGGTTCCCCGTCAGGAAGCATGTGGGAGGCAACTGGTCAAGGTTTCTCTCATACCAATCTTTCTCTCCCTCTCTCTTTCTCTCTCCCTCTCCTTTCCTCTTTCTCTCTCAATATCAATAAAAACATATCCTTGAGTGAGAATTTTTTTTTTAAAGAAGAGGAAGGCATCAGAAAGACATCTCTGAGGACACTGTGAAGTATGGAATAGCTGGGAGAGAGAACTGAAGCAGTGAGAAGTGGGAGGTCATTGCAATAGTCAAGCCTACACAAGGCAGTGGTCATGGAGAGAAGAGAATAGACTTAAATCAGCTAGTAGCATGCACCTTCCTTCATAAATGATAGATTTGCTTTTATCAAAAGAGTGTATAGATACACTGTATTATATACCCATAACATCACTCGATAAAGAAAAAACATTATCGTGAAGAGGGAGACATCAGCAAATGTGAGAAGAAAGCCATGAGAGAAATAAGAGAGGAGTTTCTGGATACAACTTGTTTGCGGTTTGGTTTGGCATATAAAAAGGAAAGAAAATGTTCATGGCTGGGGAGGAAACAACTTGAAAATTGCCTAAGAAAACCAAAAGTAAATGAGAGAAATAAAAAGAACACATTAAGAAGAAATATAGGAGACCAGCAGGGAAAAAATAATTAGGCAATGAAGAGCAGTGACAGTCCCTAATGTCCGGATTTAATGCAGATAAATGAGAGAAATCCGTGAAGGCATTTTCGAAGGATATCATAATGAAGGCACTAAGGAGATGGCTTTAACAGAGACAGAACTCAAGAATAGAAACCACAATAGATATATTTATAAGGAGAAGAAGAAAAAGAGGGCCAAAATATGGGAATGAATTTTAGCTATTAGAAACCAATGGGAATAGATGAGTTTTAGAGATGTCAGAAAGGAAAATATGACATGATTTTGGAATATTCTCAGAGTGAAAGTAAGGTCTAGTCTGTAACAAAACACCAAGTTCCCTCTCCACCAGTGCTTAAGAAAGAGCTTTGAGGTTAGCCAAGGATAACACCAGTGTTGCATTCCAGGGGTGAGAAGAGGAGAATACAGTTAGCAGAAAATTCCCAAAGGGAAGGGAGCAAAGATTGTTGTCCTTATCAAGTTTGATTTTCATTGGTTATAACATCGCCCAGCCTGGAATAGAGTGTCCCACAGAACCAATTTCTTCAGATGTAACCTTTTAAAGTCCAAGAACATTCTGGGAGAACTGTAGTAGAAGTGGGGAAAGGAGGAAACTGTGCCATACTCAATCCAGGGATAAAGAGGGCCAACAATAGTAACAAAAGATCTTATTTATTTATTTTTTATTTTTTGTTTTATTTTTTTATTTCTTTATTGATTAAGATATTACATATGGCTGAAACCGGTTTGGCTCAGTGGATAGAGCATCAGCCTGTGGACTGAAGGGTCCCAGGTTCGATTCCGGTCAAGGGCATGTATCCTGGTTGCGGGCACATGCCCAGTAGGGGGCGTGCAGGAGGCAGCTGATCAATGTCTCTCTCTCATTGATGTTTCTAGCTCTCTATCCTTCTCCCTTCCTCTCGGTAAAAAATCAATAAATTATATTTTTTTAAATAGATATTACATATGTGTCCTTATCCCCCTATTACCTCCATCCCCCCTTTCATGTCCTTACTGCCCACCCATTGTCTGTATTCATTGAATAGGCTTATTTGCATGCATACAAGTACCAAAAGATCGTATTGTAAAGCATGAAGTTGTACATTAAAGGAGAGGAAATACAAGTACATTGATAGCAACAGGGACAATCATTTAAATGTATGTCATGTAATATCTGGCAGCTTAATACAGTATAAGTTTGATATCAGATAGGCCATGTTACTCCATTTTGCAGAATAAAGTGTGTGAGGGTATGTAAAATAGTAACTTGCTAAAAGTCACATAGATTGTAAGTTTTAGAGCTAAGTCTCAGTGGGTTCTCCAGCTTATGCATTTTCCACTAAACCACATTGACTACAGGCCATCTTCCACCTGGATTACTGCAAAAGCCTTCCTAAGTGTTATATCTGTCACCTTTTCCATCCCCCATTTAATATGTAGCTCAAGCAACATTCTGAAATGCAAATTTCACATTAGCACATACCCTGGAATATCATAGGTGTTAAACACATACGTTTTGAAATGAGTGAATATATATGATATGGCAAGGACTGTCACTGGTTACTAAATGGAACTATACTAGATGCCAAATCCATAAGTGGTCCCAAAGCCCATAATTTTGGTACCTTCAATTTACATCCAGTACATTGCTATAGATTCTCTTCTTCGACATTCTAAAAAATTCATCAACATTGTATTGAGCATGTGTTCTATGCTCTTCCTGTTCTCAGAGCTACAAAGAATTCCATGAACAAGATTCAATTCTTGCCCTCAAAAAGCTTATAGTCTAGTGGAGAAGCCTTCATTTTGGCAACATATTGAAACTCACATTTTCTTTAATTCCTTTCAGGACTGAGCTGACAAGCAATCCTAGACAGGTTAAGTATTTGGTAATTGCCAGTTGACTATCACTTATACCTATAGGACTACACTGGGTCTTGAGAGCTCAGGTCAAATTTTTATCATCCTACTGGTTAACATAGTACCTGGTATGTAATAACAGGTTTAAAATGAATGAAAGAATAAATAAATGAATGAACAAGCAAACAAGTCAAGTCTTATAATAAAGCTTTGGAATATGAGTCTGAATCTCAGCAGGAATTCTCCATCACTCCACAGATAAATGACTTGGTGATAAGTGTCCTAGGGAAGAACCAGCCCCTTAGACACATATTTGCCAGGTTGCAGTTAGTGGAGCATGGGAACAGGAAAAAAAGAGAGGCACGGTAGGATTTTAGATGGTTTCCCAGTGTTAGTCCAGGTTCTTTCATGTGTCCTCAGGTTTAAAGAGGAGTGGCTGTGAGGTAGTCACACCCACATGGAATGTTGAGTTGGCTTGGCCTGGCCTCCTACAGCCCCAAACCTGCTCAAAGAGGCAGACCATAGAGGTAAGTCAATAGATAAATAGGTAGATGGATCATATTATTCACCACACATTTTCACAACCTGGTAAGAAAACCCTCTGATGACATGTTACTTAAAGTGTATCTTAAGGCCCGGCTGGCATGGCTCAATGGTTAAGCATTGACCTATCGACTAGGAGGTTACAGTTCAATTCCCGGTTAGGCCATATGCTGGGGTTACAGGTTCTATCCCTAGTGGGGGGGGGGGTGCACAAGACAACTGATCCATCATTCTCTCTCATCATTGGTGTTTCTATCGCTCTCTCTCCCTCTCTGAAATCAAAAATATATTTTTGAAAATAAAATAAAGTATATAACCAACATGAGTAAATATCCAACGGAAACAAATATGTTTGTATTTTCTGTACCTTTAAAAACTAGAACCAAAAATATGAAGAGAAACAGCTATCTAACAGTATTCTTCATACACACACACACACACACACACACACACGCACACACACACAGTCCTAAAATTTCCCTGCTGCCAACCTGTTAGCTATTTGAATAAACATTATTTCTGCCACACACAGCACCAAGTAGTACCTTGTAGTCAGTTACAAAAATCTTTATCAAAGTTAGAGCATAGTATTATTTTGACACCAGACAGTCCTTTGCTTTTGTGTGGAATCCCTGTGTTGCCTGAACAGTGTATGATTTTGCTTTTGTGCAGACAATCAGCAGGTCATTAGCATATCGTTTAAATCGCCCTGAACTCAGGATGGAACCCCAGGGACCTGAAGGCAGAATAGACTGAAGAGAAGATGTGGTGTTTCTGACAGTTACCTCTGATGGCAGCTAAAAAGGTATGATTGCAACCACATGACAGCTTAATGCAACAGATCCCTGATCTGTTCACATGACAAATTCTGATTAATGGGATTAGTAATCATTATTAATTTTTAAGTTTTGAGGGAGCACTCCATTACATTCTACTATTAGAATACTGACACAGGGTCCTCCATGAACTGACCATGTTCTATCATTTTACTGCCTCTGGTTCTACATATTGGTAGACTTGATATCACCCATAATTTATTCAGATGGAGTTGGGGGGAGGTGGAGTCCTACTGCATATTTAAAAGATCCATGAAGAAATTTTGCATTAGAAAGTGAGAGTGAGATAAACTGAAACTAGGTATGAGCCAGAATTTGCCATTTTTACCCATGCACATTTGCATGTGCACAGACACACACACAGGATAAGGTTTACTTCACTATATCCACATCTGGCAATGATGTGCACATAGTGAAAAGATTTTACATCCCCTCCAGAAAGCCCTTAGGCTATAAGGAAAATCATCCTACATCTAATAAACCCATCTGAGATATATCTCCCATATGGCAAAGCCCTGTTTTGCTTTATTCCAACAAATTGGTCTTTGGATCCCTCTCACAGCTGCTGCTGCTATTGTTTAAGATGAATTGAACCCTGGCATGAGAGATGCTGTGCACAGCCATCAGGACCCCCACATCACTGCGCAAGCGCTGAAGTGTCACCTGGGAGGAGGACTGAGCACCCGGGGTATTTAAAGACCTGACACATCATAAACACTCAACAACAACAGCAAAAAACTTTTAGAAAAAAGAAACAAAACAGAATATTCTGGCAATAGATCTCTAAACCAGATTACCACCAAGACAATTATATGTGAAAATAGGCAAATGAATAAATAGCTTTTCCTCAGAATACTTTGCTATTATTCTCCACCACAGTTTGGTTTAAATTGAGAAACACGAAGTGTGCCAGCAAACTAGCACAGGAGGCACAGAGATAAATGGGCCCCTCCCTGGTGAAGTGCCCCTCCACTGGAGAAATGGGACACCTGGGGTTCTGTCCAAGCAGGCTCCTCTACCCTTGCAATAGCGGTTAGAAAGTTTTTATACAAATCCATATATTTAATTCAGTCCTGGGAAAGGAAAACATTTGCTCTTCTTACTAGTTTTTCCCACTTTTATTGAGGTATACTTAACACATAAAATTGTAAATTATTTAAAGTGTACATCATGACAATTTAATACACATCTATACTGAGAAAGGATTTCCCCCATTTAGTTTATTAGCACATCCATCACTTCACATATTTATCTTTTGTTTTTTTGTGGGATTTTTTTTTTTAATGAGAACATTTAAGTTCTACTCTTTCAGAAAATTTCAATTATACAATACAGTGTTACCAACCATAGTACCATGTTATACATCATATCCTCAGGCCCCCCCCTCCCTATTTACACCACCATCACCACAAATTAAGTTACTTGATTTTTTTTCATAATTTACTAGAGACCTGGTGCATGAAATTTGTGCACAGTGGCGGGAGGGGAGGGTATCCCTCAGTCCAGCCTGCACCCTCTCCAATCTGGGACCTCTCCAGTGGGATTGGGCCTAAATGGGCAGTCAGACATTCTTCTCACAATCCAGGACTGCTGGCTCCCAACCACTCGCTTGCTTGCCTGCCTGATTGTCCCTAACTGCTTCTGCCTGCCAACCTGATCACCCCTAACCACTCTCCTGGCAGCCTAATTGATGCCTAACTTCTCCCCTGCTGGCCCGATTGCCCCAAACTGCCCTCCCCTGCTAGCCTGGTTGTCCCAACTGCCCTCCTCTGCCAGCCTGGTCCCCTCCAACTGCCCTTCCCTGCAGGTCTGATCACCCCCAACTGTCCTCCCTTGCAGGCCATCTTGTGTCCACACAGGGGTGGCTATTTTTGACCACATGAGGGTGGCCATCTTGTGTGTTGGAGTGATGTTCAATTTCCATATTACCTCTTTATTATATTGGCTAGCTTCCTTCATCTTTTTTATTTTGCTCTGATTCTACCAGAATTGGAAGATGTTTTCAATATGCTAAAATTAAATAAATAAACAAACAAATGTGAACTAAGTTTATGTTCAATAGAAAAGAAAGCCTCTTATAGCAAGCCTATAGTTATAATTCTAACCTCATATATAAAATATACCACAACTGTCACAAAATGAAATGACCAATATCGGGAGATAATTCCAAATCCTTTTGATCTAACTGGGATGGGTCATCACAGGCACATGGCCAGGATTTTCTCGACACTTTGAGCTGTTCAATATCATTGCTACTCTTGTGGGAGGGCTTTTCCTTTCCAATTTTATCAAATTTCATCATATTCCTTTCTGAAACTTAAATAAGATACCTTGCCTGATCCATATTAACTTGGGACAATTTCTTATTAATTTCGGATTGAGGAATTCACTCTTCCTCCTTCTTTTCTTCTTCCTTACTCTACTAGCCTACTTTCCTTCTGGCTTGTTTTCTTCTAAAGTTAACTTTTTCCATGTTTTGAGTATTAATTTAAAAGTTCTCTTTTCCTATGCTCTCAGAAAGAAGAATAGCAAAAAATATATATGTATGGATGATAGGATTGAAAGGATGAACAAAATGAAAAAGCAAGAATGTTGAGGCTCCCTCAACCTTTTTTTTTTTCTCCAGCTTCTATTTCTGTGGGTGGCCAGAAACTGAAGGGACATTCTAAAAAGACTCAAAGGAAAACAATGCTCAGAGGAAATAATGCTGGAGAGATGCTAAGAGAAGAGACACTGTTAAAGGGAGCAACCCATCTATCTCAATGTTCTTCTTCCTCTAATCTCTTTCTACCACCCATTTGCAGTGGCCTTTCCATTCCTGGTAGGGCTGAACCTTTTGGAAGCTCAGAATACATATAAGTCAGAGGACATGAGGTAAAATTCCACTTACCAAAAAAAAAAAGGTACCTTCCCCAGGGCCTCTAGATTCTTTGCTCAAGTGCTTTCCACTGCACCCCACCCTTCCTCCCAAAAAAACACACACACCACTGGGCCACCCCACACCTGAACTTCTGGTTGAGCCAGTAGAGCACTGGAAGTTTGGAGGCAGGACCAGAAACTCAGCAGAGCCCCAGGCAGTGGCTCAGCCACCACCTCTACAGTACTGGGAATGCACTGTCCCCAAAACAACCCCCGAAAAGTTGGGTAGGAGGAGCAGTTGGGAATGTCAGAGACAATTGGGTTGGCATCAGGGAGGCCTCACCCACCTTCCCACCAGGCTCTAGTCTTGGCTATATCATAGGGTGCAAGAGTGTCCTGACCCTGCCTCCCAACTTCCAGTTAAACCAGAAGCTGGACATTCAGGGGAGAGGCCAGGAATGTGGCCAGCCAGGTGCAGGGACATTACTGCCACGTTTCCATTATGGCCCACAAGCACAATCTGGGCCACACGAGTGTGTTTCTTTAACCGAAACATTCTGAGGATCTGTTTGAAAAGAAAATCTTCTGTCCCAGACTTTGAACCACGATAGTTGTCATTTGTTGAGCACTTATTATGTATGGGTTAGACTCGCTCTACAGTAGGTCATTTCATTCTAGCAACCCTATGCAGTTTGAGCCATTCAATAGCATTGCTATTCTTGTGGGAGGGTTTTCCTCTCCAATTTTATCAAATTTCATTATATTTTTATTATAATTATCTCCTTTTACATAATAGAAAACTAGAGTTTAGAGCAGTACAGCAACTTGATTGAGGCTACTAAAGAGACAGATCCAGAATCCCATTGCAAATAGATCTGACTCCAAAACCACATATTTTAACCATCAAGTGTAGAAAACCAAAATTATACACCTTTGAGGGCACTTTTGCCGAATGGGATTTTAAGGTATTTTGGCCATGTTTTGTTAGAACAGAATGCAGTAACTAGTCAGATAGC
Organism: Lasiurus cinereus; assembly: GCA_011751065.1. Taxonomy (NCBI): domain Eukaryota; kingdom Metazoa; phylum Chordata; class Mammalia; order Chiroptera; family Vespertilionidae; genus Lasiurus; species Lasiurus cinereus. The sequence continues at coordinate 15,930,963 of JAAGEH010000307.1, read as the reverse complement.
ACGTAGTTTTCCTCTATCTGTCAATATGCCTGAGGACAGAAGGAGATTTTAGAAATCAGATAAACAAGCACCAGAGATAATCCACTGGGGAAACAGAACAGAAGGGAGTATATAGGTGGGAATGTGAATTCTGGGCTCATTCTATCAGTTCAGCGTTGATTTCTCTCAAGCTTAAAGCATTTCCTTGTCTTTCAGAAGCAGGCATACATGAAACAGAGCTTCCATAAACTTTAATCACAGCTCTCAATAAACAGGCCACATACTAATATCAGTTGTACCCATGAAATCCCCTGAAATGTAAGATCTTTACTCATGAGTTCTTAACTTTCCAAGTCACATGTTAGGAGGGATACTGACTGATGGACACCAAGGAAAAGTATATGAGTACAAAGTACTGGAAAAGTCCTAGAGACTTTCTGAAGAAAACGGTAGATGCAAGAAATGAAGACAAAATCAACACTGCCTTTGTGTCCCATGGCCCTTAGCTCTTAAAGTAAAGGCACCCTTATGATTTTATAGGAGTTTCAATAATAAATGTAATTGATAATTTAACATAATAATAAAATAAACATGTTGAGATAGTTTTCCTCTTCCACAGAGGCCTTAAGAATTCTCATGATAATGACTTTGGGGGCATTATGACTATTTATAAAAGATTCTAGTCAACCCAAACTGCTATTATTACTTCCCCTCCCAGCACCCATGCACTCTCTGGAGGCTCCTATTTGTATATTTGTGGTTGTTAAGGGAGCTCCGGCTTCTTGTGGGGAAGGAATGACAGCAGCAAGCCATCAGTTAGCTTCCTGCCTCTCTCAAGGCCTCCCAACCCTATCGTTGGGATTACTCTAATCTTAGTGAACTATATGACCTGACAGCAGGTGATCCTTCCATTGGGATAAAAATTTGTCCTTTTTATCCCACAGGCTTCTTAAAGAAACAAGGATATCCTTCTAGAACAATGATCACACAAAAAAGAGCAGAATGAGGAAAGTCAAGGCCCATGCCTATCGCAATCTCAATCAAGAACTCAGAGGCCTGAGATCTTATGAAATGGGTCCAGGCCAACAGGGTAAGCCAGCTCCTTATGTGATATAATTTAGAGAGAATTAAAATTCCACTACTTTTCTTTAGTCATTCAGCCAACCAATATTTACTGAGCACCTGCTAGGTGGGGGTTTCTGGAAGACAGAGATACAATGTTCATAGGGTTGTCAAATTTAGCAAATAAAAATCTTATATTTGATCCAATAACTCTAAATGGTCATCAGGAGACTAGGCTTCCCTATAAGGAACTTACAATCTAGAGCCCTATGCATTTTGTAAAAAAAATTTAAATCCTTTAACACCTTTGCAAAACTGATTTATATTTTATCCTCAAAGTGTACAATGTGAGGGGAAAATACACAGAAGAAATGAGTTTTGAAAAGGAAAAAAGAGAGAGAAATTTCCAAGATAAGGTAATCATTAGAAGAAAGTCACAGAGGAAGTAACAATGATTGATCCAGTATAAGGCAATGACTATGTGTCTGCAACTTGGGATGCAGGAGGTCAAATAAAGGAATCCAAATGAAAAATTATTGCTGAGAACTCAGCTTGTTTCACTTGCATTCCAAGTTAGTGACAAGCTGGCCAAAAATGTTGTCAAGGTTGGTAAACATTTCTCTTAGACCTGAGCAGAGCATCTAGTAGGATCTCATGCCAACTTATGGTTTGGGGTGGAAACCATACAAAATGTGGTGGTTTTATAGGATTTGAACCTGAAAGCAGGAAAATGTGGTGGTTTGAACCTTATTTTCTTGGAATATTTTAGGCACTCGGGCATAAAAATTCCCAGTCAGACTTGGGAGGTCCAATCTGAAACAATAAAATGTTTTCACACTATCCTTTGAGCAACCACAAGGAATAGACTTCCAAGAGAAGTTGTAAACTCTTGTTTGAATGTATTTTAAATATGGTTGATAGATGGACCAGTTAGGCCATATTTATGTGGCAGAAACTGACTTATATTTGGAGGGAGGAAAGAAGGCTGTCTTTTTCTGGAACCATATTATCCACAGGGGAAAAACAAAACAAGTTTTTTTTAATGCATGTCGTTGTGTTCATCATAACGCCAGTTGAATGATTCATTCCATTGGCAGAAATTACTTGGTCAGTGTGCTATGAGTGACTCCATAGCTTGAGTGAGAGTAGGAGGGGTAAAGTATTTTTTTTTTATTTTACATGTCAGTTATTAAAGTCACTTCAAATTTTCATGAAAAGATATGGAGCATTAATAAATAGGAAGTGCCACAAAAGTAGTGGCAGAAATACAGTTAGAGAACAACAAATACCATATGATCTCACTTATATGTGGAATGTGGTGAACAAAATTAATGAACAAAAAAGAAACAGAGACATGGATATATGGAACAAACTGACAGCTGTCAAAGGGGAGTGGGAAGAGGGCACTGAATGAAAGAAAAAGAATGGATGAGCCAAAGAACATATGCGTATCCCATAGACACAAACAACAGTGTGGTGATGGCCAAAGGGCCCTATGGAAGTGGGCAAAGGAGGAATGGGAGGGAAGGGGGACATCCGTAATAGTTTCAACAATAAAAGTAAGGTTAAGAAAATAAAATTATAAAATCGTTAATAAATAATTGGAAAAATAAAAAGAAGTGGCAGAAATAGAAAGATTCATTTGCATGGCAAACTGTATATATTTTTTTTTACTAGTTACCATTTCTAATCTTAGGATCCCATACCCGACCCACATTGTCTTATGCCTGGGGCAAAATACAAATTCCTATCTCTCCATTCCTTTCCTTTCCTTGAACAGGTAACTGAACTGCCTCATGGGAATGTGTAAGTATGGGGCTAGGACTGTGTTGGGTTTTAAGCAGAATTGACTGTGATGGCATAAGATCGCCCTGCCTACGTGCAAGAAAATAGACATGAATTTCCCCCAAGCTTTTTTTGCAACTTCTGTGAGGCCCATGCTCTGAACCAGCACCCAAATCAAAATTACTTCACTGTTTACTTTGAAGAGAATAATATTCTTTAATCATCAATGGAAAGTCTATTGTTCTCACAGTGGATTGGAATTTCTTTTTTTCTTCATAAATTTTGTATTGGTTTGCTTTATTATCAAGGGGGCTAACGGAGAGATTATAAACAGCAGTTATGGTTTACAAGAGCAGAACAGTAGGAATCATCATCACTTAATTCATATATTTATTAAGTTATTCCAGGAAAATCTAGTTAAAATTTGGACCTTGTACCTTTGAAACATTTGATAATTCCAAGATGAGAAATTGGTTTAACTTTTCCTTTCATAGAAGAAAAAGAGTTTACAAATCTAATTAAATAAGCTTTGCAGGGGGTGATTAATCTTAAGAAAACAAACTGCTTTCAAACACTCCAGTAATAACTGTTTCTGAGGATTAATGAAATGATTACAAAGAATCCTAGCCTACTCATTAAAGCAGACCCATTAATGAGGACTTGGCCACATAGTATTGGCTCCTGCTTGTGTAAATATTTTCTATACAGTAGACACCAATATTCTGTAACTCTGACATAATCATACTTTATACTGGTCTTCCCTCAAATTAGCCTGCCACACAATGAGGATTTCCCTGTTTCTGTTCAAGAGTTGTATGAATCCAAGATGCCAATGAGACAAGCCTAAATGGGATTTTAAAGATGTTTAGATCCCTCCATTGTCTATTAATGACTTTTACATATACATATGTCCTTTAAACCAATGGCATAATTGGATTTATTGGAAGCCCACTTGGCCAGGGCATTGTGATAGTTGAAACCTGACTATTGGCACTCATGTAGGTACTCCAAATCACTAACTGAGACCATGCATAAACTGTATGTTGAGTAGTTTGGTCAGTTGTCTAAGATTTGTACAGTTAACCCAACTTCTCTGTGAGTACTGAAGATATTTTATCTTAAAAATACCAGCAGTTCCTTACAGATCCCACAGTCAAAACTCTTCATAAAGTTACTATGGTAATAAATGTTAGGTTCCCTTGAGCCCTCTCCTTGAGGAATATTAAGTTGTGAAAACGAAATGTATAAGAATACATTCAGTTACAGCTTATTTATAAATGCAAGCTAACAGAAAGGAAAGTTTGAATATTTATTCCTTCTACATACATATACTATTGAGTATTTACTATCTACCAGGCTCAGCTGTGAGCTCTGAGAAAGAGAAATGTTACATTGTGCTCACCACAGCTGATGGTCTAATTAGGGAGAGAGATAAGCAAAGCAACGATGACAATAAAAGAAATAAGCAGTGGGTGCTACGGAGGCACAAAGGCAGCTGCCTAATTTCAAGCATCAGAGAAGACTTCCCAGGGGAGGTATTACTTGAGCAGAATTAGAGAGGTGAAAAGTTAGCCAGGTGAGCCACCACAGGTGAGTGGTTTCTATAACAAGGGCATAGCTTATGCAGAAGAAACGAAAAGGCCTTGTGAAGCATTATGTTAATGTTAAATATTAACTAGTAGTCTTTGAATATTTACTTTTCACAAAACACCTTGCTAAGCATTTTAGAGGCATTTATCTTATTTCATTCTACCAATGTCACATACGTTAATTCTATTGTTATTCCGATTGTACAGAAAGGAAACTGAGACTCAGAAAAGAAAAAAAAAAAAAAAAAGAAGAAAAAAACTTGCTCAAGATTATCCAGCAGTCTGACTCCAGAGTCCAGTGGCCTCTGAAGTCTCCTCAGATATGCCAGACTATGGCACTTGTCTTTTCTTGATAGACCATGGGAGACACTAAACATTTTAGATGAATCTACTAAAAGTAAGCCTAACAGCTTTTTAGTGAGAAAAAGACCACCTTTCTTGGCTAAATTATTTTTTGATCCTTTGGTTCAATACCGCCATTACTTCCTGGTTAAATTTGATTTCTCCCTCATTTAGAGAAAGAATGGTGACTTTAAAAGTGGATAAACCCCAGAATCAGGAAGGAGGCAACAACGATGCTGTTTTACACAAACAGGAACTTGTGTTGCCATGTATTACTCTCGTAGGCCAGACAGAAACCAATGCGCGTTGTCACACTGTGCGTACATGTATGACTCATCATTTATACCTTTCTCATTGAGATGGGGTCAGACTGCAAAATCCTAATACTTTAAATTCAGAATACTTCAATATTTTTTGCATTATAATTGATGGTTTTTAAAGGACAAGATTTGCTGAGAACCATGTTAAAGATAAAAAGAGTGGAACTATAGTGATCTAAAATTATCTAATTTTCTAGAAAATTACTACTTTCTACAAGCTGCAAAAACTTTAATTAAAAAAGACAAGGAGGCCTATTCTCTCTCCTGACATACATAAGATATGCCAGGCTCTTGGGATTCTGGTAAAAGGAAAAGAGCAGACTGAGGAGATTTGAATTTTTGGCAAAAATCTAAATATAATTAGGATGTAATGCTTATTTCCATCTTTAAAGGCCAACAAGTGACCAACATTTGTTGCTTTTTCAGAGAGAAAGTAATTTTGACTTTAAAATATGTGTAAAGTTCTCTTATAAACTGTAGAGCCAGGTTAAGTCAAAAGCAAGACAATGCACAAACCAGCTCATGGGAGCATAAGATAGGGGTTAGGTTTTTTGGGTTTTTGTTTTTGTTTTAGAAAAATACCACCAAAATGAGCATTCCTGGGATACTTAATGCAATGCTTTTTGTATCTGTAGCCAACAAAATGTCCCCAACATCCTATAAACAGATATTTTGGTAGCTTCCACTACAAATTCTCTAGAACTTGATTATAATGGTAACAGATTTAGAGGAATGAATGGATCAACGAAAAGGGAGGCCACTAAGGTGAGAACAGGCATTGAGTCTGAAAATTACCTAAACCATTTAGAGGACACAGTCTATGGCCATAAAAGATTTCTCTGCCTAAACAATCTGTGTGTGTGTGCATGTGTGTGTGTGTGTGTGTGTGTGTGTGTGTGTGTGTTCTTTCATCTGCTTTTTCCCTTTGCCCTCTTTCTTCCCGAATTCTCTATTGCAGTCCTTCTTCAAAACTGTGCTCCCAAACCAGTTGTCTAAAATCACCTTAAAAGGACATACTTGATGCAAAGCGGGTTATTGTAAAATTGTCCTACAAGTACAAGCATTTGGGTAGCCTCTGTGTCAGAGTGATTTGAGCTGTGATGGAGACTGGCTCATTGAGGTTAAATGATAATCAACTATAATAGGGATGATTTGAAGCTGAGTAGCTTTCTTTTTTTCTTAGCAAATTTAGATATCTACATGTTCCTCCCATTCAACAAGTTCTGAAGAAAGCTAGGTGGCAGCTATAGCTTTATTAGCAGCCTCTTCAATATAATATTAATGCTTTGTGCTATGACAGGAAACTGAGAAGTAAGGGGAAGAATGTGTACATAGCACAGATGTTTATGATTATGTACACATCACTTGTGTTGAGTATGTGGCTCAACTATACTAACTATGCTAACCAATTAACTATATATTGAAGGTGGTTTGAAAAGCACTATAAAATAGATCCGTGCTGTATATGCAAGCACAGTGAAGTACTGCATTGTTTGTTTAAATATCAGGTAGCATAAAATATCCCTCTAGGTGCTTGTCTAGGGACATATTTGGATTGTGAGCATTTTAACAATCATTTCTTTCAAAGTCACAAAAAATCACCCTTTTTAGTTTTAATAAAATCTAGTTTTTGGCAGTTCTTTTATCATATCTGTCATCTCCTAAGCTTTGCTTAGCCAAAACACTGAGACTTGAATTTTGAAATTGTCAATATAGGCCTTCTAATCTTTAAATCTTAAATTATCTAAGCAGATTAACTACCATTATTCTACACCTTTCAGACTCAGGGGTAAAGAAAGCAGAGGAAATATAGCAATTTTTTTTTAGGCAATTAAGTTGCTGGGGAGGTTATGAAGTTGGAACATGGTCTAATATTTTTATGTAAATAACCAGGTAGATAAAGAGTACATTAACCCCTTTATCTAGATCTATGATACAAGAAATAGTTCCATCTAAGAAGTATAATCATCAAGCTTTAAATAAAAAGTTATTCACAGTTCATATGGACATGAACAGTTTGCTAACTGTCCATGGCTGTCCAGAAGCCAATGGAGATATCTTGAAAACAGAAAAAAAGTACACGAAAAGTAAGAAGAAGGGACTCCTCACAGCAGTGCCTATCTGTGTGGTGACGTGATTTCTGCCATGATCTCCCTTCAGAGAGATCAAAGCAGGATTAACGTGGTTCTTTACTGTTTGCATTGCACATTCAAAGCTCTGGAGACTTAAAAAAATAAGTAAAAAATGCCCTAGAGCACAAGGGAACCAGAGTTTGCATGGGGTGAGTTAACAGAGTAAGTACTAACTGGGACATGTAGTTTGGGATTTGGGAGGCAATACAGAATTCAGAGTAGTTTGTCTTTTTAAGAACATTTGCTTTCTCTGCCCCAATTTTCTGGGCCAAGGCTTTTGGCTAGTGGATGAGGCTTGCCCTGACTGTCATCGTAATCAGTCTCCACCATGACCTGCTCATTTGTTGGGTTTTGCAACTAACTGCCAGGGCACGTGAAAAAGGGGAAGGGACCCCTGAGCATGTTTTCACACCAAAGCACTTTCACCTCACAACCAGCGTTTACACCGGGGGTGTGGGGTGGGGTGGGGGGGGAATCTTTTAAAATATCAAACGTTGAGCTTTTGTGTTTCCACCGCGTGTGACAGTCCTGCGTGCTGGAACCCCTGAAGAGTGAGTGTTCCTGCAGCTTTTCAGAAATGCCCACTCTTTTGTTGAGGGAAAAAACGGCAAGTCCCATATTCCGGGGGAATCTCAGAAGGTGAAGGAGAAAATCGCTTTCATTTTTAATACTCAGTGGATGGATACATCTCTCCGAGGGGAAGAAAAATCTCCCCTCCCCCCAACCCGGCTGTGCTTTCCCCAGCATCACCTAGAACCAGAGGCAGCACCGGGGTGTAGCCAGATCCCTTTAATAAGGACTGTGTACTGCTGGGGAGACGAGGGCTTCGGCTCTCTCGGAGCCTGGGATGTGTGACTCCACCGTCTCCACTCACGGTTGCTGCAGCTCCACTCCCAAACTCAACTTTTCCGCCACTCCGCGCGCCCAGCCACACACAAAGACACCCACACAGCCCGCCGCTCCGCCGCCCCCGCCCCTTCCCAGCCGGCGGGGCCCGGCCCAGCCTTTGTCCCGCAGGCAACTAACTGGGTCGTGTGGGCCCTTCCAAGTTCCTTGGGGTTAGCCGTCTAAGACCATTTCTTTCCTTTCACCACCTTCCCCCGGCTCTCAACCTCCCCCCACCCCCGCCCCTTTCCCTACCCGCCCTGGCTGGAGGCCACTCTCCAAACCGGTCCAGCCCACGCGGCCAAAGCCCTCCCTGCAAGAGGCTCGAGACGAAGACCCCGCAGGATGGACCCGGGAGAGAGGGCCCGATCCAACCCGATGCCAGGGAACAGGGGGTCTTTACCGCCCGTACCCCCCCCTCCCCCTGGCATCCAAGGAGGTCCCACCTCCTTTGGCGTCATGTTCATATTCCGCCGGCCCCACGCGGAGCCCGGGGCAGCCTGAAGCTAGGCTCTATCCCTGAGTGGGGGGGTGGGGGGGTTCCCTCTGCTGGAGCCCGGCCGCCCCGCCCGAGCGCCCACGCCTCGCCCTCTGCGTCCCGGCGGCGCCAGACCCCCGCGGCGCGCCCCAAGCGATACCTGGAGGGGAAAGGCGCCCAGGAGCCCTGCGAATTGCCTCTCCCGGGGGGCGGGGTGGGGGGCAGCGGCGGGCGAGGGGAGCTCTGTGTCCGCGCACCATCCCCAGGGCCAAGGACCAAGGAGGGGGAGCCTCTCCCGGTGCCTGAGCGCTCTGCGTTCACCGACAATTATTTTAACCACCGCAAGCGCACGCAAATGGGACTCTCGCAGGCCGTTTCCTGGCTTTATGTCGCTTCTTTTGACGGGGTGGGTAGTTTTCTTATTATCATGCTAATGTGTTAACCGGGGAAACGTTCGCCAGAAAAACGGATTGTCCCCGGAGCTGGCTGGCTGGCTGGCTGGCTGGCTGGCGGGAGGGAATCACCCTGAATCACTCCTGGAAAAGTTCAGAACAGCAGTGTCAGCTCAGCCTCGCCTTTCTCTCTCCCTGGATTTACACTGTGATTCTCTCTGCAGCCCCGGTGGGCCCAGCAGTGGCCTGGCACTCCGGAAACCACCAGGTAGCTGAAAAACATAGCAGTTAGAGACCCACGACTCATTTTTTTTTAATGTTTTTTAAAGTATTGTCGGTTTTTTTTAATTTTTATTTTAAAGTGCCACCTGAAATCTCAAATACAACCAGGCCCTGTATTTTACAGGCCTTGATAGGACTGAGGATTTTTCTACCAGCCGGTATCTGTGTGACTCTGAAACACAACAACATGAAAGTTGGAATTCAATAAAAGCTCTTACTATTTAAGACGCAGTGGATGGAGGCCCTCCAAGTTTTACAGTTTTTGTCAAGACGTTGCTAATGTGTGTGTATGTGTATTCTAATAGGTTGCATTTTTTTAAAAATTTTGGACATGATTCCTTGAGTGCCTATTAAAATATCTTTTTAGGCTAGCAAAGAATCTAAATTTTAAGGAAAGGAAGCTCAGGCTTTCAACTCTCTTTGTTTCATATCCTTTCAAAGTATGACATGGCAACTCTTTGACTTGTATTGCTAACTTAGAAAACTTTAAAGGTAAATTTGAAAAATTAACTTGAAAGAAATATATGACAAAGGATGATTTTTATATTTTTTTATTTTGAGGGGAGCATGTTTAAATTAGTGAAAACCTATAGGGTAATTAAATTATGTAGCGCCCTGAAATATATAATGGGGGGGGCACTTCACTTAACAATACTTACATAGAAGTCTATACCCACCAACAGCCAGCATTACTTGCAAATTAAATGCAATTGGAACTGCTGAAAGAGTTTATTCTCCTGTGCAGTTTGGAACAACTGTGTGAAGGTATGTACGTACAGGATCTGTGCATATGTAATGCTTATACTTTATATATAGTCAGACAAAGATTCTTTTTAAATGTTTACGTGGTTAGTCACTTTAAGAGCATCAAAATAAATTGTACGTTGGCTTACACCGACTCCTAGGTATTCCCAAACACTGATGAACAAAAAAATCTTTATATTGGAAATGAAGAGCTACCCATTTGAAGGAGAGAATGGAAAGGGGAACTCGATTTATTCTCATTTGTTTATCGCTAGACGACCCCCCCCCTCTCTCTGCAAATTCATTTGAATAGCTTTCAAGCTGGAAAATGGAAATGTGGCTCCTGCCCTCTATTTCAGCGGCAGCAGCAGCGTCCTGGCAACAGCGCAATTTTCTATCATCAAGGATAAATGGCATCGAACAGAACATTCTGATAAAAAAAAAAAAAAAAGGAAAAGAAAAGAAAGAAAAAAAAAAAAGCTTCAGTCCAAGGAGCCCATGATTGCTGGCCTTCCTGTCTGTCATCCCTTTACAAAATCCTCTCCGCAAACCTGAGCGGCATGCTGTCAGAGCTAATAACGTCTTCTGGGGGGCGGGGTGGGGGCCTCGCAGCCCCGGCACAATGTCCCCATTTATTAAACCGAGTGCTTATTTTAAAATGGCAAATATCTTCGTTTGGTTCGCTGCGAATTAAAACCAAGATGTAGGGAGGGAGTTACAGGATGCAACCATGATTCGTGTCCTAGCATAGCAGCAACCCACCCCCACCCCCACCCCATCGCCCTTCTGGGTAAGGTCGGCGGCGGGGAAGAGGGAATCGGGAGGGGAACCCAGGACAGGAGGGCTTGGGGTGGAAAAACACAAATCCGTTCGCCCGGTAGGTAAGCTGAGAGTAATGGAAAGCCCGGAGAGCGACGCCCGTTTCCACGCGGGAGGGAGGTTCCGCGAGCGAGCGCGTGTGGGCGCGGTCCTCCCCGCGACGCTGCACGCGGGTTGGCCTGCCGAGGCGGGAGCAGAGCCACGCAACTCTCCCCGCCGAGGGGCCTGGAACATCACGGTGGCCATGTCTCGCCCGCTGAGATCCCTTCCCAGAGAAGGCCATTGTGCTCCAAGTAGATGAATGAATCCCTGGGGTTCCCCGTGCCCGCATGGGGGTGGAGGGTGGAGGTCCTGAAGAGGTTTAAAGGCCACCCTGGGAAGCCTCCCCTTAGTCAGCCCTGCGCTTCTCCTGCAAAGTGGGGGCTCAGAGCTGGAAGAGCAACCCCCCACCACCCCCGCAGGCTTGCAGACACTGGTGCTGATGGGGCGACCTGGGCTGAGGCCTGAAAGTGGGCAGTGGAGCTCCGCTGGTGACCGGTTCTGGGGCCCATCGAGTTCGTGGGCCATCCGTGCTCCTGAGCTTTGGACTGAAACCCACACGGCCCAGGGACTGGGGGTGCAGGTGGAAGCCGAGTGGAATGGGGAGCAGCGGTTGTTGACACTCTTAAGATCAGCATTATGTGTTAAATGACGGATAGGGAGAGGGAAGGGTGTGGACCTAAAATGAGGAGAAAATCACATTCTTCCTACCCTTGAAAGTGGGTCAAAAGAAAGGGAAGCGGAGAGGTATGTAAAGCACCCTAAAATGCCGAGACACAGCGAAGGAGCCAAAGACCCAAGTCTGAATGGCAGAGCGTGGGGGCGGAGAATCGGCTGAGAACGGCGGTGGGAGGAGGGGACTGGTGAGGAAACCTTTTGTTTAATGAGGAAACCTAAACTGTTGCGCATCTAGGAGTCGTGGTCCCAACTACCAGAGAAGAAGGGTAACACCCCACCCCTTGCAGTGCGCATGCCCAGCTGTTGGATTTGCATGATGAGGCCGCATACGCAGCGGCCAATAGAATCCAGCTCTCTTGCTGAGCCCCGGGTCACACTGACACCTCTGTTCCCCCACAATAGGCCTTTACAACCCAGCTTAAATTTTTTTTAAAAAACAGTGTGTTAGTATTGATTCTCACCTTCGCACGCTAGATGTCTGTGGCAAATAGATACATTTTACAAATACACTTACTACGAGCGAGGATTCCAGTATTCAGAATTTAAGAAAAGTTCAAAGGCAAAGAGGCGTCTGTTCTAAGAGCACTGGCGGGAAGTCCAGGGGCTGCTGCTGTCAGAGCCCTAGGCCTCGCGCCAATGTTGAACCGTTTTTGTTTTTTTGTCACATGAACATCACACCAACCCCCGTGCCCAAATGCGTCTCAACAGCAGAAACATTGTATGTACATACAGGCCCCAAACCTGCCTCTTTCTCCATCTGCAGCCCCGGACCTCACAGTTGCCAGGGAGATGGGAAGCTAGAACACCTGCGCTACACCTCTCCCCCTTTCCCAAACACCAAAAGCAGTCTGTGTGGTGAGGAGCAGGCGTGGGCTTCCACATCTGTGAAATGGGGCTAATTAGAGAAGGCCAGCGGGAACTAGCAGGGCACAAGTGTCACGCCTCTCCAGCTTGTCCGGGCCTCTCCCACCTCCACCTTGTCTGAGGCTGGAAATGATGAGGTTGATTCCCCGGGGCTGCAGAAGGGGTGGGCCAGCTGTGAAATATTACCAGCGCTGCCCCTGCGGCCCGCCAATCCTGCTGCCGGCCCGCGTGGCAGCACCCTCCTGACAGTTCCCAACCACCCTGACTCTTCCCACCAGAGATCCCTGCCAGCCTGCCTGCCCACAAATGGGCCTGCAAGGCCCCCACGAGCTCCGCTGTCGGTGACAGGAGAACTGCTTGTTCATGGCGCTGAAATAAAACAGGTGGGGATTATTAGTTGCAGTTCTCTCCCCTTTTGTGTAATTCACAAGTCTCCAGTGTAGGATTAGGCTTCAAATGCATCTGGTCAGGTACATACTTTTTAGTGCTCAGCTCAAACAACATGATGCTTACAGCCATCAGCAGTGCCTCTGTTTTTCTCTTTGGAATTGCTTTCTCACCCTCCAGGCCTACAATTATAACACGGCTTTTTTTTTTTTCTTTTTGAGAATGTGAACCCCACCCCACCAAAATTCAGGGCACTAAAGAGTGGCTTCAAGGTTTAACCCATGAATCTAAAATCAGTATTATTTAACCAAAAAGTATTAAGTTGACATATACTGTTAAGCATGTAGCTGCCGACATCCATGTTCATGTGTGAAAGAGATATCCCCTAAAAATTCAGAAATGCCAGCTGGTAGTGTCTGTACAGAAAAAAAAAAAACCTATCACAATTGTACTGGGGACTGTCTTTGCAAATATTAAGTTTTCCTTTAAAATGGCCTAATAAAACCAAATGAGGCTTCAAGAGAAGATGGTCATGTTGTTTAAAATACTGCTTGAACATTAGATTTTTAGGCTTTTTCTTATAACTGACTTCTCTTGAAGGAAACTAATAGTACATTTGAAAGGAAATATAGGCCTAGAAAGAAGATGTCCATCAGTCAATAATCTCCACAGCTTCCGGATGAAGCAACACCTCTTTCCCTGTCTCAGGACTGGCGGTGGTAAGTGAGAAGATTTTTCTTCTTGAGCATTTTGGGTAAAATTGAACTAAAGTTTCACTTTCGTGTTCCAGCCTCTTCTTTGAAGCAGGTTTCAGAATCTCCATGCAGCTAACTTCCAGGACCACTCATCATCATCTCTGAGAAGACAGACCAGCAGGCTGAGAGTCAGGACCGGAAACACTGCAGTGTAGACTCAAGACTGTGACCTGGAGCCCAGCCTTGGCCAGTTTCAGCCGGTGGAGCTGTAGCCAGCTCTAACCCAGGCCACCCTAGAGTCCTTTGTCTTCCATCCGTGCCAGCCTTGGAATACCTGCTGGCTCCTGCCCACCCCAGCAGGCATAGCTGCTCATTGGCACCTTGCATCAGCAGGGCTTGTTGGTCAACCAGCTGAGTTGGGAGAAGGTCCTTCCCACGCAGGGCTGTCCCGCTCCGGTTTCAGTTGGGCCTGGTGAAGTTACCCGGAAATGGTAAAGGAGGGTCAGGAGGACGACTATTGCAGAGGACAACAGAAATGCTGTGGACAGCGTAGAGCCTTCTGGGAACCACACTGTCCTTCGGGAGGCCTCTGAGGCCAGTGCCCACAAACCACCTGGGCCAGGACAAATCTCTAACCCCTCATATGCTGAGTCAGCAGGAATGGGGGTAGTTAGGCTGTGAAGGGGAGAGACTTCCTTTACTCTGGCACAGGTCAGTCAGGGAGCAAGGAGGAGGCTGGGGGGCTTGGGACTCTCAGTGCCACTGAGAATTCTTCAGGCACCTTATCTGGCCGTCTCTGCCTGCCTGCCTGCTCTCCCTGTCCATCTCTGGTGCCTGGGACCTCCTGACCAGCCCGCGGGAGTTATTCAAGGACACTCAAGCTCATGCAGGGAGTTTCTTCTACCTTCTCCAGACCAGGAAGCCAACCCGCTGGAGAGCAGCAGAGCGTGGGAGGGCCAGGCGCTGGGGCAGGTAGAGCAGGGCCAGCACGCGGTGCCCGGGCGGACGTTTTTCAAACAACAGGAATTACAGGCTGCATCTTGAACACGAATTAGCCTCCTGTGCTAGTGCGACTTCGCTTTGAAACTCAACTTGTCAACGTCTGGTTTTAATTAAACATCTTCCGGCCCCGAGAGATTACATGTTTTGTAAAATATCTCCTAGCATGAAATTTACTTCCACGACCTGAAATTAGGTCCCTTGTAAATATTTTCATAAAAAAAAAAAAAAGAATAGGAAGGGGGTGTGTGTGAGAATGGAGCAGTTCACACTCGCTGTGTTCCTTTCAAACCGTCCTCCCCAGCCGGCCCCCTGGCTGGACAGGTCCTGGGAGGAGGGCCCGCCAGCCCGGGCCAGGCCAGGACGACTCCGCGCCCAAGGCGCCAGGAACCCGAACCGTCCCGCAGGCGCGACCGGCGGAGCGTTTGCCACTGTGGACAAGTGAATCCTGCACTGATTTGTGGGGGATCCCTCCGCCGGGCGCCCGAGACCCCCCGTGGGCTGTTGCTGCAGACACCTGCCTCCCTTCCCAGTCTCCCTGACCACTGTGCGTGTCCCAGAAAAGGCGGGGAGAAGAGAGGAGGGGTGCAGAATGGCTCGTAGCATCATCACTTTCAAGACAGCACTTAAGAGGGACATTTAGAGTCCTCACTCCTATTTAAAACAACGGCTCTGTTCATCGATAGCCGGCCTAGCAGACTGTCCCAAACTTCTTCCTCCCCCCCCCCCCAACCAATCTCAAAGCTTCCCGACACCGAGCTCCCCCCACCCACCCCCGCCTTCGAGGGGGAGGTGCTTCCTCTCACCTGGCATCGGGCACCTCTCACACGAGGCCCAGGGAGGCAAGGGACCCTATTTCCCGGCATGGGGGCGGGGAAGGTGCCTGCGCGCTTTGCAGCTTTTTATTCAAGGCAGGATCGAGAGCTGGGTCCCCGCAAAAAATCCCCTTTCCTAAATGCTCTCTGGGGAAAATTAAAAAAAAAAAAAAGCCGCCTATTCTGGCGGGATTTGCCGGATTCGAGGAGAACTTGGTCCCCAGGGGGTGGGGGTGGGGGGGAAAGAAGAGGGAGGGGGCGCATCTCCTTTCTTTGATCAGGGGGACCCCAGAAACGAGGAGGCGCGTGCGGGGAGAGTCCTTGGCCGCCCGCCCTCCACCTGAAGCCGGCGAGACCAATGGCGCGCCGCGCCTCGCGCCCTGTTTACTGCGTCCCGCCCGGCGATTGGCAAAGCGGCCCCGCAGGCAGGCGGCGGCGGTAATTGCTCCGCGCGCTCCCGCCTGGGGAAGTGTGCCGGCATGCGAAGCGCACTAAAAATAAACGAGGGAGCGAGAAAATGGAAAGGGGACAGAGTGACAATTGGCGGCAATTAAAGCGTCTGCGCCTGCTGCCGGAGGAGCAGGGGCCCACAGCGGTGTTGTTTTCCCAGGCCCGGCGCTGTGACGAACTCGTTAGGGAATTTGCGTGCGTGCGTGTGTGTGTGTGCGCGTGTGTGTGCGTGTTTGTGCGCGCACTCAGCCGCCAAGGAGCCCGCTGCAACGGCCAGGTCCAGGGAGGGGGGCGAGGGGGAGGCGGGCAGGCAGCCTGGGACCCTTTCCGAACCCCTGGAAACCCGGTAGGTTTGGGGTCTGTCTCCCTCAGGCCTCCTCCTCCAGCAGCCCCTCGCCGGTCTCAAGTGTGAGCCCCTAGGGTAGCATCTGCAGCCACCCAGCTCTTCCAGGGACTCTGGAGCAAGGTTTTAGCTCTAAGGTGTCTAAACATCATACCAAGGTTGACTTCACCGCCACCTGCCACCCGAGAGGCGAAGGATCAGGGGTGGGGAATGGGGAGGGGAGGGGAGGCAGCCAGCCAAATCCAAGCCTGGGAGACTTTGGACAGCGCGCTGGATGCATTACTCAATTTCTGACTCTCAGGAAGAAAAGGGGCGGTGGGTGGGGGCAGAGGGTACCACCACCTCCCCCTGTCCAGAGAGGGCTCCACACTGCACCACACCCGGGCACACACAGCGGTAAATTGCTTCAAGATACAACAGGGTTCTCTTCTTTTCCCACAGTCTACCTGAGTCATGGGCTGCTCCAAAGGGCGAGAAGGGGGCGGGGTTCTGCAGGGTCACCCCAGGCCCTGCGCCACGCCCGGGGCCTGGTCAGGCCGTCCAGCGTCCAGCCCAAACTAGCACACCCTGCGGACCAGCCCCCCCCCCCCCCATCCCCCCCCTCTACCTGCCACCCCCACTCCGGGACGAGGGTGGCAGAGGGAGAGGGAGGGAGACCCAGCAGCCAGCGCCCCAAGTCCAGCTCGGGCTGGCTTCGGTGAAAGCTGGCAAATCCGGCGAGTCTTCGCAGAAATTTTCTTCGACCCTAATTCAATTTTAAAGCGGATTTTTACTATTAAAAAACGCTGCTGAGCAACACATTGAATTAATCTGACTGTACGGTTTTAATTACAGTGAGGGTTTCCCTACAAATCTGTACAAGACAGTGGCTGGCTCTTGGGAGGATCTCTGCCTCCTGAATTCCATTACCCGGCCCCCAGCTCCCTGCAGACAGCGGCGCGTGGGAGCCAGCTGCGGGCGGCCGGGCAGGAGGGTGCGGGGCCCCTGCCACCCTCTGCTCCTGCCTGCCCTCCTCCCGGCTCCTGTCTTCCTCCTTCCCTTCTCTCCCTCCAGCCCCCAGGAGCACGCTGGACACCCGCCTGTATGTTTGGGGCTGCTGCACTAAGACCCCACAACGATGAACTTGACTTTAACTCTTGGGCCCAGGACCTTTGAGCCTGAGCCTTGTTGTTTCACTCCCTCGTCCAGGGAGGGGAGTGGGGGGAGTCTCTTTTGTAATTTTTAAAGGGTCCTCCTGCTTTGACTTTGCAGCTGTTGGATGGAGGTGAAGGGATGGGGAGGAGAGAGGGAGAAAGGGGAGCAAACACTAATGGGTGGGCTGCCAGGCAAGGAGCTCTAGCCATCACCCCAACCCTGGCCACCAGGGCCCCCTTTATCAGCCTTGCTGCGGCTCATGTGCTGTGCAGCTATCACGGTGGGGCAGTAGCCCCTAGCAAACAGGATGGAGAAGAAAACTTGAACCCGGGATCTTTCCAAATGAAGCGGATTCCCACTCTTCTCTCTTGTTCACCCCGTTTGTCCTCTGACTCCTTTCTCTGTCCCCTGCTTTTTCACTCTGCTCCCTTTCCACAGAGCATCTGGGAAGGAAGACCAGAAACCCAAGTATGAGCTCCAATATGTGCCCAAGTGGGCACAACCCTCAGTGTGTGCTGAAAGAAGCGGAGGCTTCGAGCTCTGTAGGAAAAGGAGCCTCCTTTGACTGAGGGGGAGCATTTGTGCTCTGCCCTAAATTAGGGAAACCTACAGAAAAAGAAGATTTCCTTCCCCTGGGTAGGATGGGAGTGGGGTTTTCTTTCTCTTAGATTTGTGCAAAAAAAGGATTCTGTTCTGAACAAAAGAAAAGAGGAAAGGCATCATTGGGAGAATGTGTGGTTGGGCTTTTTTTGTGTGTGTTTTTTTAAACCCTCACTTTTTGCTAAGGGCTCTCAAATTGGTTGCCCACTAAGGAAAGGTTTGCTAAAAAAAAAAAATCTAATCAGTTACCTTATCATGTACATGGTGATATTACAAAATAAAGGGGAAGAAAAAGCGCAGGTGAACAGGTATGACTATGAAGATCACCAGAACATTTACATCACAGGAGTAGTCAGGTACAGAACAAGTTTCTCTCCCTAATGAAAAGCGGTTTTCATTTCTTTTTCTGCTGTAACAAGAGAACCACCTAAGAGCTCCCATGATAACAAGAGTGTGTTTTCCATCCCAGGCTTTTTCTGGGGAGCTGTCCCAAACCTGGCTCTCCTTAACGTGGAGACAGACGTGTGCAGTGACTCTGTGATTGTTACTGCTAATGAAGGGATGGAGGAATTAAGAGAGAGGATGCTCGGAGGCATTTCGGAAGAGGCATGGCCAGCTATATTAACTCCTTATTATGCCTAAAAATAGTCTGCTGTTTCCTGTTGATGCTTGTTCCCGGCCACTCTAAGGCTGCGTTTACCCTGCAATGGTCAGGGGTCCTGGTTTCCAAGGGCTGGCTTGATTAAAGCTGACTTCTAACACCATTTCCTTCCCTTCCCCCTTTGTCCTGCTACAGTTCCCAGCCCGGCAAATGTGGGGGAGAGAGGCTCAGCCTTGGTTTACCCAACAGATTAAACAGACAAACATCACTATTTGTCTTGTTGTAATCTAACCGTTTAAATATTGTTGCGTTTTCCCACCTGAACTGGGAGAGAGAAGATACACGTGTATCAGGGCCAGGGGCCTATGCTTGATACAAGAAAGAGAAAGAAAAAAAAAACTTCTATATATAATTCCAAAGGTGGAAGAGGCAGAAATGTGTTATCCACCCCCCATTGCCAACCCATTCCAGGCCCAGCATATTGGTTTCCTCCATTAAGAAAGCTCTGGGTGTTCACACAGCCTGGGGATGAGGTCAGGGAGAGGCAAATGGTGTTGGATTTGAGGATCTGGTTGGCGGCTTTATATATATATATATATAACTTCCCTGGACTCCTGGGCTCCAGGTTTGAAAAGACCCAGACAGGAGCCTCTAGGTTGGACGGTGCTTAGTTAATATTCTCCAAATTGGAGAGTCTAGAAAAAGGCTGCAAAGCCCACAGTGGGTGTCCTTGCTCCTGTGGGCCAGGCCACACATGTTGGGCTTTCCTGTTCTGGGACTGGAGAAAGGAGGGAGATGTTGTCCCCAGACTCAGTGAGCCTCACTCTGAGCCCACTTTTCAGCTGGGTTTCGAGGGCCTGGGCGGGGAGTGTCTTCACACTGGCATTACAGTTTTGCCACCGGAGGAAAGAATGCTGTAACCTCGGTGCTTTCTTGCATGGCTACTTTGGGCTACTCCAGCGATACCATTACTGGCCGGGGCTGAGGAAGGCCAAGAGGCAGCTCTCAGGCCAGGGCCATCGGCCCTCCTCCAGCTTTCCCAGGTGTAAGCCTTGAGGGAGGGAAAGAGGGAGGGTCGGTTTCCAAGATTATCAAGCGCCCTTTCCCTACACATGTACATAAACAGAATTTTACACTGAATGAAGAAAATACTAGCAAGAATTTTTTTTTCCATCCATGTCTCCTGTGGAGAAGGGTTTCTTTTCTTTTCTTTTTTTAAAAAGCATGGCTATGTAAATCAATACCGAGTTATTTCTTTCAATTCAAAGGCTATTTATCCAGGTCTAATTTCTTTAGAATTACGTGATAATTGAGCCCAACTTAGCAACCAAACCCAGCCAGGCCCTGCCGGGCTGGAAAGTGCTTCTACAGCCCCGGGAGGCTGCAACCCCTCACCCAGCACCCAGCACCCAGCCCACTCCCTGACCCACGTGCGGGCTGCAGACACCCAGCCATCGCCAGAACAGCAGGGCTTTTCCCACCCAGGGAGCCCCGGCTCCACAGTGGCCTGGGGCGCCCCGACACCCAGTCTAGTGCTGGCAATCCGTCAGGATTTCCCTCTACAGGACACTGAAAGCCGGAATACAAGACCCAACACCTCAGCACCTTAAAAAGCAAAAAGAGCACTTTGGGCTTCCAATTCCTGCTTCTTAAAACTTCTTCCTGAATATGACTCTCACCTCTGGTGAGCCCTAACAGAGCCTAAGACCTCGGAGTCCGCCCGACGGCTTCTCTTTTGAATAATAAAGACGGAGAGGCCTCGCCTACCCTTCTGTTCCCAGCCCGCAGGGCGGGCCGGGCGTTTCCCCGCGGGCCGGAGAACAAGGAGCCCTGGAGAGTGGCTTTCGCTCCGAGGCGCCGAAGAATCCCAGGGTGCCCGTCTCTCGCCGAAAGGGCTGGAGGTGCGGGCTGGACCCGAAGGAACCAGGGCGATTCCAGCCGCCTTGCCTGCGCTCCTCACCGCCCCGACACGGAGCGAAGGACTGCGAGGCGGAGGTGCCTGGATCAGGGGGCGAGAAATGACCGTGGGGAGAGGCCCGGCGGCGGCCCAGCCCCCGCTGGCAGAGCCCCGCGCGCCCCCGCTGACGGCAGAGGCCACCAGCCTCGGTGTGGGCACGCGGTGTGGGGCCAGGCTGGCTCTCCGGCCGGCGAGGCGCGGGACGAAGCGGGAGAGTGGGAAGAGCAAGCCTGCAGTTTGGAGCCTGTCCAGCAGGCACACCGAGCCCTCCACCCAGCCGCGAGGGACCCCGCGCCCGCCCCACGGCCAGCCCCTGCCGGACTGAGCCCCGTCTGGGCCGCTCAGCAGGTCGCAGCGGGACCTTTACCGCGGCTACACCGACAGAACACGGGGATTTCATTCTCCACCGCACGGGGAGGGGTGGCCGCCCTGCAGCGACAGCCGGGTCACTTCCTCGGGCATCACGCAAACGGGAGGAGAAGGGGGGGGGGGGGGACTTTGCAAACTGGCTG
>JAAGEH010000307.1:15875080-15905080 GCA_011751065.1 Lasiurus cinereus | reverse complement strand
ACCATTTACTCCAGCCTGCAGCTCCAGGCTTTAAACCACCGCTTTCAGCAGACCCAGTACCTGGCCCTTCCCGAGAGAGCGGAACTGGCCGCTTCCTTAGGACTGACACAAACACAGGTAATTCCCGAGAAGCCCGAATACCCCTGAAATGCTGGCCCCGCTTGCAGACCGGGCAGGGAGCACGTCAGGAGGAATTCTTGGCCTAGTCCAGCAAGGATGGAAGATTAATGACAAATGCCTTTGCTCCGGTTACGAACTTGCCCCCCGGCACAGCACAGTTTGGAGTCAATGAATACTGGACTGGATTTGCACCTCTCCCCAACCCTCGGCGACCCCACCCCGGTCTAGTGTCCTTTGGTGACCAAGCTCACCCTTTATGCGAGTCCTATTTCAAAACACAGCAACATGAAAGAGAAAGAGAAAGAGCTATTCAGGCCAGGAGGCAGAATAGGACATATATCTGTAGACAGAAAGCTATGTGATCCTTTTGTGTGGGTCCTTGGACTTCAGGATTTCAGCTTGTTGACCTGGAATTATGAAGTGAAATGAAGAGGGGAGACAAGTCGTAGGCTCCAATAGGATTTGGTTGAGGGGCCAAGGTGCCAGCTATTCTGGAATGGGGGGGGTGAGGTGAGTTTTTCTGGAGATGGCCCTAAGCTCCATGGTTAAACCATCCTGGTGACTGGCTGGTGAGGTGCCTCCATGGAGCACGGCACTTGGGAGCAGTGGCAGGGGTGGAGATCAAAGAGAAGCACTGCCCCAATTACAGCAGGTGAAGCCTCGGTTAAGTACAGTTGCCGCAGTCCTGCAGCCCTACTAATTTGAGAGACATGTGGGCCCTTTCAGACTTCACAGGAAGGGGCTTAGGCAGGTATATGAAGACGCTGGTCCTACAGCCAGGCTGCAATCACCTGTGGTTTCTGTCCTTGTCCATTAACTGAGTGGCACGGGGTGGGTAGGCCCCAGGTGAGGTGGGTGATCTTCAGCAAGAGGACTCCAGGCTTTCTGAGACTTGCTGGGGATTGATTGTGTGGAGCCTTAGAACAGATGCTCCTAAGCTTTTCTTTTCAATCCGGCCTGCTTTCTCTCTTGCCACGTTGCCTCTGGAAATATGTGGGGCTTGAAAGGAAGGGATTCCCGCTGCTCAGTAACTTGCATTCCTCTTGGAAAAGCAGATTCCCTCTGGCTGAGTCATTTTAAAGGTACAGGAAGTGGCACCCTAGAATTTCCTTCTCCGAGTAAAGGGAGACCTAGTATGTTAGCTTAGGTATTCTCCCATCCCAGACCCCTGATTTCCACTTCATTTTTAGAGGCCCTTCGACTTTAAGTGGCTCCACTAACAATCCTGTGATGATTGCTGACCACAATTTGACTAGGCAACGTACAAAGGAGGCGATGAGGGAGGTATAGTCCCTAATCTCTGCAGGATTATGGGGATACATGTATGTAGGGAGAAAGATGCCCCATGCCATTTATGGCATGTGCAGTATATGCACAGGGATATTTGAGTCATTTGGATATACATGTATATGCTTTAATCTGTTCACAGTCATCTGCTCACTACACGCATAGAGAGATGCCAGGCTTGGGGGTTGGTAAATATATGTTTAAGAAAGAGACTATCAGAAAAAAAGTGCCTTCTGTTTGCTTTGATCTGAATGAAACGTTTTGTTTAAAAATTCCTCTTTAGACTCTGAACCCAGCTACCTGACCTGCCTTCATTCTTGTTCCACTCTTATTTTATGCTGTTGTTTTATACCTAGAAGATATTCGAGTCCTATTGCATCCAACTGAAGAGGTTAGGTATCCAGAGGAGATACCTAGGAAATGGGTGGGTCGGGTGGGGGGTGAGGAAAGAGGTGGAGCAAAGTGGGGGGACTCGAGGGCTTGGTGTTTGTGGGATTGTTTTGTTAGCATTACTATTATTTTAAATAATTGCTTCCAAAGCCTCGACTGGAGGCACGGGGGATGTTTTCCAGCCTAACGAGCACCACTGCTTTCCGTCCTAGGTGAAGATATGGTTTCAGAACAAACGCTCTAAGTTTAAGAAACTGCTGAAGCAGGGCAGTAACCCGCACGAGAGCGACCCTCTCCCGGGCTCAGCAGCCCTGTCGCCGCGCTCCCCGGCGCTGCCTCCGGTGTGGGACGTTTCCGCCTCGGCCAAGGGCGTCAGTATGCCCCCCAACAGCTACATGCCCGGCTATTCGCACTGGTACTCCTCACCACACCAGGACACGATGCAGAGACCGCAGATGATGTGAGTTGTCCGAGGGAAATCAATACCCCAGGCCCTAGGGAAACGTCTGCACCAGGCAAGGAGGATCCGGGACCTGCTTGCAGCTGCCAAACCGAGCCGAGCCCACGGAGCAGGCTCAGGAGGACTCACGTCTGACCAGACCGTCTGTGCACTCACTCTCTCCCGCTCCCTCTGTCTCCGTTTCTTGCTCACACGCCTCCCTTCCTTTCCCTCTCTCCTCCCTTCTTCCCTGCCTTCCCACCTTTCTTTTCCTTTTCCCCTTTTCTTTCCTCATCTCTGCCTTTTCCCTGGAGCAGCCTCAGTAATTGATCTTGCATCTTAGGGACAGAGGGAGGGGGGGGAGAGAGAACGAGAGAGGCTGGTTACTATGCCAGCGCTCCTGAACCCCTCACTGTAAGTATATTTTCCCTTACCCCTTGGGATCCAGGCTCTGAGCCTCTTCTTCTCTTTGGGAGTATCTATCAAAACAACTTCTTTTTTACAGACACCCCCCCTACACACACACACACACACACACACACACACACACACCAGAAGAATCTGCGCAAACATGGCAGCATTTTACTTGTTTAATGAACTTAAGGCATTACATGATGAAATAGAAGCATTTCAGACTCCTACGTTTTTAGTTACCAATCCCAGACTGACAAAAATAAATAAATGAGAAGAAAAAGGAAAAAGCCCTCACATAACAGCCATTCTCTAAAGGAAAAGGAAAAATCAGCTGAGATTAGAACATGGCCACAGAGGGAAACGCTGCATGTTTTATCGAAATGCAATGAACGAGAAGGATGATGTCTACACAAAACAAAACCACTCTTTCCCCCCTCCCCAAGCCCTGAACTGGAATCAGGAAAGACAGAGGAAACCACCAAAACCACGGTTCTATTGCTTTGATACTTTTACTAGGTGAATTGGTGGCATTCACTGAGCTCATAGGGACGTTTATATCAAGAAACATTTCTGTATATATTGTTGAATTTTAGTTGTACATATACTTTGTATGTTTTTGTCTTCTTTCATATATGGAGTAAAAGCCACAAAATGCTGGGAGTGTCCTGTATATTTCTCCCTATGTGTCTCCTCTCTCTCATCACCTCCTCCTCCTCCCCTCTCGAATATTTTCTGTCATTCTTAAAAGAATCCCCATTTCCTAATATGGGAAGCCCCATATATACACATCAAATGATTGCAAAAGGTGTCATGTTGAAACACTAGTCTTTGTCTTAAGTACTTTACCACTAACCATGGGTGTTTTTCCGAGCTTCCTTTCTATATTAAATTTTCATTGTCATTTCTTCTATTTTCAAAAAATCAGAATAATCTATCCCCTGACCACCTCTCATGCTGAAACTGCGTGTTCTCCTCTCCCTCTTCTCAGCTAAAGAAATACAGCTGTATTTGTCTTTCTTTGCAAGCACGTTTTAAACAAAAAAAAAGGAAACAATATGAGAAAAGAATAGAAAACAAATGCACAATTATGACTACTTAATGTTACAACCCTTTACAAGCTAGCTAGGTAGGAAAAGCACACTCCTGGATGCAATACGTCCTCCGATCTTGTGGAAAGCTTAGAAATAATGGAAATGAAAAGTCCTTTCGTCATACAAGCAGGAAGCCCCATACTGTGAGAATTAATGGCTACAGACCTGGGCATCCTTCAAATTATGAACCTTGAAACCACTGAGCCATTTATCAGAAGTCAATAGAGACACTCAGAGTGCTCCATATAATGACAGCGACATACAGCCGTGCAAAAGGACAGTCACTATAATTAGACACAAAGCAAAGACGACTTACCAATATACCCGTTCCTTTTTTTGTTGAGCAACTTCCACGCTCAGTCAGTCTTCAGAATGGTTTAAAACCGATCAGTCTTGTCATTTTCTAGCATTCGCATTGTTACATTAGGAAAAATGTTTTCTTTTCTTTTTTCCCCCTTCCTACTGTGAAACTTTGGGTTCGTAGCTCCCCAGGATCAATTCTGAACAAAGCCTCCAGCTGCAGTGCCATCCAATTTGAAGCAGACATTGGGGACAATTTAAGGTTTTTATCCACAAGAAGGTTTTTTTCCATTCTCTTAAATGCAGCCATAATTAGAGTAATTTTTCATGTAGCCCGCTGATTACAGCGTTTTTACCGTCAAAGATAATTACCTGTAATTTTCTTCCACTTTTAATACTAAAAAGCCATCTTTATTTAGATTCAGGAACAGGAAAGGCGAAACAAAAGAGGGAAATTATTCTGTTATTCATACACAGATTGCAGAGACGTAGGACCTAAAATTGAAAATTAACCAAAATTATAATGCTGAAAAGAATGGAAGAGGCTGCAGAAGTACAGCTGGTAGTGGGGCTTTGCTGAATTATTCAAATTACGTGAGAGAGAAAGCTACCATACATCGAAACCAACACTAATTTTTCTTTATAAAAAAATAATAAAAATCTACCAGACACAGGCCAAACCACTGGTGAGTGCATGAAATTCTGAAACCCAGCATTTTAACACATTGGAGGTGTTGTCTTGACGGGCTTGTATCATCTCTCTCTCTCTTAATGTGAGTTGAATTAAATTCTGCCAAGAGGGGTCCTCTCCAGAATTCTCCTTGGAAACTGGGCTTCCTGAACCTCAAGGGTTAATATTTTCGCAATTTAGGTGGTATTGACCCCGTAAACTGGCGGCTGAGAAAGGGATTGGTAGGAGGGGCGTGGGCAAAAGGCATCACCCGGGCGCCGGTGCCTACCCTGCGACGCCTCCCCACGTTCGCACTTCCCCCCGGAGTTCTAGAGCCTCGACCTGACCATGTTTCCCAGGTTAAAAAGAAAGAAAGAGAACAATAGCTGTGGGCCGTGAGGGTGAAGGGGGAAATTTCTTCCCGGCGCCAATAAGCATCTCATTATCTTTTGACACAGTTTAGCCCAAAGGTTGCCTCGGCGGCCGGCGGAGAAAGGCCTTTCTGCACTGGGGCGAGGGAGCCAAAAATTGCTCAGGCTCCTGCCCTGCACATCTCCGGCGGCTTCTAGCGTGCCCAGCGTCAGGAAACAGCGTCATCTATAGATAGCACAGCACGGAGTCTTCCTCCGCGCCTTCCTGAATCAGACTGGCTTCTGTGCTCCTTATCTGGCTGCTGCCTCTCAGCCAATCATGCTCCTCTAACCCCAAGGTCGCAGCTTTCGGCCCCGCAGGCAGTAGCTCTAGGAGAGGCATCCCAGCCCTTCCCCAACCTGCCCCCACCCCCCGCTTGAGGCAAAGGCCCTGCAAAGGAGCCCTGAAGGGTTTCAGAGGCCAGTTGCTCCTGAAACTTTCTCCCAGAGTGGAGAGTGTGCAAGGGGTATACAGTCTAGAGATAAGGCTACACCTGCCGTTGCAAACGTCCGCATACCTGTGATGGTAAAGGAGCCCTCTCCAAGCTCCATGTGCTCTCTCCATGCCCCCAAACTTGAAACTACCACCATATATAAAGACCTCAGTGGGTTCGCCTAGGACTAGCTTTGAGTAACAATTTGCAGAGAGATTTTAGCTTGGACTCTCCAGCGCTCTCCCTCCACACCTTACAGAAACCCAGTCCTTTCCACAGGCTCCAGTCCCAAGTTGCACCAAATACATCAATATCACAGAAAAGCAAGAAGAAAGACAAAGCGAGATCTTAAGGACCCCATTCTCACCTGCATCTTTTACTCACCAGAATGACAACCCTTTTACTGTTAACGGGGAGGGACAAAAGATCAGAATTGCAAAATCTGTAAAGCAAAGTTGCAGTCTATAATGAATTACAACAGCAACACATAGACCTTGGCAAGTGTGAGAAGATAAGTAGGAACTGTGCCTTGAAGTATGAAAGAAATAAAAACTTACCCCCAGTGAATATCTCTTAAGCAATGATCAGGTGTAGAAATCTATACTGAACAGAAGCAGAGAAGAATATTTTTCTGAGTCTCAGGGCAGAAGCTCTTTCTCTATATTCTTGGTTGAGTGAGCACATCCAGGTGTGAAATTGTTTGCACACCCCAGCACCTCTTATATTGCCAGCAAAATTAGCTGTTATTACTGTCACTGTTTAGTGATGGTTAGCGTGATACAAAAAAAAAAAAACTGCTGTAATCAAGACCTGGCGCATCTTTGCAAATTACAGATAATTGTAAACGTCCAGATTATGATAATAGCATCCTAATCCAGCCTGCAATATAATTATTACAGAGTGTTACATCTGAAACTGTCCAGTAGGGCTAATTCAGCCATTATTTAGACCCTATTTTTGCACTGCAAATGGGTTGCTGAGTTGAAAATGTACGATTGTAATTTCACAGGGTACTCAATGAGTAATGGTATAGGAAGAGAAAAATACAAAAGTGAAATGTGAACAGTAGCGATCAAATCAAACCCTGAAGGACAAAAGACTGTTTGATTTATATGGAGAAAGAAGAGTGGGAATTAAGAAAATAGCAAATCAGTGGTCTGAAGCATTACGTGTCCCAATCTTCAATATGTGTGGCGCTGATGTGTTTGCAAGGGCTGCTGCATCTGCGGTTGCCTGGATTCTGAAATAATTTCTTTTTTTCTTTCTCTCTCTTTTTTTAAACCCTTGTCTTTCCCCACCCTCTCTAAAGCGTTTCCTGGTATAAAAGTGCCCCTCCCCCAAGCAAAGAACACTTGTCAGTTTCACCATGGTTTCCACCAGGCTGGACTCAGAGTGCCTGTCACTTGTTTAATGAACATTTTCTTAAATGAATTTGCAATCTCTTGCTATTAGTACAAAATGCCCTGGGTGCACGTGAGTATTCCTGAGCTCCATCTCCATTCTCTTTCCCAGGGAGCACGTCACTGAGAGTCCTAAAGGATATTAGCAGAAAATATATTCATTGCTGCTAATTAAATAAAGCCTGACTGGGAAGCTGTCTCCACGCTGCTTGGCTGGCGACTGGCTTTAATCCCATGATTAACTTTTATTAATTAGACCCCCACCCCCACCCACACACATATAAACCAGTTCTCGCTGCTGCTTTTGCTACAAGTCACTAATGTGCTTCTTTCTGGATTCCAGAAACTCCAGTATTTTGGGGAGGAAAGGGGCTGTCCCTCGATCCCAGAGAGGGCTGTAAAACTCCAAGGTGAGTCTCCTTACAAAATGGAAGCACCAAAGAGAAAGGGAGCTGTGGAGAGTTAGAGCAGGAGAGTCTGGAGAGAGGTTGGGGCGCTGTGCTGGTCCCAGAGTGAAAGTGAACTCCAGGTTCCAGCTGTTGCCCACCCCCGCCCCCGCCCCCAGGGTGAACCCTGCTCTGGCTGAGACTTCTGGAGTCTAGTTCTGGTTTCTCGCAGGGACATCTCGGGTAGGGGTACCTAAAGCCCTGATGTCCCCAGGAGCTCAATTTTCCCACCAGGAGCGCAGAGAATTTCCTGAGCATCTTTTTTCCAGCCTCTAGGAATGATTCCCCCCCCACCCCCATCACCTCACAGACCTGGGTACTGCCTAGCCAGGGCCATCCCTGCAGGGTGGCAAGCCAGCTTCCTAGCTCCTGTGAATTTAAGGGCAATAATGAAATGTCCCCTGTGTAGTGACCCCTGTTTGTGGATGAAAGTTGAGTCCATATCCTGCCTCTTCTCCCGCCTCTCTTCTTCCACCTTGCGAACGGCAAGGGGGCAGAAGCAGTCCTTGGATGACAATAAGCTTCCCTGGGCAGATTTTTCTGTCTTCTCGCCTTTGCAAGAAGAAGAAGAAGAAAAATGCTTTAAATTAAATCATAGTTTGTGAACTGCTTACTGCTCGTCACCCCCACTGACTTAAAAAAAAAATACACTAAACTGTGTATGGTGGAGGTTTGACAGAGAATCATTACTGAACTTGGAGAGAGAGGGTGTGTGTGTGTGTGTGTGTGTGTGTGTGTGTGTGTCTGTAGAATGATGTTATGAGCCATTTTTTCCTTCCTGTGGTGAAAGGTCGTAATGTGTGGTATTTCACGGTTTTATATAAATCTTGGTTTAGGATGTGGAACAGACTCAATAATACATGCGCTTTTGGCAAAGAGACTCCTACGGATCCCCATAAATCAGAAGGCATACGAAGTCCCAGCGAACAAAAGAGCAGAAACATTTAATTGCTGCAAAACAGCACCGCCGTCTCCTTTGGAGGGAGATGCATGTAAATTCCCTCGGTTCCTATCTTCACGGTTAGAGCTCGACCTATAAAACAGGTTATTACATTACAGCCGGCGACCCTGAGGGCTTGAAAGGCCAGGCTCCCCGCCCCCCGCCCCAGCCCCTCCAGGGCCACGGGGGAACCTAACGTTGGTCCGAGGCAAAAGAAGCCGCGGAGGGGGCTGGGGAGGGGGCTGCGTAGAAAAATATGGAGCCCATCCCCTAGGTGCGGCGGCTCTTGGGGCTGCTTTGCAGGCCCAGAGTTCGCCTCGACGCTGCACAAACCTAGTGAGCTCAGCGTGCAAAGACCGCCGGCGACCTGGGAACCCGAGCGGAGGGCGGGAGCCGGCCGCAGCGCCCCCTCCCCAAGCTCCCGGGAGGCGCGAGCCTCCACCCAGCGCCGTGGGAGGGGGTGCCTCCGGGTGGAGGAGCTGGGTGACCGCAGGCGAATCCGCCGGCGTGGCGCGCTTCCCAGAGGTGCGGAGGGCGTCTGCCCTCAGGGCGTGCCTCCCGGGAGGGCCGGAGCGCTCGGGGTTGGCGAGATCCCAGCGGCCAGTGGGAGGTGCGCGATCCAAAGGGTTGCGGGGACGGGGCCCGGAGGGTGGTGTGGTTGGGTCGCCCCCAAAGTCCCTCTCCTAGAATAAAAGGAGGCTCTGGGGCAGGGATGGGGATTGGGGGGTGGGGGAGGCAGGGGGCAGCGTGCCAGGAGGCATTCCTGGCGCTGGGGGGCTGGGGCGCTCGGGAAACTCAGGGGTGTCAAGGCCGGAGTGAGTGGTAGGGCGCGCCGGGAGGAGGGAGCGCGGCCTGCCCTTGGCGCGCTGTGGGCGACTCCCGGGACCGCGCGGCCCCGACGCCGCGAGCCGTGGGGCGTCCGGTGGGATCAAAGGAGCCCGAGGAGGAGGCTGGCCGGCGCGTCTGGGGTTGTGGGCTGAGGGGCGGGCAGGAGAAGACGGGCAGAGGCGGGGAGATCCCGGCCTGGCCGGGGCC
The DNA here is from genome assembly GCA_011751065.1 of Lasiurus cinereus. NCBI lineage: Eukaryota > Metazoa > Chordata > Mammalia > Chiroptera > Vespertilionidae > Lasiurus > Lasiurus cinereus. The sequence continues at coordinate 15,895,704 of JAAGEH010000307.1, read as the reverse complement.
GCCAGCAGAGGCTGTGTGCGTGCGTGGGTGTGCGGGTCAGCCCGCCCCTGGTGGAGGTCGAGCCCTGGGTGGGTCCGAGGGTGGCTGCAAAGGCTCCCGGGTGGGTGACCCCAAGAGAGGAGGGGGGCGAGTGAACGAGCGAGCGAGATCAAGGGCATCGAGGCCTGCGGGTTCCTCTGTGTGTGTCTCAGGCCCTGTGGCTCAGGACTGGAGCCGCCTGGCACCCACAGGAATGCGGCTTCTCCCGGCTGCCCAGGCCGCCCCCTGTTCCACAAGGAGGTGGCCGCCAGGAAAAGGGGGGCGGGGGGCAGAAATCTGCTTAGCCCAACACGAGCCTCAAACAAAGGCTAATTTATCTGATCTTTTACAGCCGGGCCAGCAGACTCGGGGCCTCTTGGGCTTTGGAGGGGTGGGGGTAGGGGGGTTCTAAAGATGGGGGTTGGGGAGTGAGGGGGTGTGAAGAGGCTCACGGAAAAGAACATGAACTCTTGGAGAGGGCCAGACATCTTGGGAGCCCTGGGCTGTGAGAGCGGGGCTCGCGGGGACGGGAAGAGGCAGGCAGAGGTCCAGGAAAGTGGGGTCGGGCCCATCAAGGCCTCTGGGTGGAGCGGGGATACGTTTACAGTGGGTGCAGGGATAAACAATGGGGAGACAGAGGGAGGGGGCGAGGGGACGCGCGCGCGGGAGAGGAACCTCGCACAGATATTTTTAGACTTTGCGGAGGATCTGTTATTTTTACATCCTTGGGCGCAGGGCTGCAGGGAGTTAAATCCCCCTGGGAGAATCCCCATGGTGCCAGGGAAAACCCGCTGCAGACTGGTTTGGCAGAATTATTTTTGTCCACGGCTCCCAGACCCAGTTAAAAAGAAAAGAAAAGAAAAAACCGCGCGAGAGAAGAGGCCACTGCGAGTGGAAGGAGTGAGGTTAGCACAAGGGAAGGAATCCTGAAACCAAGGCTGCGCGTGGCGTTCTGCCTGGCCGCCTCGCCGGGCTTTGGTGTCTGTCACAACAAGCAGAGTCAAGGCTGGTGGTGGTGGGCGGGGGGTCGTTAAAGAAGAATCCCCCCTCTCTCTCTTCCGGGGAAGAGTTCCCTCCGCTCGACCACCGTGCGGGGTGATAGGGAAGGGGGATGTGGGAGAGGCCTAGGCGGCTGGGGAATCATCTGCCCTCTCTCTTCGTGCAGAAAGGGAGAGGGCATGTCCCTAGCACATTCTTGCGGCTCTCAGGCAGCCGGTGAGGAGGAAGCGTTTGCGATGCCCCCCGTCCGAGCGCCCCTTCCACGTTCCCAAACGCGCACCCCGAGGCGCCCGCGCAGGGGAACGCGGACTGACGCTGGCGGACGGCGGCCAGGGCCTCTCCCCGCCGGATTCCCTAAACAGAAAACGCTGGCTTGCGGTGTACTGGCAACTCCTAACATCCTGACAAGCAAAGAAAGAAAGGCAGGACATAGGTGCCTTCCCTTCTCCCCTAAATCCCGGTCTCTGCCAGCCCAAAACGTCTCAGAAAGGAGAGCTGGAGGAGGAGGAGAAGGAGGAGGAGGAGGAGGAGGAGGGGGAGGAGGGGGAGACGCAGTGGCCCACACCTCTGGCTGCTGTGGGCGGCCAGCTGACCCCAACCGGGCAGGGTGTTGCCTCAAGACTCGTCAAAGCCCTGAATCCCTCTAAGGCCCAAGCCGGTCCAAACTGGCAGGCTGGAAAGAAAAGAAGAAAAATAAAGGAATCCTGGAAAGAGGGGAACTAGGCAGGGAGAGGGAGAGAAAAGGAAGAGAGAGAGAGGCAGCACAGGTGAATTCCCTGAGGGCCACACAGCGTGCCTCCTCTGGTCTCTCCTCCTAACCCTGGAAGAACCTTCTTCGAAATCCTCGGGTGACAGGATGTAATTTTTATGTTCTAATCTCCAACCCCCCCTTCACCCCTCTCCCCGCCTTCAAGAAAACTCTCTTGTCACATTTATTGCCGCCGACTTCCCAGCTGTAAAATATATCTCCTGCATCTTGTAATTTCCAATATACGACTGTCCTCGGTATCCCCAGCAAACAGAGGCAGGTGAACGCAATGACAGCCGGAGCGACGCCTGCGGTCCAGGCGGGGAGCAGAGCTGCAGACCCAGCGGGAGCTCCGGCCACACGGCTGATGTCCGCATGCAGCGGGTGGGGAGAAGGAGCGGCGCGGGCATAGGCTGCAGCAAGTCTTTCCTCTCCTCCCCAAAGGAGGCTTCACAAAGGAGCAATCCCTGCCAACAGATTCGGTTTCCCACCGTTTGGAACCTGCTTTGCCACTGTGTTAGGTAAAAGCAAAGCAGAAGGAACTCCTTCCTGCAAAAAACCAGAGAGCGGTAAAGCACGGGAAGAAGAGATCTCTATGCAGACTATTATCTCACACGAAATGAAATCCACACAGCAGCCGCGGTGCTGCTTTCACTCCTGTCCCCCACCCCCCACCATGCCCTCTCTGGGCCGAAGAATCATGCCCCCCCCTCCCTCCACATGCCTGCTTGGCCTGCTGCTTCAGGCCCATCATTGTTTTCAAATCCTGTGATCCTTCCCTCTCTCTGAGCTCAGATACATTTAGAATCAGACACCAAGGAGTCCAAGGCACTACTATCTGCCTTGCTGCAAACATTTCAGATTTTTAAAAAATGTAATAAGAGGGGAAATCCCTCATCCCCCCCCCTCCACGCTCCCCAGTTTTTTCATTTTCTCATCTCTGGAAGCGCCCTTTGAAAGGAGTGTAATTTGTCTAATTGCTCTAGCAATACACAGAGGCTGATGGGGAGGGCAGCTCTCCACCATAATTGCTTTGAGCTCACAATTCAGAGTGGTTATTGAGGGATTTCTGCTCCTTTCTTACTCACACACCGGGTGGAGGGCCCTCTTTAGATGCCAGCCTTACTTTCTACCTGCAACAATTTGGGGTTAAACTTAAAATTATCTAAACATTTTTGTGGTTAGGCACCCCCCCAAAAAAAAACTCCACCCAAACATCTAAATATATATTTAACAGCGGTGCTATAAACAGGCCACATATCCATATAGACAGATAAAGCAACATTCCATATACAGTATCTAAAGTTCTGCATCCACGCAGCTCCCAATTCCTATTTTCCTTTTTGCCTGATCAGATCTCTGCAGACCTCCTCTTTCTCTGATTGCCTGCATAAAACGTGGCTAGCCCTTTACAAGGGAGGCAGGTGGTGGTGGTGGGGCAAAGAAGTATTTTTTTAAGAAACACTTTGCTTTCATGATCGAAATAATTTTATTTATCCAGAATATACAGTTTAACTCCTCTATCTACACTTATGTACACGGTTAAAACAACATTGAAAAAGTCTTTTGAAAAGTTGAGGTCATAGATTTCAAGGCACCATTGATAGTGTCCACAGTTGCGCAAAAAAAAAGTGTCTGTAAAAAAAAAGGAGGGGGGTCAGGGTCCTTTGAAATGCAATAACTTACATGCAAAAAAAAAAAAAAAGAAAAAGCTTTACACATGAATCTTTTTTTGTTTCCGGTTTCCAAACTTCCCCCTATGAATTCCTTTCTTTATGATTTCCTAAAACAGCAAAAACACAAGTAGTCCCAAAAAAACAGACAGCGAGAGCGAGCGGCCGGTCTAATAGAGTGTCCCCGAGGCCAGCGCCAGCGGGTGCTGTAGGGAGCCGGGCGGCGGCAGGTGGGAGTTGATGGAGCTGGCGGCGCTCGGGTACCAGGAAGCCGAGTTCTCCAGGTAGCTGGACGCGGGGGACTGGTTGGAGGGCGGCGGGTGGGCGTGAGGGTGGTGGCTGAGCGAGCGCGACGAGCCCTGGGGCTCCCACACCGCGGGCGACTGCGGCGAGTTACACGCCATGGGGTCGCTGGAGCTGGGGCTGTGCTCCGGGGGCATCTCCCCGTTTTTCATGATCTTCTTGATCTTGGATCTTTTGTTCTGAAACCAGATTTTCACCTGGGTGGGGGGAACAAAGGCACAGGTTACCGGAACCCTCCGAGGCATCTTCAGGGGGGGTGGGGGAGACCCCCAGTGGCTCCGCCCTGGCGTCTCCCGGCGGCGGCGGCGGCGGCGCTGGGCCTTCTGTCCGCGGCCGGGCCTGGGGCGCAGCCGGCATCTCCGGTCCCCGAGGGCGCCCCGGAGGGATCCGCGCGCCGGAGCCGCGGCGAGGGCACGACCCCGAGGCTGTGGTCTTTTGTTTGGCTCCGAGGCCAGGACCCGGGGCGGGCGGGCGGGGGCGGGGGTGGTGGTGAAGGCGAGGGTCCGAGGCCACGTGCGCACACCTGCAGGCCCACGCGGCGCGCATGGCCCGCGGCGCCGCCAGGTCTGCAGAACCGTGGCCGAGCCCGGCGCGCCGGCCTGGGAGCGCGCGAGTCCCTGCAGGTAGCGCACGGACCCCCCACCCTCACCCCGCTCCCCGCGCCCCTCCCTGCTCCCCCTCCTCAGCTCCGGGAAAGGTCAGAAGCCGCCTGCAGCCCTGGGCGGCGACTCACACATTCCTGATTCTTCTCCGGGGGCGGAGTGGGAGAGAAGGCAGCAGGACCCTCCAGGGGAGATTTCTGCATCCCACTGCGCCCCGCTGCTCCCCCAGCCCTCCCCCCGCCCGGCCCCCACTTCGCGACCCTCGGGCTGCGGCGGCCCCGCGCTCCGCAGCAGCGGGGAGTGACCCCCTCCCCCAGCCCTCGCGGCCCGCGGCGGCCTCCTCCTCCTTCCCTGGGCCGGAGAGGCGGCGTTGCACACCCACACCCAACACGACAAGGTTTCTCTAGCTGCGAGAGCGTCCGAGAAGCGGCCCTCCCGGGTCCCATTTTAGAAAGGGGGCCCCTCGCCCCCGGAGGCCCGCAGCGGGGGCGCATCTCGGGCTGAGCGACGTCTCCATCCCGTCCCCACCGTCGCCGGCGGCGACACCGGGTCTGCCTTCTGGAGGGAAGGGCGCAAGGTGGTGGCCTTGTCGGAGCGGCCCGCAGGCGCTCCCCGATCGGCTCCCGCCCGCGGGGACAGAGCCGCAGGGCCCAGCCGGGCACGCAGCCAAGGCGGGGCCCTGGCCTGGCCGGGCCGCGGCTGGAATTTACCTGTGTTTGCGTCAGTCCCAGCGAGGCGGCCAGCTCGGCGCGTTCGGGCAGGGCGAGGTACTGAGTCTTCTGAAACCTTCTCTGTAACGCAGCCAGCTGAAAGCTGGAATAAATAGTCCTGGGTTTACGAACTTTCTTTGGTTTGCCATTCACCATCCTCACCTCGGGCTCGGCCACTTCTTTCTCTAAATAAGCAAAACAGAACCGGTTAGAGCTTGTCCGCCGACAATGGCGCTTTTGCAGAACCCTCCACTCCAGTCCTGGGGTTTCTTCCCAGGCAGGCTTCCCTCGGGCTCCCCATCCTCCCTGCCACCTGGGCTTCACACGACCTGGAGACGCGTGCCCCTCCCCCCAAAGGTGGGAAAGGCCAGGGAGTCAGCCTCGGATTAATGCCCGCCGGGGTTCATCCCGCGTCTCCAGGGCGCGTTGGACAGCACAGTTCCCTCCTCTGCGCCCTGGTAGTAGCTTCACCCCGGCTTGTTTTTACGCCCACCCCGCGTTTGGGCTCACGTGCGTTTCTGGGGTGACCATGGCCATCCCCTCCCTGGCAGCCGTCTGTTCGGGAGCCCAGCGAGGCCGGGCTCAAGGGCTGGGAAGATGCTAACCGAGGTCTCCAAAGTTCAAAGTCCCACAAGCAAACTACGCTCCTTCCATTCAGTAGCCAGCGGTCGGGGCCGCGGCAGACAGAGGGCCGATTATGCAGCCCCCATAATCTCCCTGCCGATCTGGGAGGGCACAGATGTGTCTGGTTTCTTTTACAGATAGACTTAATACGTTCTTGGCCAAAAGGGGGAAAAAAAATATCTTTCACTGATGCAGAAAATGCTGAGACCCCGAGAAAGGAACGAGGACAGCCTCCCTCTCCCGGCCGTCTTTTTTTAGTTTAACAAGAGCCACACGTGGACAAGAACTCGGTGGTGGGGTGTTTTCGTAAAAAAGGGGCAGCAGGTCAGGACGAATTTCTCAAGATCCAGAGCATAGAGTGGAGGAGGGGGGTGTGGAGACTCTCTGAACGCATGCTTGACAAAGGTGCCCCGGAGGCACAAGTCCCCTTTCCCACCTTATCAAACGTGCCCATCTCCGGCAGGGGCGGAAAGCCTCCCCTGGGGTGTGTGTGTGTGTGTGTGTGTGTGTGTGTGTGGCGAGCGCTGGGAGAGGAAGGGCGGAGGATGAGGGCTGTGGTCTGGATTCTGCCAGAGCAGGGGATGCTAATATTAGCAGGATTATTAATGTGCTGGTGGGAAGAGATCAAACCTGACCAGCAAAACCTCTCCAAGGAGACCTCATGCCTCTCTCTTACCGCCCAAGCTCACTGAACCTCGTACTCTCTCCACCTAAGTTTCAAGGCAGCTGAACAGGGAGGAGGTGGGGAGGAGGAAGACACATTTTAGGCACCCATAACGTGGGGGGAAAAAAGTGCTCGCATAACGTGACTCCTCAGCCACCCTCCTCCGTCTCTATGTGGCTTTTTGTTTTTTTGGCTTTGCCTTGGATAAACTGCAAGGCTCTCCCCTTCCCCCTCTCCCCCTTTCTCGGGGAAACCTACAGCTCCCAGCCCCCCACCCACCCCATCCCACCCCACCCGGAGCGCTCCCGGCTCCAACGCGACCCCGGCTCGTGACTGCTGCCGGGCAAATCCACTCCCACTCGCACCCACCGAGCGTGCTTACCCAAAATTCCAGCACCTAACCTCCCCTTTTATTGCGCAAACGCCACCAGGGCTGCTAGATTCCTTCTTCCCTCCACCCCTACTCCCTTTCCAGCCTAGCCGGCTACCTGACCAGGCAAGCTGGGCACCCAGCCACAGAACCCACCGCCCATCCCTCATCCCCACCCCCGTGCCCAGGTGCGGGAGGGGAGAGACCCTGATCCGAGCCCCCCTCCAGCTTCTCTGACTAAAAGCCCCTGAAGTGCTGCCGGCCTGGGAACCCACTCCCTGCGGCCACACGCGCCCCCCCCCCACCTCTGCAGTGGATGGCGGGGCCCCGGCCCCCCAGCCCACTTGGCCCCCCCAGAAGCCCGGCTGCCCGCGGAGGCGGCCCCCGCGCGGTACCTGGCTGGCTGGCGGCGCTGGGGACGCGGTTGTAGGCGCCGCCGTACTGGTGGTAGGGGCTGGTGTAGCCGTAGTCGGCGTACGCTTTGGCGGGGTAGCTGCCGGCGGCGCCGTTCACGCCGGGGTACTGGTACTGGTAGGGGTTGAGCGCTTTGCCGTAGGAAGCCGAGGTAGGAGAGCAGTAGCCGTGCGGGGCTGCGCCCGCGGGGCTGTAGTAGTCGGAGTCGGTGGCCGAGGACTCGGGCAAAGTTGGCGATTCCTGAGACGGGTGGTGCATGGCGGCGGACGTCTGGAACGGGGCTTGGAAGTCGCCGGATCGGATGCTGGGTACCCTCCTGTCAAACACCCCTGTCATCGCTCCCCGGCGGCGGCTGTCCTGGCGGCGGCGGCGGCGGCGGCGGCTGCTGCCCGAGGTGGCGGCGGCGGCGGCGGAGCTGCTCGGGTCTAAGCAGACATGGCTGTGGGAGCGAGGGAGGAGGAGGAAGAGGAGGAGGAGGAGAGGAGGAGGAGGCGGCGGCGGCGGCGGCGAGGAGGAGGCTGGGAGTCGTGGAGGAGGCTCTGTCTCCGGCAGGCGGACTGCTGACTGAGGCGCAGCACAGCCTTGGTTAAATCCTTAATTGCACGCTTACGCACAGCGGGGTGGATCGGGTTCCATTGGCCAGGGCCTCGGGAGCAGCAGCAACACCCCAACTCGTCCAACTAGTTTTAACACAACAAAGCATTGCTTAAAAAAAGAGAGAGACAGAGAGAGAGAAAAAAAATGTAGGGATGAGGGAAGTGTGTGTGTGTGTGTGTGTGTGTGTGTGTGTGTGTGTGTTGGGGAACGAGGGGGGGGGGGACGGGTCTCAGTTAATCTGTTTCCAGTGAATACCAAAGAAAACGCGGGAGCCCAAACGCCAGCTTTGTAATTAATGTCTGGAGACAATGTGTTCCAATCAGCAGCTTCGGGAAGTGCACATGTTTGGGGGATGAGGTGGGCCCCGTCTTTCTTTGCTCCCCATCTCTCCAACCCCCTGGGGCTTCACCAAGGGGTAGTGTGGAGTTGAACAGGGATAGGCAGTGGGGCATCGGGATGTGGGGTGATGGAACCGAGACCACTTTTTATTGGGGTGCTGGGAGTCAAGCTGTATCTTAGATGTGTTGGAAACTTGCAGTTTGGGGGAGAAAGACACATTTGCAACAAGCACCTCCTTTGTGTGAGATAAATATTTCTCAGAAGAAGGCTGGGTAAGGATGCTCACGAATGCACACTGTTCATTCAGCGGTTAAGGGCAGTTTCTGCCGCCCTAAGTCCCTATAATGAGTTAAAATGTTACTGTCTTAAGCACAAGTCACGTAATGACACCCACATTGTGGTCCCAAAGAAGAGCCAGCAGCCCCACATTTTGTTCGATATCCTCGTCCATTCGGCTGCTATTGAGGGTCTGTAACTGTTCAGAAGTTAAAGGACTCCTGCGGAAAGTGAGTGGTTCGCTTATGACCTGTCATTCCACTGGACCAAAAGGGAACCCCGAGAAGACTGAGAAGTAGACAAGAATAAAAGACCGTTTGGGAGGTTGGGTGAAGCCCACCCATTTTCCCCTCCCAACCTCATGGACGTGGCAACCATTCCCAGATCCAGGTTCCCGTGCCTTCATGCTCCTATTCCCTGCCTTCAAGACATCTTAGCTCATGTGCAAAGGGACAACAGTGCAGACACTGACCACTGGGTGTTCATGGTCCAGAGAGTTTGCTTTCATGACATGTCCCTCTGGCTCTAGTGATGGTTTAGCTGGGGGGGTGATACTTTAATGTAAGTCGACCTGCCCCTCCCATTTTCACGCCCTTAAAGTGGGCAACTCCAGGAACTGGACCTTGATTTGGGCCTTTCAATGTCTTCCCCCAGCATGTCTGAGACTAGGAACCTAGGAGGCTCCCCCAGACACCCAGGCGGAGAGGGTCTGGTTTCTCATCATTCTGTCCACTCCAACGGAAAGAGGGGTCTACCTTAGCTGTGTCTGGTGTTCGGTTAGCCTTACTTCCTGTGGAGCTACCCAGCCCCAAACAAGCCGGCAGGGAGAGCTGGGCGTTTGGAACTCTGGGCAGGGTCCAGAACACCGAAGCAGAGCAGCCATGCCAGCGCCAGCCCCCTGCCTCCTCTGTCTGGGAGCCCTAGAACCACAGCTGTTGTCGCCTTGCTTTTAGGGGCAACTTCAGAGCTGGCACGCTCAAGGCAGGGGAGGGGTGTGTCACAGGGGGGCCTTGGGCGCCCTCCCCCACCGGCCCGAATCTCCTCCTTGAGGCCTGGTGCTCCTGCAGAAGAAAATTAAGGCCTCAGACAGGAGAGGTCAATAGCTTTCCGGGACTTCCTTGAGAATGATGCCCGAAGAACAGAGCCTGGGCTGGCGGCCCATCCCGACCCCGCGCTGTGGATTCTGACCCAGCTGTTCACCCTGTAGATGGAGGCCGTGGGGAGGCAGCCTGGCCGCTGCTCGGGGAAGCTCTTGGTGCCAATGGAGCCACCTTAAGCACGTCCTGCTGTTTAATCACAGGAATCGCATCCCCAAGGCCGGGGCAGGGTCCCAGTGGTCTCTGGGCAAAGGCCAGTGGCGTGGGGGAGCCGGGTGGCCTAACGCTGGTCCCCCACCCCTGGAATATTTTGTTCCTTACAGGTTTAAAAGTTACCACGTGAAGGCAACGCGGTTATGCTAAGGAGGGTGTGCCTAGCAACGTGTTTGGATCTTGCTGAGAAGGCAGATTCCAAACAGGGTGGGATGGGACGTTGCAGACTTTGGGTAAAATGGAGACGTCTGGCGGAGAACACAATGTTACCATGTCCGGTTAGTCCCGACTCTGCTAAGTGTCCCTCTGCCCTCCGTCCAAATATATATATATATTCTCTCTCACATTTTGCACAGGACAAAAAGGAGGGGGGCGGAAGGGCAGGGCATAGCTTCTTTGTTCCAGTTCCTAAAGTGCTGGCCCTCGAGAGCAAAGGCCGCTGCAGGGCGCAACTCCCAAATCTGGGCGCGTCTCCGAAGGTCTCTCTCGACTTTGTTCAGCTTCCTTATCAAGCCGCCGACCCCACTCCCCCCTACCCTGGCCCGAAAGGAGAGCGCTCCGTTCAAAGGAGCTGGCGTCTGATCACAACACAGTCTCAGTTCATGTCACATGGCAGTCGCCGTGGCTCCCGCCACGCCGCGCCCGGGCCTGGCCGCGCTGCGGACCCGCGCTCTGGGCGCACGCACGCGCGCGGGCTGTCCCTGCTCTCGGGTCCTGTGGGTGTGGCTGGCACGGTGGGTGTCTCTAACACCAAGGCCTGGACCTTTGTCTCCAGGCCAGGGGACTGGACGCTGCTGCCTCTTTCAAAACCCATCGAAGGGCTCAGCCTTGGAGAGACGGCCCCACGGCATCTAACTTCTCCAGAAGTGCGCTCCCCACTGCGACACGCAGGAAGAGCGCGAGTCGTGCCATCTCCCAGCAGCCCAAGTTTGCAAGGGGCGGGGGTGGGGTGTGTGGTGGGGATGGTGGAGAAACGGACCCTAGAAGAAGAGCAAGTCTTTACCACGAGCGCCACCCAGTGTCCGTGCGCAACAGCGCACAGATCGATGGCGCCCGTTTTCCAAGAATCGGAATCCCTTGGCTGGAGTTGGCCGGCCGGTGCTCCGGGTTTGAGCCCACTACTGCGTGGTTTTCCTTGCTCCCAAGAGATTTTCTTCCTTTCGTTTACTCCTTATATACGTATGCGCTTCCTTCCTCCGCCCACGAAATCACCTTTTTTTTTTAGGTCTCAGCAGAGATCTGGCGATTTGGGGGAGTAACTCGCTCTGTCCAGGCTGACCCTTGTTTCCTAGCGAGGTCTGAGGAAGCTGACCCTCCTCTAGAAAGACGAGATGCTGGAGAGGCTGCGGGTGAGCCCCTGCTTGTCTAACTTGGAAAGATCGTGCCCCCTGACTCTGCAGGGAGAGGAAGTACCTGGGGAAGTGGGGAGGGGAGACACTTGAGTCACTGCATTAACCCAGCTTTCTCCCACGGGGCCCAATCTGGAAACCCGTGTGTTCACCGGTGTGCCAACAGTAGAACTTCTTTTCCTTTGGGCTTGAAGCTCAGACAAGTCAGTGCGCCTGGAAATATTTAATTTATGAACTTAAGATCTTTTTTGATATGGAAACTACTGTTTTGTTTATTTAAAACACTGTGCACATCAATTTTATGCACATGAGTCAGGCAGATAAAGCCCCACCCCCACCCCCCAGAACATGCTACTAGTATTATTTACTTATGCAAACTTGATATCAATCATGTTTCTTGGCTATATAATTTTTATTTTATTTTAGAGAGGGAGGGATGGAAGAGAAACACTGATCCCTTTTCTCCCTAACAGGGGAGAGGGGGTGGAGGGGAGGAGGGAATGGAACCAGGAACCTAGATTTGTATGTGTCCTTATGGGAATTGAACCTTCGACCTCCCAGTGTAAGTCAGCCTACCAGGGCTTGGCTTGAGAATTGTTATCAGTGGACTACCTTTCTTTCAAAAGCTCTGTCCCTGGGCTGAGGTTTACTTTACTTTTTACTTGCTATGTTTTGTGCATTTCTTTTCTTTATCCAGTGTGGGGAATGCTCTCAGAGCAGTGCACTGTCATTATGTCCTTATTGATCCCAGCCCATCTAAGAGCACTTTTCCTCCCCGATCTCAAATACAAACAAAGCTGATTCCATCAGACATTTTTGGATCTAGACCTGAACAGTCGTTTTATTTACAACGGGGCTTCATTTTTCTTTGAGCTGAGACCATTTAATAACTTAAGGTAATAGCCCTAAAATATTCAATTTGATGTTTATCTAGAAGAGACACATTTTTTTTTATGAACTGGGATGAGATGGAAAGATAGAAGTGATGATTACAAAAGGTGGTTAAGGTTTTCAAAAGGATTACAAACGGTTGGTCGTTGGTTTGGGCAACGCAGCTGAATAGCCTTTGTGTCTTCCTATCTCCCAACAGAGAGCAAGAGGCACTGGCTTGGAACGGACTCAGACCTTCTGAGTTAGCAAAACTCGTTAATTCTCCACCTAGTTTTAAGTTCTTGCCATGCACTTGAGCCTGATTTAACTTAGGCCCAAGCCAAACGCTTGGGCGCCTATGGAAATAGACAGTGAGCTCACCCAGGGAGGGAGGAAAGGGAAAGGATCAGTAGAAAGATTCGTTCCATGCTGAAAATGACAGTGCCCCTTGCTCTTAAGAAAAATGTGTTTGGAATTAAAAAAGCTCCTCCAATAAAATAACCTCAAATGATTCACTAGCAGGCAATTATATAAATATTCTGAAAAATAAAAAAATCTCCAAAAGGGGAAACTATTTTCCACTTAATTCCAACCTAATAGGATTTTTCAGTTTATTTCCAAATGATAGACTAGATCATAGACTTCTACACATTTTGTTTTCATAATTAAGACATTAAAATGTGTTTATTCATTTAGCAAACATAACTGGCTAGGAAAAAGCCTGAAGTATCCACTCGAATCTATTCTCTATGAGGCAAATTTAGTGTACCACAGCTGAAAACACTTCAAGTTCATCTAAGTAGGAAGTAAATGGGATTATATTATTACATGTCTTTGCAAACAGAAATTGAGGCATATTCTTCATCCTAAACTCAGACTTCATCCTCTTGAAAGGAAGGGTTGGCTGTGATACTATTTACAAAACCTTTATTCTTCTTAAAGATATAAAAATATTTCAATTAAAAAATACCCCTTGTGGAGTTAAAAGAAGAGTTATCAGCAGACAGGAATTCAGAGCAATGATCCAACTCTGGCCAGGAAATAGCAAGAGCAAAGCTTAACTCATCTTTAATAACATCCTAATTACAAGATCAATTTAGAATCTTAAAGTTCATTGATCCTAAGCCACTGTATTTCAATGATCCGACAACACTGTATGCAAAGAAGTAAAAAAAACACACACACACCAAAACAAAAAACAAAAAACCACTTCTGAAGTCAAATCCATTCAGATTATTCAAACACTAAGCTTGGTGAAACTTGGCCCACAAGATATATGCACATGGGCAGTTAGTATAATTTTATAGCCTTAATTACATCATTTTAATAGATTAAAACAAACAGCAAGAAAATATAAAACCTTTTCTACAGCTGTGTTTACTACCTTATACCTTTTATAGAGAAACAGATTCTTAAACAAGCAACCAGCCTGAGATAAGAGGTTTCCCTGCTGTGTTCCACAGCACAATCAGTCAAAGGCTCAGTGCCCACCTGGACTTGCACCCTCTGTGCTCCAGCAGAAGAAAATTAAGGCAACAGAAAGGAGAAGTCAATAGCTTTCCAAGTGAAGTGTAGCTGACAAGGCAACGGAGTCACTTCTAAAATCGTGGGCCGAAAAGATTCATTATTCTCTTTGCACCCAGAATCAGTCAACCTACATAGCCCGTGGGCAGTTACTGCAAATATTGCTTCTGCAACATGAAGTCTTCAGTTTCCCTTCACTGTCTCAACATAGCAGGCTCGTGGGTGGTGCATTTAGCAAAGGATTATAGACATACACATTCATTTAATTTATTGCTGCATCCTGGTTTACAATTTTGGGTATTGACTGCGTGTCTCCCAGTGGTTTGAATGCATTTTCGCACTTTTACTCCCAACTGATGTATGCATTTTGATTGGTTACTTAGGAAATCAAACACTGATCAATGCTGCAACGTTTTCAACAGACCTCACTTTGCAGGCAGCATACTATGTGTCTACCTTCGATATTGTTAACCTACAATGGGGTTTGGAGGTGTGGGTGTGGATGAAACAGTGAAGGGCATCAAAAGGTAACAGTCATGGGGGTGTAATGTATAGCGTGGTGACTGTAGTTAATAATATTTGAAAGTTGCCAAGAGAGTAGGTCTTAAAAGTTCTCTTCATGAGAAAAAAATTTGTAACTGCATGTGGTGATGGATGTTAACTAGACTTGTGAGCGATCATTGCACACCATATGCAAATAACAAATCATTATGTTGTATATATGAAACTAATATAATGCTACCTATCAATTATACCTTAATAGAAAAAAATAAAGTAATGTTTAGGGATATCTGAAATTTGTCTTACATGTTTGAGGAATCATTGGCACTATAGAGGGAAAAGATACTTTCTTTTATGAAACTCTGGACTTCATCTACCCACAGAATTTATATAAACAGTGCATTAAATCCTCTCAAAGGAAAAAAAAGTGTAAGTGGAAAGCAACAAACTAAGTAAATAACAGGTAGAGGTTAGAATAGCTGTATTCATACCTGGAAAAAATCAAAATGCGCTATGGGTACATATTCTCTCCCTGCACTTCTCCACTGCCTCCTTTGTTTATTTCAGTCTCGCTGCATCAGGGGTGTACTGTTTTACAGCTTTTTCACACTTGCTGTTTAAGAGTTTCAGACACTTCCAGAGTCATGTTACAGAGTAACTGTGCTAGGTTGCTGGCTGTTAACCTGCACAGTGAACTTGGAGAGGATAAGGAGAAATATTTAGCACTGGGAAAGAGAGATGGACCAAAAATATCATCTTTACTACAGTGATAATATTTTTAATAGAATTATTTCTAAAGTCAGTCAATTAGGTATAAAACCGAGAGGGGGGCGAGTTTTTAGTAATTAAAATCACCTGGTAAATTTCCCCTAACTTACAAGAACAACGGAAAAGATTAGAAGAGAAATGGAAGAATGGAAAGCAAAAAGATAGAAACAACCAGGCATTAATAACCACCTTGCTCTCTCTGGATTAGAAAAATCACGGGGGTGGCATTTAGGAAATAGCACCTGTCCACGGAAGGATTGTCTTTTGGGGAGCACCTACTAGAGAAGTTGGAATGAATGGCATAGAATTGCTAATGTCAGTTCTTTTCTTTGTTTTACTAGAGTCGTTGAAATCCAACATGGCCCTAAATATCACAGTTTAGGGGGAAAATGTTCTCTAAGTTTTTCTAATATGTTGTTGGGCTCCGTTCCACTTCATAGTCTCATGGTGAACATTTGGCAAGTCTTTTGCAAATTTTATAGACCTTTAAATGGTTTCCCAAAGGGATTTCATATATAATTCACTTCTCCTTTCACAGTAGCCTTGAGGAGTAGCTATATCAGTCTGTTACGGGTGGGCTTCAACTTTTATATATTTGCCCTTCATATAATTTGAACTTGCTCCTATTCCATCTTGGCACTCCTATCCCATCCTTTGTTGAAGGGTGTGAGCCATGATATGCTGGCACCGCCTGCCAGTCACTACTGCTGGGAGTAAAGCACCTAGCCTTTGAGGGCCGGTGTGGTCAGTGCCCAGTGCGTATCCCTTTCACCCTACACCAGTGGTCGGCAAACTGTGGCTTGTGAGCCATATGCAGCTCTTTGGCCCCTTGAGTTTTTAGCAAAGGCCAGCTTAGGAGTACCCTAATTAAGTTAATAACAATGTACCTACCTATATAGTTTAAGTTTAAAAAAATTGGCTCGTAAAAGAAATTTCAATGGTTGTACTGTTGATATTTGGCTCTGTTGACTAATGAGTTTGCCGACCACTGCCCTACACTATGCCCAGGAGTATTCAGATCTGGAATTGCTGGCTCATGTGAGGCTGTCTTCTCTCCCTGCCTGGCTACTAGTAACTCCCTCTTTCCCACCTACAGACATCCTTGTAATCCTTACTCTCTTCCTGGGCATGGCAGGCCAAACATTGGTTTTGTCTGAGCTTCTGCCCCAGTCCCTGGCAGTTAGTGGGCCCCTGAGAAAGGGAGCGGCCTGGCTCCACCCTCCCAGGCCCATGGATGACCAGCTGCCACCTCCTCTGCACCCCAGGCTGGAACAGAGGGAGATAACACTGGTAGGAACCACAGTTAGCGACTGTGTTTAGATCTTTAGGAATAATACCCACTTTCAAATACATCGATTTTAAATAAAAGGTACCCTTTGAATACCTATAGGATAGGTTTCATAAACTAAGGCCCAGAGAGTCCACTTTCATCATCATAATACCTTGAATTTGCTTAGAGTTTTAAACTTTTTAAAAAAATCCCAAAGGGTTCTCATATACTTTAATACTTGCCCTCACAATATTCTTGAGAGGTAGGTGAGGTGGTGATAAACCTGACTTCCTACCTTCCTATTTTATACTACATAAAACTGTACTGTCACCCAGGCAGCATGGCTTAGTGGTTGACCGTCCACCTGTGAACCAGGAGGTCACTCTTCAATTCCCAGTCATGGCATATGCTCGAGTCACGGGTTCAATCCCGAGTGTGGGGCCTGCAGGAGGCAGCCCATCAATGATTCTCTCTCATCATTGGTGTTTCTATCTCTCTCTCCATCTCCCTTCCTCTCTGAAATCAATAAAAATGTATTAAAAACAACAACAACAACAAAAAAGTCCTGTCACCCAAGATTAGTCATAATGTCACATGGTTAAAATACTTTCTACGCGCGCGCGCGCGCGCGCACACACACACACAAGTTGCTCATGGATTGAAGCAAATTTGCTACTCTTTTAAAATAAAAAATATCATTTTTTTAGTCATTTACTATGTGCTGATTGTCTTGTGTATGTTATTTCATTTCATCTTTACAACAGCCTATAAGGAGGTGCCATCATTATCCCATTTACATTGAGGACTGTGAGACAGAGCGGTTAAGAATCTTAATTATGCTTCCATGGCCAGTAAGGTTATTGCATGGGGGGCAATCTCCAAAAAGAAAATCCTATACCCTGTGGAAAGAATCATGGCGCTATAGATACCAGAATAACGTTTCTGTTGTTCCTCCCCTTTTCTTTGTATTCTGACATCTAAAGACACATGCAATAAATCTTTTAGTTGTAAGGGTTTGTTTACATCAACAACCTCCTTTCCCTTTAATGAACCTCACTTTTCTTTGAGATCCAGTTGCTGGATAGTAGCACCTACAATTTAGGAAAGTAAGTTGAAATATGATGTTTATCTGAGTGATCCTTAGCATTGGAGCCAAGAAGATTCAAGGAACGTTGCTCTAATAAAAAGCTTAATTTCAGAGCTGTTTTTAAATGTTAATGAGCAATTGGTCCCTGGAACTAATGACCAACCCACATAAAACTGAGCGAGAGATCCTATTCCACCATTTGCCTTCCTTCTCCTCCCTCCCCCACTCCACATTCACTTATGCTTCTCACACAGCTATCTATAGACTGTTCTGAAAAAATTGTCAGCTCCTTATCAGAGGTATGTGTAGGATGACCATAGGTATTGTGTCCATTTAAATAAGGACATTTTGGAAAGTGAATAGTAATAACTACCCTAGAACATCAGGCATAAGCTGGAACCGTCCCAGCCAAACCCTGATTTTATGGTGTATTTCTAACACTCCCCCAAATCTTTCAGAAAGCCATTTTGGGAATGTCTAGTATCCTGGCATTATGGGAATTTGTGTGGTAGGCAGAACAAAGATTTTCTAGAGTCCTTGCGGTTTAGCTACTTGACCTATACCCAGGACGCTAGGGATGGTCAGGGCCACCACCCGTGTTTGTGCAGGTTGTGCACTGCATAAGGGAGCCCGGGTGAGGGGAGGATGGGAACTGAAACCCAGCCATGTGCCCAGGGGAGGGGCTGTATATCGACTCCAAGAAAGGTGCCTCTGTTTCTGACTCACACAAAGGCACCACATAGACTAGTAGAATCCCTGAGCACAACCAATCCTTGTCTGACTTTCTCCACATTCTGACTCTATATTCCTTATTTCATTTTGACTATTATCTTTTTAATAATCTTGGCAGGAATCAGGCCTCTACTTTTAAAACATTATTTAATCTGAGTCCCCACATAACAGAAAAATTTCAGAGGACTGAAACCTGAGGCTCCCAAATGCACAAAAGTATTCTAAAAGGTTTGTTATACTTCAGCTTGGACCTTCCTAAGACTTTTCAAAATCTGGTGTAGGGAGAGGATAAACGCCTGTGCCTAAACTGACTGTACATGGCACACATGTGTCGAAGGCATATGCCATGTAGAACAGAGATAAGACTCTTAATGCCAAAGTGTCTTCAAAGAGTGAACTTGGAGGACTATTACCTTTCAAACAAAACTTTTTAAGTGTACTCCCAGCCCTTGCAAAAGACATGACAATCAGCTGCAATTAATGTTGGACTATAGATCCATAGAACAATGAATATTTGAAACACAAATTGCTTCTGAGAATCATAGTCCTATTCTGGGCTTGAAGACATTCATGTAGGAAATGAAGAGAGAGTTTTAATAAAAAAAAAAATCTCCGGATAAAGAAAATTGGATGAGGAATGCCAGTTTGTCTTTTAAGTTGCCTGAGCACATTTGTCATAACAGACGTTGCCCCAGATTGTGGAACCCTTCCCTTCTCACATCTCCTAATGGTAGCAGAACTTTCAATACCATAATTTCCTTTCATCTTTGACAGTGTTATACTGTCCTTATAGACGTACACTGACAGCATTTCATCTTGACATCATTAGATCATCTCTCCTGACTTTTGCATGGTGCCCATCATTGCATTATGATGATGGCGCCATACAATTACCAGTGAAATGAATAGGGTATTAACATGATTACTGACAAAAAAAAAAGTTAGCCCATACGAACATAGCATTCTGCATTTGAAAGCATTTTCTAGCTATTAATTAGTCTGCCCGACACTCCTGGGACCCAGTGAAAATTAGTACTTTTTTTTAAAGCAAGTAGGATAGTAAAAACGTGCCTTAGACAATATTATAGGACCAGTTAGTGGCTGTAGTGGCTGAACTGTTCTTAAGTTCTTTGACTTTTTGAAGGCTAAAAAAGTTGGATGTAAAGATTGCTAAAAACTAATCACTGTCTTGGGAGGCCAGTCATGCGAGAAAGTTCCCCTTCATTTAGGAATTCTACTTCTCTTCCTTTCCCTTTACATAATTACCATGGCAATTAATAAGAACTAATGCTTCTAGTTTTTTTGTGAATGTTTGTTGATCCAAAAATTAGATTTATTTAAAGGCTCCATCTTCTAAAAAAATGGAATTGATTTTGTCTGAGGAAAGTTACCTAATTTTTAATCAGGAAATCAAGTGATCAAAGGATGAGAAATAAGCAACTTTAGGACTATACAAATCTTGATAATTGGAAAGCCTCAATATTTTCTCCATATTTTCCCTAAAATATTTCATAAAGATAAAGCCTAACCAATAACATTTCAAACTTGAGAGATTCTGTGCTGTCAGGTAGGAGAGGATAAGTTGATGGTCTTAAATCCCAGAATTCACTCTAATTTCCAGTTTAAATGGAAAAATTAATAGATTGTATGAATAGGTTAAAATTTTTGTAAGCCCCAGATTTTTCATTTGTGTAATTATAGAGAAAATATTTATTATAAAGATTATCATAATGGTAACATGAGATGACAGTTGTAACTATCTTGGCTCAGTGCTTGGGCATAGAAGACACTCAAGAAAGCGGACAATCCCTCTAATTTGAGAGATCTGACTGGCCTGGGAACTAGGGCAGAAACTTTGGTGGCTTGGGAGCAGAGCTTCTCAGGGGACATTGCTTCACTCTTGGCCTCTCTTCTGTTAGGTTTATACTGCCAGGATAGGGCAATATTCCAGAATCTCAGGGATTAATATTTTCTTTGGACACTCTCTGCAATGATTCAGCAGTGAAAGGGAGCAGTGTCAGCGGACAGAGCCTGCAGATGGATCAAAAGCAGTTTGTCTAACTTTGACTAATATTATTCTACCAAATCTTCCCCTCCTGGCTGTAAGAGGAAGGAACCAAAGGAGAATACAGATTTTCACTTTTATTGACTAAAGCCATAGGATCCTGGAATTACATATATGTTCATATATAGTGATCTATTTACAGCCACCTATTTTGTGACAAAGTAATATTTTTAATCAAATGAGCTTTGGAGGTCAGGAATATTGTATTTTTTATATATTTTACACAACGTTCAGTGTTTCCTCAAACCCTTGTATTCACACTTTCCTTCTCCCTCCCAGCCTCTCTGCCTTATTCTAGACCTTCCTCCTCTCAAACCCTCCAATGAATCTTCCTATTTCCAGGCTCTCCATGTTCCATTCCATCAATCTCACCCCATCCTGTCTCACCAGTGACAGCTATGCCCTGTGAGATCAGGTCTGAACTCCACATGGTGGCATGAAAGGCTTCCAGAGTTTGTCTCTGACCCAACAATCCAGTCCATTGACATCTCCTTGAGTTCCCCAAATAATCTCATTTCTTCAGTCAAGCTAAATTCTTCCTTGTTCCCTGATCAATCCAAACACTTTTCCAGCTCTGTGTCTTTAACTATTCTGCCACTATTTTGGGGTTCAATGTAGAAAGCAGAAGTCACTCTAGATGTTTTATTATTTTTAAAATTGATTTCAGGGAAGAAGGTAGAGGGAGAGAGAGAGATAAAAATATCAGTGATGAGAGAGAATCACTGACTGGCTGCCTCTTGCATGCCCCACACTGGGGGTTAAGATGCAATCTGGGTATATGCCTTGACTGGGAATCAAACCATGACTTCCT